>CM068827.1:86976559-87434059 GCA_028554795.2 Sinohyriopsis cumingii
ATGTGCTTTAAGACTTTCAAATTCACTGAATGTTAATGCAAAGCAAAACAAAAAAACTTGTATGTGTATAGTACAGTGTATTACCAAATATACTTGCTCATAAGCAGGTGTTTAGTACAGTGTATTACCAAATATACTTGCTTATAAGCAGGTGTGTTTAGTAGTGTGTATTACCAAATATACTTGCTTATAAGCAGGTGTGTATAGCAGGGATCGTCCTGGGCTTCGCCAATGTCGCAAATTGCGATTTTTTTCCCTTACTGGCGACAAAAATATCCCATCTGGCGATTTTTTTTGCGACAGACTTTTTGGTTATTTAATTTGTACATACAATCATGGATTTGGACTGGATAAATTATAAGGGAGAACGAAAGGAAGCCACACACTTGACTAAGCAATGCATAGGAATCTATCTGTTACACAAACGATCTTTAATCATCCTTTGTTCGTATTGACAACCCCATCTTTACAGTGCATTGTTACATCATAATCTGCTTATGCTGACATCTGGGGAGAGTACTGTATGCTGTGATACAGTCAATCATGCTACCGAACTATACCTACGACTGTCCGACTTCTGAAGACACGAATAGAACAGATACAATTAATTGAATGGCCAATCCTTCCGTTTTTGTTTTTTTTTTACATATACCAATACAATTGTTTTGCTGAACCTTCATAGAAAACTGATAACCTTTGAAGTACCAACTACTGCGTATAAATACAAAGCAAATGCAAAAAATCTCAATCACAATTATATCTGTCGCCAGTGCAGCATTTTACTCATTGATCTTTTCCTTTTGCCATGTTACGGCTGCAGAGACTTAAACTCCGCAACAAGAAATAACAAAAAAACAAAACAACAAGTTTTGCATAATTAATAATAATTATTTATTTCTCAAAATACGGGAGTGAAAGAATCCCTAAATTGGGTGTGAATTTATGCTTATATATACGGTACAATATTGCCAGGTGTTGACTCGTGTAAGTTTCATTCGTGGGAATGGTGATCCTATTTTGCTTGTCTTGAAAAATTTATACAGCATTCAGTGATCATTCTTGGGATTTAGGAAGCAATTCACTACAAGCTTTGTGAAGCTAGCTATGGGGGGGGGGGACCTGCTGATAGACTACTGGTGTCACCTGTCAGCACTGTGGACTGTGAACGTGGATTCAGTAAGATGAACCTCATAAAAACTGACATCAGAAATAAACTCTGCATCTCATCTCTCGAGAATTTCATGAGAATCAGCATGTACAGATGTGAAAAATTAGACTTTGAAACTGCATTCAACAAGTGGGCAGCCCTAAGATCGCAACGGATCTTCATGTAACACTTTGTAACATTTTGTTAATGCTTGTTGTAATTAGAGTATTAACTAACCCATCTTTTGTAATTTTCATTGCCTGTTATATTAAAAGACTAAATTAACACTTGGAAAAATGTACACTACTTGTTCTGGCGACACTTTTTGAAAATTGGCGACAAAATATTGAGGTTGGCGATCTTTTTGGCGACAGCTTTTTAAAAGCCAGGACCATCCCTGGTATAGTATTACCAAATATACTTGCTTATAAGCAGGTGTGTATAGTACAGTGTATTACCAAATATACTTGCTTATAAGCAGGTGTGTTTAGTACAGTGTATTACCAAATATACTTGCTTATAAGCAGGTGTGTATAGTACAGTGTATTACCAAATATACTTGCTTATAAGCAGGTGTGTATAGAACAGTGTATTACCAAATATACTTGCTCATAAGCAGGTGTGTACGGTACAGTGTATTACCAAATATACTTGCTTATAAGCAGAGTCATGCTATCAGACGATGTGAGCGACTAAGTCTCCTAAAAAATGTAAACTTCACTTTCTTCTGATACGAAAGTGAAAATGACTTCACCCGGTCATTTTTTAAAATGTATTTTGAGTGAGTCATTTTCTAAATGCCCATTCACCTTAACCAGGTGAGTTCCAGTGTTATGTTGTTGCTCAAGGTGAAATGTAGGCATCAAGCCCTCAAAATAGCTATTGTTTATATCAATAGCCATTGTTTTGATAGCTGATTGAGCATTAACCTTTTCCCGTGTAAGTAGGCAACTGTTGCTGCCCGATTTCCACATGTTTTCCTTTAATGATAAAAATATACAAACTTGTGTTTTGAAACTATAACAATAGTATGAAAATAGCAATTTATGTTTTTTTAGGAACAGAATTGGTGATCTGGATATTTTAACTGCAGCTTATACATCTTTTCTCATAAAATCAGTTTGAAACCATTAGTGAACCTGTGTTGTGTGTGTTGTGATGTGATTTGGATTTTTAATGTAGCTTTAACACTTTTTCAGTCATATCGCTACGATGTCTGCAATGTGGCAGTTTATAGTGATGTCTAGCACTAGGGCATCATGCCACAGACATGTAGCATGATGTCCCACTCAGTCACATTATCCTGACACCAGGCTGACCAGTCCTAACACTAACCTCTTAATGCTGAACGCCCAGCGAGGCGGCTGTTAGTACCATTTTTGTAAGTCTTCGGTATGACTCGGCCAGGGATCGAACCCACGACCTCCCGCATCTAAGGCGGATGCTCTTACCACTAGGCCACCAGAGTGGTAAGTGAACCTGTAAACTGTCATGTAGAAATAATGGTAGGCATCGCTGGGGATTACCAGATTGTCTATTTTTTAAAACCATTGGGCAAATATATTTATTGAAAGCAAAGTCTAGCTTGACCCCTGTTATAAGTCCAACTGCAAACTGCACAGACCCAGATCTGCTGTTGTATAATTCAACAGCAAATCTGGGTCTATGCTGATTGTTACAAGTAATCAGTAAAGCAAACAACACAGATCTTGATCTGCTGGCACATTATGTGACAGCAGATCAGGGTCTATGTTGTTTGCAGTTGAACATGTTCATATATTATTGATAATGTAACTGGATAAAGACTGATTTTTGCAGCTGAATGTTTTCCTAATCCACAATAACACTATGTTGACTACTGACTGGAGGTTTCTTCTCCTTTTCTCATTTGTGTCCAAGCTGAATGAAAAATCTGAATGAAAAATTTACCATGAGAGAGAGAGAGAGAGAGAATTCTATGGTGGCTTTTTTTAAACAAAGCATTCTAGAATTACCAACAGAACAATAAGATACTCATTTTCCTAAGTAAGATGTCGCATCATGGCATTTGTTGTGACACTTCCTCTTGTCCACAGGATTAAGATATTAACCACTTAATTAGTGACCACCTGAAAAGCATTTCACCATAAACAGGTTTTTTTTGTATTCAGTGATGCATACTAACCTGGGAAAAATACAATGAACATATAGTTTATTTGTTTTTTTAATGACAAATTATTCATATAGTCAAATATATTTAGCAGTGGCTGACAAGCTTGCAAGTTGATCCTTTAAAACAACTAGTCCACATTATGAGTTTTCAGTACAGATAAAATAATTTGTTTATTGCACACTTGAAACTAAATGTCATAAACAAAATAGTATTATACATTGTCAATGACATAAAACCGAAACCCAATATTAAAACTTTGAAATTAAAATTTTCATCTTCACACGTCAATTAAAAATTCTCAATCCATGTATCCCATTCATCCCGACTTCATTGTGACATCACATAACAGCTTTGACAAACAGAACTAATTAATGCTGCATTGCCAGTAAAGTTTGTATGACGGTAAATACTAACACTAATTTTTTCATAAAGCATATACTTTTCTGCAAGGAGTCATGCATTATAGTTACTGGAACATTTTTTTCTTTCATGAGGTGTGTGCAATTTTTGATACAAAATGAAGTCAACTTTATTTAAAATATATATGTCATTTCAAAATGGAAGTTCAACCAAACAAAAATAAAACTGAGATTGTCACTCATTTAATGCACCATTAATTTGACTTGGCTTAATGTATATAATAAAACAAAGATTGCAGAAGAAAATTATTGAGCAAACAACTGAGTTCACAATAAGTGTCCAGGAACAACAGTGGCTCAGTGGTCAGCATGCTGGACTCACAACTAAAAGTGTGCAGGTTCAAATCCTAGCATTGGATCAGCCTGAGTCAGCTACTGTAGTGTGTCCTTGGGCAAGGCACTTGACTCCAATTGTATCAGCACCCAGTAAATTAAATGAGTTGCTGTGCCCTAAAACTCAAACCAAATCACATTAAGTGAATTCTATGTAGGATTATGGAGGAAAAAAGCCAGCTGAAAAATAAACATGAATAATAAATTCTATCACCAGCTGGCTTTCAATGTGAACACTGATATAATATGAAACACTGAATTTTTATATTTTATGGCTATACATTTTTCATGGCTTTATTTAAAAAATGGTCTTTTCATTGATAAATTGTGTGGATTTCAAAAGTAGACCTTTTGTTTCCACAGCAGAATTACTATTCACTACATCTTTAAATTCATAGTTTTTATCAACCTCAAAATCTGTGAAAATTGGTACCCCATGATAAATTGTGCATTCACAGTAATATACAAAGTTGACTATACAACTAAAAATAGTACTGTAAATTCACTAATTTCTGTCTGGTGGTAATTTTTATGGCTTTCACGTTTGCAATCTCCATGAATTTAATTTTCAAGATGGCCACAATGGTTGCCTTATTGAGGGTCAGTCATTTCCATTTAGTGGGCACTCACCAGTTATTATGCACTTTTGAGAGAGTGACATATGTAAGGTAAAGTTGTTTGCATTTGAAACATGCACAGTGGAGAATGTTGGCATATCTCTATGCTACATTAATGTAATGTGACTTACATTTCTTTGGATATTGTATTTATGGAAATTGTACATGATCTAAGCACACTGCTAGCTAAATGACTGCTCCCTTGTGCTAAAAAAAAATCAACCTGAATTAGCCTAAAGTACACTATCTTTAGCACCTATTAAAATCAGGAAACTGAATTTTGCCCAACTAAACAATACCAGCTTCTGAAAGTGCAATTGATGAATTACCAAATACATAAAATGTAAAAATGTTATCGGCTCCCTTTTTAACAACTTACCTCTGAAGTCCAAGAAGTTAAAATGACCAAGTAGAATTATCAGTTTTTGAAAGGTGCACATCTGGAGTAAGGCCAAGCCATATACTCTATAACCCATATTACACACATCAATCATACACCAAAATAAAGGGAATTAAAGGTTCTTTGAACAATACCTAAGATATACAAAGTCTTTTTTAAACAGTATAACCAGTGAGGAAATCTGGGGAAATTCTTTTTCTTTAAAATTCTAACCCTATGCAAAATACAAAACTGTAGAGTGCCACTTTAGGACCAGAGTTCATACCATAAGAACTCTTCTGATGAAAACCCCATGTCAAAATGACTTTCCCTATAAGAGGAGTAGCAAAAACAAGGATTTCAAGAGGGCTACAAATTGGATGTCAGATGAGCACCATTTTGATTTATGATCAACAAATCAGTGTAAAAAGTCTTTTAATGAAAGCCTCATAATGATATGAACATTCATTTAGACACTTAGGAAAAGTAGTCATAAAATTTTTAAGCTGACTAATGTGGCAACCATATTGGATGTCCAAGTAGCAACATTTTCCTTTAGGACCAATCAGTCTTAGGAAGTCTTCTTGTGACAACCCCATATCAATATGACTTTTATTTAGGAGGAGAAGCAATAAAAAGATTGTCTAGCAGCCTGCTGTGGCATGAATGCCAGACTGTCACCATTTTCATGTAGGATCAAGTAGACACCACAAGACGTCTTTTAGTGAAAACACAATGTTGATATGACCACTTATGTAGAGGAAATAGCAGATAACAAGATTGGTACCATTTTTTTTATTACAGATAAATCAAGATTTATTTTACATTTTAATTAAAATCTTTTTTCGTCAGTGTAAAACATAAAATCTTGGTGTCTGGATAATTTTTTTACTACTTAAAATTATTACAAATGTTTCAAATATGCTATCCGGAAAATGTGGATGATCCAGTTATCTGGGTTAATAATGGTAGAATAGTTTCTTCTGTCCTTTTATTCTTCAAAAACAATCTTTGATATTCTTGAAAAATTCCAACATCCATCAATCAAATTTGGTAAAAAATATTTTCTCGAGTGTCCAAGTTAAAACGTCCATCAGATACCTTTGTATGGTACAAAATTCTTTGTCATGACCTTTGATACTGAACCAGATATCAAGAACTGAACATCACTTAACCTATCTCAGACCATGTCAAGATATATCCACATCCTAAGTTTCATTAAATTTATAATTAAATGTGTTTTTTTCTTCTTCAGAAAATAAAGTTATTTAAGTGGCATCATTTAAGATTGTCTTCAAATATATTCAAAAATATGGTTTGATAAAGACATTGACACCTGTTAGCACTACCATGCTCACAAGCCAAATAAAGACATTTAACCTTATAACCAGTATCAGTATGATGACAGCTAACTTTTTAATTGCAATGCAAATAAATACAAAGTTTGGTTAAAATTCACTGTCACTGAATTATGTGTACTTAATGTCAATGCTATACAGATATCAATGAAAATGTACTTGATTTCATTTCAGCATAGAACATTACCTGAGAGTGGTTTATATGTGGACTTTGCTATTTCAAAACACCGGTTTGAGTTAACCCACTGCTGCATCTGTGTATAAATTCTACACATTGGTCAATCATAGTGATTTTTCAATATATCAATGATATTTGTTTGTATGTTCTGTACATTGATCCTCGTTTGAATATTCACTTAAGTTGCATCTTCTGATCAGTTCCATTTAGGAATGGTATCGTTTCCTTGTATTTGTTGTTCATCTGAGCAAATGAACACAAAAAACCTCAATATTACTAAATAAGTTTAATACATATAACTGCTGAATAAACAGCAGCAGCTCAGTACTGTTTTCTCCAAGCCGACTTAATCATGTCTGAAGTGACACTTTGTCATGGGTGTGAATAATCTACCTTGAATTAATTGGTTTAAGACTTTTTCA
Organism: Sinohyriopsis cumingii; assembly: GCA_028554795.2. Lineage (NCBI taxonomy): Eukaryota > Metazoa > Mollusca > Bivalvia > Unionida > Unionidae > Sinohyriopsis > Sinohyriopsis cumingii. The sequence continues at coordinate 86,983,565 of CM068827.1, forward strand.
GGTTGATGGAGACCTTATCCAAGAGTATATAATGAATATATGATACATGTACCTCTTGAGGGCCCTCTCTATGCCCTCTTTTTCCACCAAATCTTCTGTTTCTCTGAGGCCAGCTGTATCGCTCAGCAGCACTGGATAGCCACCAAGATTGACAGCAGTCTCAATAATGTCACGTGTGGTGCCAGCAATGGGAGTAACTATGGCCGCAGGTCTCTGACCTGAATCAAGAATAAAACATCCAACATAAGTCTTGGTCAATGGGTATTAAACACAAAAAACCCTCAGGATTATAATTATTCTGAAATCTAGTGTGCAGTATCTCAGCATTATCACAACTGATAGCTGTTTTAAATGGGTTTTATGCCCAAAATTCCACTGTATCATTTGACAAGGTACACAGTGAATGATTATGTTTTGAGGACTAATATATTTTATTTGAAGACAGCCAGTTGCAAACTGCTTATATTTGTAAAATTGTTTCCCTGCAGTTTACTTATCCACAGTCACCTGATAGGTTCTAGCTCTCTAGATACATGTTGTGGGATAAACTGTACAGCACCCTAGATGCACACAAGCACATGTAACTTCTATGCCAGATCTACTTATATGCAGTTCTATTAATAGATGTATATTCACTCAGGTCCCTTACACACCACTGTAGCTAGCTGCATATATTCAACATAATAGCCAACTGTTAACTAGCTTCAGCAAACTAATTGTTTTATTACATTAAGCAAGTTTGTACAGTGTATAGAAGAATTATACATACAACAAGAAATAAATCTTTATCATTTATGATCAATATTAATGTCTGTTATAATAATAATAATAATAAAGACACAATTTAGAGATTGTGATGATTCCACTCAACACGCTCTTATTTTAACTCAAGTTTAGTACAAGACCACCATTGTAAAAGTCCATAGCAATATATAATTTTCGTCTTGAAATTTCTTGGTGACAGTTCAGGTGCAGAGCATTCAATAATCAGGATTGCATAGACTTTGGTTAAAGAAAATTAGTGTTAAATTTTAAAGGGACAATTTATATTTAATTTAAAATGGGTAAATGTGCATACATGACCCATGTGACTTGTACTATAGTGGTACTGCCACTGGTCAAGAAGTTATGGTTTTGTGCAACACCAGGTGAACAGCATCAGGGTAAAGCAGAGTCTTGATAGGAATTACCAAATGCTTGGTTGGAAATCCCTGTGTGTATTGTTAGATAAACAACTGATCCTTTTTCCATCACAGGAATAAAACTGAGATGCCATTTCTGACCAGAACTATTGAAAGCTAACATTCCTATACAGGACCTAACAACTGGAAATGTTGAGGTGTTATGCATATTTAATTTGTATTATTTACTAGTTTTTCTCCATGGTTATATTTAGTGTGATTGTTACTTGGACTTGACCTTATCTAAAATCAAGTTCTTCGTGTTCCTGACCAGTAAATTTTATTTTGGTAAACAAATAATAGATTGCTAATATTTTTCTGGGGTTAAATATTAAAATCACTATTAATAGAAACAAACTTATGTATTTGGGTCTGGGTCTAGGACATTGATTTTCCCCACAAAAATAATTAGCCTACCTGATGTTTACCACATCTTTATTACAATTATGGTAACATTATTTTGTAAACAACCTGTTCTAGAATGGAAATATCCTTTAAGTCATAGTATTTCTAGAAAATGCTAGGTCAGGTAGAGAGTTTTATAATCTTGTTTATACTCATTCCTGCAATAACATTTGAAACAGAAATCTTATTGTTGTGTTCATTATTTCACTTGGGAGGAATTTATTTATTCAAACTATTTATTCACTGGAAATGCAAAGTGCTCTTAAATAATATTCTTAGACAGAGGTTGCCAGCCAAGGATGGGAACATAAACGTGGTGAAAGCTGTAAGTTTATCATTCAGATGCAAAATATATAAACATCTCATTAACATCATTTCTTTCTCAGAGTTTTCATTCCAACCTGGCTTCAGTCCTGTTACACAAGCATTGTAAACATCAATAATATGTATGAAAAAACAGTGAGACTGGCATAACAATACTAAGATGTGACTTTGATATTCTTACATATTGCATTAAGGAGACTGCTCTTTCCCACGTTGGGTTCCCCAAGGATTGTCACATGCACCCCACCCCTCAGTCTCTCACCTCGCCGATTGTCATTCAGATGGCTTTGGAGCTCCCTTGCCAACACAATGACTTCTGTGTTCACTGACAATAAAATTACACTCATGGTCATAATATTTTGATATCATTAGGTTAAAGTAAATTTTCAGTATCTGAAATGTAGTGATATAAATTTGCACCAAATAACTGACCTGCAGCAAAAATATGTAAGTGTAACAAATACCGTAATACAACACACTTCAATTTGCACAAAAGTTACAGGTGTCATTTACAGTATTCTTAAATTACAGAGAAACATTTAGAAACAGGTGGAGATAACTAGAAAAATCCAGATACGCAGCAATATCCCTCTGTTTTCTTGGTTATTCATACCCACATCATGAAATCAAACTAACCTCAGCTTTCAAACTGAAAGCATAAAGTGCTGCATACTGAATAGGCTCATGGGACATTTTCAAACCAAAAACTGTCTGTCTCTTCTAAATTTAACAAATCCCACAATCTTGATAAATATGGCAGAGGGGGAGGGGCATAAAATGTTCTCCTGACAGCACAATCAAGGTGCAACAAAGGGCATATTAAAATTATATTATTCTTGTGAGTATTACTACCATAAATTCCATATGTTTTAAGTCTCAAGATCTTACAAGGTGGTACACAAAATGATGTAGCACTAGCAATATACATGGTACACATGATCTAGCAGTATACATGGTACACAACATGATCTAGCAGTATTCATGGTACACAACATCTAGCAGTATACATGGTACACATTAAGATCTAGCAGTACAGAAGGTACACAACATGATCTAGAAGTATTCATGGTACACAACATCTAGCAGTACACATGGTACACAACATGATCTAGGAGCACAGGTGGTACACAACATGATCTAGTGGCACAGATGGTACACATGATCTAGCAGCACAGATGGTACACAACATGATCTAGCAGTATTGGTGGTACACAACACCTAGCACTATATATGGTACACAACATGATCTAGCAGTATAGGTGGTATACTACATGCTCTAGCAGCTTAGGTGGAATCCAACATGATCTAGCTTCACAGATGGTACACATATATATAGCAGCATAGGTGGTTCTCAACTTGAGCTAGCAGTACAGGAGGTACACAAGTTCTAGTAGTATAGTAGGTACACAATATGATCTAGCAGTATAGGTGGTACACAATATGATCTAGCACTATAGGTGGTACACAACATGATTAAGCACTACATGTGGTACACAACATGACCTAGCACTATAAGTGGTACACAACATGATCTAGCACTATAGGTGGTACACAACATGATCTAGCACTATAGGTGGTACACAATTCGATCTAGTAATGTATGAGGTATACAACATGAACTATCAGTACTGGTCATACATGACATGAACTAGCTGTGCAGGAGGCACCAAACATGATCGAGCAGTATAGGTGGTACTCAATCAAATGCCAATGTAAAAACCTGCATTACACTGGACATATATTTACATTGATGGTGCAGGAAATGTAATGACAATCAGTTACGTTTCAGACAAAAGATAGTGTAGGATACTTTAGTGAATAATGGATTCTTCTGGCTGTTTTTCCCCAATGATAACATTTTCTTAAAAAAATTAAAAAAGGTACAAACCATTTATAAGACTAAGAGTTGGGAATAACTCCATTGAAGAACTATAACTGTAATTTAGGTATATGCTTCACTCATGTCCAATCAAAAGTTAAATTTTATGTCAATCCAATTAAAATAAAATCAAGCTAAATTTTCAGGCCATCCAATTACAATCAAGCTAAATTTCAGGCCATTCAATTACAACCAAGCTAAATTTCAGGCCATCCAATTACAACCAAGCTAAATTTCAGGCCAAAGAAATAATTTTCCTTTAAGCGACACACAGATATCACCATTATATACCTTCATATATCCCCAAGGTTTAGAGACAAATAAAAAATAAAATGTCAGGCTGGTAAGATACATCTAAATAAGACTTTATCACCATTGATGTATAATGACTTGGATTCTTGCTCAATGACTGCATTAGGAAAAAATTGCATTTTGATCATAAATCCAGAAAATAATTTTACTTTTTAAGTAACTTTTTTGTCTCCAGAATAATAACTGTAGTGTACTGAACTCTGTCAGTGATGTTTATTAATGGCAATATTATTAACATCAATATCAGTGTTCACCAAACAATATGTACTTAACAACCAGATATCAATCTGGACTGAACTAATGGTCTTATGACTTTCTGTTAAGGAAGGAAACAATAACAAGTTTTCAAGAAGGCTGCTCTGGCGGCCTAACTGGATGTCAGACTGCCACCATTTTCATTTAGGTCCAACAAGACACAAAAAGTCTTTAGTGAAAACCCACTGCTTCATAATTTTAATTTTTAAAAATCTGCTACTTCTAATTTTATGGAATGACCTATAGTTCCAGTTTTTTGCTCAACCAACCTGTTCCAATAACATCATCTTCAATATTCTGATCCTCACTAAAATCTATGAAAGCCTCAATTTTGGCAACACACTGAAATAGAAACAATCAACCACTTTTTGAATATGCACTTAAATATTGTTAAAAGATTCAACGATAACAATTTAAATCTTATATTATGTGTGAAAGTCATACACTTTGTGAGGGTCAAATGTAAATATGTGTCAGTGAAATCCTAAATATAGAGTAAAGATGTATGTGGATTAAAATTTAGTTTCTTTGGGACAGATTATTTTATGGCCATACATTTGTGTTAAAACACTGATAGTTAGGGCATTAAAAAAATGCTTAAACAAAACACACATAGAGTGTGACCACACTATAATGTATGGTCAGGGTCCATAGAACCCAACAGTGTTATATACTGAACCGTGTTATAACCATCCAAGTCAGCTAGCTGAAGAAAATGATGCATGCACCAAACAAAATGGCAGGGAAGAGGATTGGGAGGTAATAAAAGTGAGAGCAAAAATATGTCCTTCATTTGCATGGTTACAATCTTATCAAATGAGAAAACATGTAGTGTAAACTTTGATTGCATATGTAAAATTTTACTCTATTCAGAGAACTAGACATTGGTACATAAACATGCATACAGTTTATAAATAGATGTCTAATCAACACTGTGTACTGAGATGCTGATCTCATCACATGCAGTGAATTCCCAATAAATGTAATCCATTCAAAAATATGCACACAGGTTTACAATATTCAGCAATTGTCACAAATCATTGTTTGAATTCAGTGTGGAAAAAAATAGAAAAACTACGTAATGAAAGATGAAGCATATTTATGGTTCAGTACATCCAAGGTCAATAAATGTTGTTTTTAATTAATTTCATACTACTAAAATTTTCTCTTCTACAAATCCAAATACTCTATTGTTTCTTTTTAAACTGAATGATTTTCAGCTGCTTTCTGTTACTGAGACATTTGCTCTTGGCAAATTCAATCATATTCCTCAATTGATGAATTCAAACATCCACCTTAATCCTGTCCAGGGCCTCATTCTTCTCTTAAATGGTAAAAGCTTTACATTTCCATGTCTAGTTATCCATTGTTAAAGTCCACTAAATAACACTTTTACACCTATTGGTTAGAATGACTACGACAACAATAACTGTAAATCAACAATGGAGTCACTTTCATAGGGAATGGATCGCATTATTCAGTGGTCAACTGACTGCATCTAACAACACCACAAAGCCATGCCTGTCACGAACTCCCATCTCTTAGTCAAATAAGAAGTGGAAGGGTGAATGTTTGGGACAGGCAATAATCACACAAAGAACAAAGACAGTCAGCAGAAAATACACAAATAACATTACATTTATTGACCAATAACACTAATAATGCAAACACTCACACATTCCCACTAACACTACCTCTAGTGATGGTAATAAAATGTTAAATGAAATAAAATTAATAGAAAATGATTCAAGTCCTGTTATTCAACTCTCTTTTAACTATACAGTTCTATCATTGTGCTGCTTTAGGAACTCACCAGTTTTCCCACTTGTATCCTGATTTGAATATCACTCTACAGTTTAGCTCCATGAACTTACACAGTTTATCATCCATAAGTTACCACTATATATATATATATATATATATATATATATATATATATATATATATATATATATATATATATATATATATATATATATATATATATATGTATATATAATCTTCTCTTTGCCAGCCAGGACACTTGGTGAGGCCCTGTTATGGAGAAACACACTCCCAAACTTCTACCAGTGACAGATTGGTTTATATTCCCAAAACTCATCAACGTATGTATGACACAAGCAATTTGCAGGAACATATGTTTCTCCTTAAAATTGCTGCATCAGAATATCCTGTATTCACTCTTGGTAACATGTATTGCTCAAACTGTTCATTTGACGGGTTTGTGCAACGCCATGCACATATTGGTGGCTTTCGTTTTTTGGTATTTAATAAATGGTTGCAGCATAATTTGAATAAGTTTTGACTCTGCAATTGACTTTGATGATTAGCAATGTACTTAAATTAACTGATTAAAAATTCAGTTGAGAATCTTTTATCAAATGCTGCATTGTCTGGTGCTTGGTTAAGTAAGCAGTTTAAAGAACAAATAGATGTCAGATATTGTTTGAGCATGATTGTATACTGAATCCACCGAAGACAAACAAAGAATACTTAATGAATTTATTGTCAGTGGATCAGTATCAATAAGATTAATACTTATGAGCACAAATCTTTCGACAATAAACTTAAAATCAAAGTCCTCAACAGGCTCAGCCATTGGTTAAGATACTCATATTTCCGATGTTATTTTAGCACCAAACTTCTAGAAATTGATGAAATTTTAAAACTTTAGGAGGTATGCCTCATTTGTTTTATATTCAAATTCATACGTGATCTCTTCCCAAATATGATAATACTTTTACATTATTTTTTTTAAACTTAAGAAGAAATGTTTTCATGTACAAGAAAAATACATGTATATAAAATTTCAGGAGCCATGCCACGATTGTCTTGTATTCAAATTTATACATTCTTTTTGGTACTTTTAAGAAGAAATAATATATTTCATGCATGAGAAAAATTCATTAAAAAAAATTGAGGGCAGTACTGTGACACTTGTATCCAAACAAGTCATTTCTCTCCTGATGGATTATGTGTACCAAATTGATCTTTTAGTTCTCTGTTTCATTATCATCATAAGCAAAGCCTCCTGAAACAGAGAACCATTATAGAAATACTATGGTACACTCATGCCATCTAGTAACTGAGAAGAGTGATTAATGAGTTTCACTGATACTTCTTTGCTGAGGCAAATTTTATACAATTATTATTGATCAATTCTTGATGGAATGACACATGCAAAACTAAGCTTTTTACCTTGATGAGTCGCTCCCTCCAGTCAGTGTAGAGCTTGCTAAGGTCCCCCTCCATCTGACGTAGGGCTTGTCTCCGTTGTGCCTCAGTTTCTGCATGAATTAGGTCCCCCAGCCCTTCCACCTCTGTCAGGTCCAGCTTCCCATTAATAAAAGCCCTATAAAACATGAACCAGATAGTGTATAGGGCTCCTAAAAATCCAAACATGACTCATGCTTGCAGTGGATTTTAGGTACTACTTTGTGTTTGACTTCCTAACTACCTATTGGACTTCACTTCTACTATTATCATCATCAAAACTGTTACGATTAGTACTTCTTGAATCTGTGATGTGTCTTGTAGTATGTTTGTGTGTCACAAGCAGTTGGCTGTATTTGAAGATTCTACTTAAGTCCAGGTGTCTTTCACAAAGGTTTTTTTTTAATGCACTCTATAAAATTAAGAACTAGCAGCTTTTTGTAGTAACCCTGCACATCCATTGGCTGAATGTTGGTGGTCATGTTGGTTAATAGAAATTTCAGTGTCAGGTTTGTCACACTAAGTTCATCACATGTAGCACTGTACAAAAATAAATCATACTTCCGTCATGGAGCCTCATATGTCAGTTGAACTACATAAGCCAGTCATGGAATAGTCTGCTGTTACCTATGTCTTGCTGTTGCTCACACTGGTGACATAAACACCTGTGTTAAAGATCTTGCTGATACAACAATGAATAATCAGGAACTGTCCTTATCTCCCTCAGTACTCACCCCTGGAGATATTGGAAACTACTCAAGTCTCTATAGTACAGTGCTGTGTTTGCTAACTAGTTAAGACACTGGACTCCTGACCAATAGGTTGTGGGTTTGATTCCCATCATATGATCACCCTGGATTGGCTCCCAATATTCTCTGGATATTTTTAAGGTCATGTGTTTCTTTCTTCTTATTATTAAATCTGGAAGTGTTTGAGGAGAAAAGCATGTTTTATTTCATACAGTAAAAGCAAAAGGTACAAATTATGCATTTAAAATAATTTGTTAGCAATGATATTGAATATATGATACAAAATAATACACCATACATGTGTTAACATATCATGACATTAAATATATGATACATAATAATACACCATACATGTGATAACACATAATGACATTGAATATATGATACAAAATAATACACCATACATGTGATAATATATAATGACACTGAATATATGCTACAAATACACCATACATGTGATAACGTATTATGACATTGAATATATGATACAAAATAATACACCATACATGTGGTAACATATAATGACATTGAATATATGATACAAAATAATACACCATACATGTGATAATATATAATGACACTGAATATATGATACAAAATAATACACCATACATGTGATAACATATAATGACACTGAATATATGATACAAAATAATACACCATACATGTGATAATATATAATGACACTGAATATATGATACAAAATAATACACCATACATGTGATAACATATAATGACAAGCATTTGCAGCACCTTAATAGGCAATAATAGCGGCTGTCAAACAACAAAAGAACTAAACGTTCTTTAAAATACTTAATAATTCCAACTGTGGTCAAGTTAAATGAAATAATTCTCTGAAAATAACATTTTCTGAGAGTGCTTTGGACACACCAGATGAAGTGGAGCAAAAATTCAGATGGATGATGGCAACATATACGCATCATAAGGTTATTGGTCCCTCAAGAATATTTTATAATTTCAAGTACCTACAGCATACTCACACTGATTGATCAACTTCACCAATGTGGTTACATTTACAAAAGCAATTCTAGAGATCACAAGAACCAACTGGACATCATAAATGTCTTTTAGTGGAAACTCCATGTTCATACAACCATTAAGGAGGAGTAACAATAAGAAGGAAGACTTTCAAGATGGCAGCTGGGCAGTCATACTGAATGTCTGAGTGGTATCATTTTCATCTAGGACCAACTAGATTATGGGATGACTGTGTTTGTAAAGTTTCATGGCAATCCTTGAAGTAGTTTAAGAGGAACTGCAATAACAAACTTGAATTGTTATGTATATTTAATTTACATTGCTTGTTCATTTCTTTATTCATTATAATGCATGTTATGGATTATGTAAAATTGTATTTTATAGCTGACTTTGTCCAAAATCAAGTTCATTTTCTACCTGACCAGAGTAATTGATGTTGGTTTTGTAAGCAACATGTTTAGCTCAATCTGACTCAAGAACATTGGAAATTCCCCATGAAATACCTGTTCTACCTGACGTTTACCACATTCTATGTTATAATTTTAGTAATAGACCTTGTCAAATTATAGCTTGGATTGTTCTGGAAATCACCTTTTAACATCCTGGCTCTTCTTTTGTGTCTTAGTTTTTATTAATCTTTCTTTAACTAGTAACTATTCATTCATTGTATAAGATCTTGAGGCAGAATCATTCTTTTGTTCAGTGTTTGATTTGGGCAGAAATTATTTAATTCAAATTATTCTTCTCTGGAAACATAAAGTGTTCTATAATATTCTTAGAAAGAGACATTAACTGGGAATTATAGTGAATTCAAAGTAGGAAACCTTGGATTTATATTACTGTGATTCAACAAAAGACTGTTGGCACATCAATACCATTCTGGCCATTGGTATATTAGTACATTAGAGACCACAGGCCACTACAGGCAAATCAACACCTTCAGCACTAAAGTTTATTCAGAACTGTATTCATTAGGACTTGTGTTAGTAATTCTTGGCTTATTTGGGATTTAATTAGCAATATCATAAGTTCCTCTTACATTTTCACTTTGTATTTTAGGGAAATAAATTATTTGTTGAACTTTACAAAACTTTTTGGTGTTTACTCTTTTCTAATTCTTATTTCAAGACCATAGAGTCATAATATAATGGATAACTGAATGACATATGATGGACCATAGACCATCCCATAAGCTCTCCTGGTCTATGGCAAGCAGAGTATAAAATTAAAATTTGCAATCTGATGGGCAAGAAAATTCTAAATTTTCTGAAGATTTTTAAATTAATTACTTGATTAAATTTAAATATGGAACAAATATGGTGGTTTATACTCACCTTTTGGCAAACTCTCCTGGCTCTGCTGCATGGCAACCAGGAAATCTAGCAAGGGTCTGGAGGAGTGCCCCAACAACTGCTGGACCACCATGAACATGGAATTCTGCACAATCCTCCCCAGTAAAGCTTTGGGGACCTGGAGGGATAATACAGCAGGAACACTTTACCATTGGCTTTTACAAAGAAACAGTCCTGATGGAAAAATGTTGCTTTCTACTTACTAACCCAACTCTATCAAGGTGGATTGAGTGTGGGCAAACAAAAATACTTTTAATCAAAGCCTCATGAACTCCAGTATCAGAGAAGAAATAAATGATTACAGTCAGCTTCACCTATTCTGACAGAAAGAATTTCATTACAATGACTGACATAAAAAAACATCCTTGTACAAATGAAGAATCCTATCATCTTATAAATTATGCAATAAAATGTTTAAATAAAGTCATTCTTATAACCAGTTTAAACAAAATCATTTTCATGACTACAAAAAGTTTAAACAACATGTTCTCATAACTACAAAAGGTTTAAACAAAGTCATTCTTATAATTAAAATAAATTTAACAACATCATTCTAATGCTTATTTGATGCTTACAATTGAAGAAAACTTTCTGGAAATTAAAGAAAAGGTCACCTAATCTGAATGACAACAAAATATTTTGATTTACATTAAATATACAAACCAGGAAACCACAAAACCAATCCTCTATCAATTGGACCACCAGTCTCTGGATCCATTAAACGCCTAAGTACAGCATTTCTTGCTGGTGGAAGCTTCAGGAATCTTCCAATCTTCTGAACGACCACCTGTGCGTGTGGCCCTGAGATCCTAATAACAGCAACACCACATTTTCCATGACCAGAGGAAAGAGCAAATATAGTTGTTCCTTGTTGGGCTAAAGCTTTACTGGACATAGTCCTGTAAGTAATTTTGGTTAGAGACACAGGTAAATGTACAATTCCACTTGCAGCAAGGCTCTTTGCAAGGTAGAGTACATCTGGATGAGTGGGCCTTTGTCTGAAACTCCAAAAATGTTCAAACTGCCATCTGCACTTTAGTGGTGGATTCTTGCGTCCATACACAGGTGCCACCAAAGATAACAACTCTTGACACAATGTTCTGATCCAGTGTCTGCAGTAATAATAATTAAATTGCCACCTCAGATTGCACATTCTTGATGTGGAGAGAAGACACACTACTGTTTGTAACATTTCCCTGTCACAGCATATACAAGTACATCAATATCTTTAAAGCGACACACACAAAATGCAATTATTTGCAGTATATTCTTAACAAATTTACATTCAGTACATTTTCAAAAGTGAACTTTCTGCCACCTGTACCAAATTCAGAACTTGACTGATGGTGACAGAATGTATGATTTTATTTTCTTTATCCAGAAGAAATTTGAGGCCAGAGTTCATAAATCTGAAGAAAAAAACAAAATAAACCAATATATATATATATATATATATATATATATATATATATATATATATATATATATATATATATATATATATATATATATCTTTATGCACACACACGGCTGGAGTAACCAAGTTATTAAGTGTTATGCAGTATTATTACTTATAAACTTGACACACCTTGTAAACTTAGTAAACTTTTTCACTGATATCATCTTTACAACAACATGCAAATCATATATAAATGGCCTTTACTACGTTTCTCATGAAATTAACCCAAATGAAGGATATTTCTTTTTCTTTTTGCTTATAACTGGATACAAATATGATCATTCAGAACCAGATGCCACAGTAAGACTTGTGATCAAGTGTCCATGCCAATATGACCAGCCATTCTGGAATATTAGTAACAAGGTCTTCATTATGATTAATGTGGCAACCATAGTAAACGCCTCCATGTTATTATTTTCATTTAGGACCAACCAGATATCATACGACCTCTTTTGGTGAAAACCTTCTGTCAATATGACCATCAATTCTGGTGGAGTTGCAGTTACAATGTTTTCAAGATGGTCGCCATTGTGGCCATATTTGAATCAAATCTGCATCATTTTCATTCAAGACCAGACAGACACAATAGGAAGTCTTCTGGTGAAAACCCATGTCAATATGAATTCCCATTTAGGAGAAGTACCAATAAAATTTTCAAGATGGTTGTAATGGTAACCTTATCTGAGATAATACCAACTAGATAACATGACTAGTCTTCTTGTGAAAACCCCATGTTAATATGACTTTCCATTTAGAAGTAGGAATACCAAAACTTTCAATATGGCTGCTATGGTGGTCATTATGGATGTCAGATTGGTACCATTTTCATTTATTATCATACGAAGCCCTATACTGAAAACCATCAATGTCACTATTTTAGTGTAAGCCTTAATCTAAGTAGCTTTGAAATATCACTCGACAGTAAAGGTAATCAGATATTCCACACTGGAATAGAACTGACAACAGCTGGTTTATGTTGTACATTCACTAGGGTTTATGTTCCATGGGAAATATACTTTCAGGGCAGGCTTTACTCCCCTTCCTAGCTGTACTGATGTCTTGTATTTCATAAATAGTGTAGAATGCCTTCTGCAGTTATTCTTCAATAACAAATAACATTACAAATATGGCTTTCCAATGAGGAGGAATAGCGCTTTGAAAAAAAAAAGGCTACTATGACAGCCATACTGAATAACAGATTGGCACTATTTTTACTCGAGATCCACTTGACACCATAAAAAGTCTTCTGGTGAAAACCATCATGATGATATGACTATCCAATGAGACTGAGTAGCAATAAGATTGTCAAAATGCTCACTGTGATGGCCATATTTGCCATCCAGGTGGCATCATTTCATTTAGTACCAACTAGTCATCATAAGAAATCTTCTGCTGAAACACCATGTCTATATGACTTTCCATTCATAAACAATGTTGATAACAAAACTTTCAGATGCCTGCCATGACGGCCATATTGGATATTAGATCAGCACCATTTTTATTTAAGAACTATTTGATATTTAAAGTTTTTTAGTGAAAAAACAATGAAGGTATGACTATCAATTCAGGAGGTGCAGTGATAACAAGATTTCCGTGATGGCTACTATGACAGCCATAATGGATGTCCAAGTGGAAGCATTTTCATCTAGGACCAACTACACATCATAAGAAATCTACTGGTAAAATCTTCATGTCATATAATATTCTGTTCTGGATGAGTAATAATATTTTTAAGATGGCTGTAATGGTGGCCATACTGCACATCAGATAGGTTACATTTTCAATTAAGACCAACTTCACAAAAAAATCTTTTAGTGAAAACCTCATGGTGAATCATCTATTCAAGAGGAATAGCAGTAACAAGATTGTTCAAAATGGCTGCTATCTTGGCCATAGTTGATGTCTAGAAAGCACCATTTTCATTTAGGGCCAACTATACCTATGGATGAATGTGCTTGTAAAATTTTTATGGCAATCCTCCAGGTAGTTTAGGAAGAGCAGTGATAACAAACTTGTACTCACCAGGCAGCAAGATTTATATCTGGTGACTACAAAACCAGAAAAGCCGGATGCATCACCAAAATGTTAACTAACCTGGGTCTACCAACACTCAATGACAGGCATAGTAGGATTCGTTTGACGCATATCTATAAAGTAGTCTAGGGGTTAGTGCCAGCTCTCTCACCAAATATATTTGTAAAATCATTAAGACAAAATTGCTAGATTAAAGCCACATCTTTTCCAGATTTTTTAAGTATAAACATTATTAGAAAACTAATATCAAATAATAGAAGATGTTTTGTAGTTGAGTAATGTACAACTGAACAATTTAGAAATTCTTTCTTCAGAAAAGCAAATGTGGACTGGACTCATCTGAGTAACAGTGATGTGTGCAATCAGTGGAGCGCTTCAAGACAGCTCTTGAGCAATACTACTAACGTTCCAGCTGGCTCTCTCTTCCGGTGCAAATTTATGCCATAACGATGGCCAACAGATCATTCTATAAACTCTTCTGGTTTCTGGCTTCTGACCACTACAGCTATAAAAAAATTCTTTAGGAACTGTTGTCAAAGTACTGATATCATATTAAATCTTTTCATAATTATCACCGAGGCTGATCAAGTTCAGTAAGTCACAAATACTTAAAAATAACTCTAATCCTGCTCATTTTGAATTTTTGAAAAAAAGGTGGGACTGTCTCCCAGTACTTGTCTGTCCATCCACCAATCAATCCATTATTAATGAATGGGATCTTCTCCATCGCTGACAATTGGGGGATATGACTGAAGCCATTCTGTGGTTGTGTACACTGTCAGAAGAAGAAAAAAAAAAACGGAGACCTACTTGTTGGTCTAGGCTTGGGCTATAAGTCCCACAACGTAAGACACAACACCCGAAATTATTATTTTTTTTTTGGGGGGGGGAAATAAAACCAACGTGTGCTATACCCGAAATTATTTTTTTTTTGGGGGGGGAATAAAACCAACGTGTGCTATGCCTTACATTGTAGACTAGGGCTAAAATACACGTTGCGGATTTTTTTTTTAAATATTTGTATTTATTTTATTACATCCTTTTGTCTTGCCCTAAGGTTGAGCTCGAGGTTGTCCTACGATGCAAGAAATATCACACGTTATTTACGTTTTAGTATTACGAAGTCGAAAACATAAATATCAAGTCCATGGTCTTATATTGTAGCACAGGAGTCTGACCGATAAGGTGATTTCATATTGTCAGAGATTTCGCCGTACTTTATTGATAAAACGTTAGACTCCCGTGATTGTAGGACTACCATAGTCTAGTCCTACATGTAAGACATAGCACATGTTGATTTTGTTTAGGTGCTTGACGCTCACAACATAAATATCAGCGTCAGGTCTTACATGTAGGACTAACAATGGGTCATTCATATTGGGTATGGTATCTGCCCGTGGATCATGGAGACAGGTAGAACCCCACCCTCTATAATAAAATCAATATTATACTGACATGAGACGAGGTCATACTGCCCTAAAATAATGACCTGGATCACACAAACGCTTTCAAACTATACCTGAATAAGAATAAAGTCATCAATAGAAGTTGTAAACGAAACGGACTCTTGCGTACAGCAAACAAACAGTATACATGTCAATGATTGCCATGCATCAAGTATGCTGTCTTAGAGAAACATACCTCACTAATATTAGTCTCATTAATCCAAAGTCATGACTTTTGTTCTGTAAACTAATTAATTCATCCGCTATCGAGACGAAATAAAGTGCACTATGAAAAATGCAAATGAGGTTCGATCCATCCTGAAGTAAATGCTATCGATTTTTTCTTCTTAAATTGCAAGGAACCGAAATAATTAATTAACAATAAGTGAGATTTTACATCCTGTTTGCATCATGTCATTTTTTGCACATGAAGTTACGTATATACTGTGCACAGAAAATAATTCCTCGGCTGGGTATTGTGTTAAATAAAGAAAAAATATCGCGAGTTCGTGCAAAACATAATCCACGTTTGTGCGATAGTAGATTGCTTAATATAAACGTCAAAGTACACTTTACATGCATGTGGATGCAAGGTAATGGCTGACCTTATAAGGCATCTCCACGTCTTATTGAAGGATATACAAGACATAATTGGGAACCTCGTCTGTGACCCCTCGTCCGTCCATCCATTAACACGAATATGTTATCGTTTCTTCTCCTAAACTACTTGGAGGATTGCGATGAAACTGTATATACTCATTCATCACATGATCTAGTTCGACCTAAATAAAAAATAGTACCGCTTATGAACATCTTGTTATCGTTGCTTCTCTTAAATGCATGGTTATACCATCATGTGGCTTTCACTGAATGACTGCTTAATGCTGTCTAGTAGGACCTAAATAAATATGAGCCGATCTGATGTCCAGTATGGCCGCAACAAAGGCCATCTTGAAAATCTTGTTATCGCTCCTTGTTCTGACAATGAAAGGTCATAATTACATGGTGTTTCCACCAAAGACTTCTTATAATGTCGTGTTGGTCTCAAAGACAAAGGTACCGATCTGATATCCAAGATGACCAACTCAGTGGTTATTTTAAAAATCTTGTTACTTTAAATCTACTTGAGTGAAAAGTAATATTGCCATTGTGTTTTCACCATGATTCATATGATGTCTAGTTGGTCCGAAATGAAAATGGTGCCTATCTAATGTCCGATATCGCTCTCAAAGTGTCAATCAAGACAAATCTCTTCACTGTTAATTCTCCTGAACGAAATGTAATATTGCCATGGGATTTTCACGCGAAGAATTATTGAAAAGAGGATATGCTGGCTGCAAAAAAGTAATTTTATTAGTGAATGACTTTTTTTTCCTAGTCTTCTTGGTTTAAACCGCTTGGTTTCAATGTTCTAAGGCGGCGTATCCAGTAAGATTCCTTTTCTTTCCAGGTTTCGGAACTCCATTTGGGGTTGTGAGCAATTGCTATAAGTGTTATATCACTGAAAGTATGGCCATGAGAGGCGAAGTGTTCTGCAGTTGGGTTCCTGTACAGCTTCTTTGTCATCCAATCAGATCTATGAAGGTTGATCGTTTAGTGTAGTTTTTTAGTTTCTCCGACATACTGGATGCTACAGATCTTACATGTGATGAGATAAATTACTTTCTCTGTTTTGCACGTTTTGTTTGATTCATGTATGTTCAGTTTTTTTCTAGTGTCTGTGTTAGAAAAAGTCCTGGTTTCTATCATATGTTGGCAGGTTTTGCCCCTTGTATCGCCACAGGAGCCAGATTGACTAGTGTGGTCTTGGTTAGTGATTGGCGTTAGCTTCGCCCTGACCAGGATGTCTTTGATGTGTTTTGGTCTCCGGTAGACTACTACAGGTTTGTTCGAGAGTATTAAATTTAGTGCGTCACACGATTCCACGATGGGCCAGTGTTTCACCATGTACTTCCTAATGGCTGTTCGACCCTGACTCACATTAACAGCACACAAGACATAACAGTTCATTCTCATCTCATTGGCACGAACGAATGAATGCAATTCATTACATGACTTAACTACGCTATTTTCAGCGAATACACAATTCAAGTCTTTATCATACGTGAAATCATCTAAGATCGGTGAATACAAACGGATTCTCGTAACTCATATTAACTAAAGCAATCCATGAAAACTTAGAGCACCTAATCCCTATACAAACAAGACGACAACTTCAACAAATTCGTAAAACTTATATAAAGAAGATTACTGTACGAATTCAGATGAACTCAAACACAGTTATCTCATATTAAGAAAGTTGATATACGTATTTAAACAAATGCATTTATGCAAATATAAGCAGATTAATTCATGTAAGTCATAATACGGGTATCAACAAAAAAAAAATAAATTGACGCCCCTTTCATAAATGTTTTACGAGAGAATTTCTTCCAAATTCAGTCTCGGAGTATCTTAAAGTTTCACTCTTGCAGGAAAAAACGCAGACTGATTAGATTTATCGATGGGGGAAATATTTAAAGCCCAAGGAGCTCTAACCACTAGGCCACCGGAGCGGTCGACAGTTATGTTGCAAAGAAGCACAAAAGGATACATATGAGAGAAAAATCGGTGCGAAGTTTTGCAGTACATGTTTGTTGATTGTTCACAGTACTTTATAAATACGCATATAATAATACATTTTTTTGAAGGAAAAAGTACAAGATTAAAATGTGTGTTAAGGGAGTTGTCTAAAAATGAGTTACTTGCCTTGATTACGTCTAATTATAATATCAGTACAATATATACAAAGTTGTGTACACCTTAACTTGGTGTAGTATAGAAATGGTTTATTATATATAAGTGGACGTGTATGCAAAAACACGCATCATACATTCAACCTGCCTCTAGTCTCCAAAGGAACACAAAGAAAGAAAAGAGGACAAGGGGAACAAGTAATAGTATAGTGAGATCTTTATTTGTAGTAAACACGAGGGGACATCTCTAAATCCTAACCAGCAATATATGTTGCAATGGGGCTAAGGAGTGTCTACATATAATGAACAACAGATAGGTTTTGTCAAGAAGCTGTCCACGTTTTGGATGGCTTCCTGACCAATTCAAACATGAGCACGAGTAAGCAAAATGCAACAATTCAATCAATTACATAAATAAAATCAATTCGAACATGACATGTGAATGATTCGCTTTCTCTGAGAAATAGAGGTGCAAAATAATGCGAAATTCAATGAGCGTTCTGTTATACTGACAGAACAAATTTAATCATGATCGAGTGACTGATCTAACTCCGACTGCCGGCATGACAGCATCACCTGGTGCTTCAGGTCTTTTCCAAATCACTACTGGTGGTCCGTCGGCTTTTCCGTATTTATTTCTCTCTCTCTCTCTCTCTCTCTCTCTCTTTAGCCTCTGCGGGTCATCAACTTCTTGGTTGCACACCGTGCTCTTTTCCACTGTCTGATACAGGTATATATCTATTTTCTTTCATTCAATATAACATATTAATACCAAACCTAAATCAAACACACTCTTGTCTCAACACCGACTGCCAGCTATCATAACACAGTGTAGCTTTAAGTTATCAAAGATCACGTTGTTCATGAGGTTAGACTCATTTTCATACAATGTGTTCATTGATGTAAGTTTGTAATAATTGTTGAATTCATGCATTTAGAATTCATGCTTCAAATATTCCTCGAGTTCAAATATAATCGTGCATGTTGGATGATTCGTGTACTGTAAGAATGTCATATAATATTTCGTTATACAAATGATTTCGGATTCAATTGTTTTCTGTGTAATATAAATCATCTAGTGCAATTCACGATTAACAGGGTGTAAGCGTGTATTTGGTGCGAAATGACGATAGCTAGTTCCGTTGAATTTCGATTGACGATATCAGACGTAACGAGTTGAGATATTGCTAATCACAGGAGAAGAAAAAATCTGAAAAAATCGCATGAATTCAACAATTAAAAACTTACATCATCGAACACATTGTATGTAATGAATCTAACCTTTTGTTTTATTCGAGATTCGTATCTCCCTATGAAGTCGAACCACCCTCCCTTTGTGTCCGACTACTAATTTGAACCCGTGTTCCGTGAACAACGTGATCTTTGATAACTTAAAGCTACACTGCGTTATGATAGTTGGCAGTCGCGGCTGAGACAAGAGTGTTTGCCTCCGAATTGCTGAAATCGGCATGTAAGGGTCACTTTGATTTTATCGTCATCTCTCGCGTCACAAAAAAGTAAGTATTTCTGGTCATCATGAAGGCTATAACCTGCTTTGAAAAGCTAAATTACTCTGAGAATCTCGTGTTATCTGTCATGTTGGACAAAGTACGATTAGCGTAAACATACCAATATATTTGAACTGATATAGCATAATAAGGTAATCATCAACCAAACTTCCTGAAAAACATGAGTCTACTTAGGAAGTCGATATGAACAACAGTCATCTTTTTGTCTTTGACATTAGTTTTATATTTTCCGTTGTAACGTATAGGATCAAATCGTTACCCCAACCATCGTAGCTAGACAAACCATGCTAAAAAGAATAAGGAGACTGCTAGCAGGGTCGACAAGATAGAGGGAGGGCAACCGGGGATATATACCCGGGGCCAGGGCCCGTAAGGGGGTCCGGGCCGAACAATACTTTTGAATTTTATAAAAGAATTTTTTTTTTTTATATGAACAAGACATAGGAGAGGCCCGGATGTTTCTTATGCCAGGGCCCATGATCGCTAGCGAGTCTTTACGGGGCGACTGGCGGGAAAACCGATATGGTCCGCAGGAAGGTAACAAATCAAAACTGTTTGACGCTAATACGTTATCACCCGAGCAGCAAAATACGAACTATATTGCCGACATATTTTTTTCTAAACCACCTCCCTATGCTCTCTGGTCGAGAACTAGCTAGCATCGCAAGAGCGGACACGACAGTAAACTTGCAACCGAAAGGATTGGCGGAGGTTGGGATTTGCGCTGTTTTTGCGGTTTGTATATCGTGCCTCCGATCACACAAGTACAGGTCATAAAACGGGACTAAAGAAAGAGCTTACGGGACGCATGCACGGGGTGAGTGCTGAGAGGAAACCGCGACTCCCATCCCACCATGTTTTTGCAACTCACCGATTGCTTGTTCGACAGCTGACGCGACCCGACCAAATCACCATCACGAACAGAGCCGACAAGGGGTAGGCAACCGGGATATATCCCCGAGGCCCGAGCCAAACAGCAATTTTTTATTTTATACAAGAAAACTTTTGTTTCAACAAGAATTAGGAGACATCCTGGTGTTTCTTACCCCAGGTCCAGTAATAGCTCACTACGGCCCTGATCACGAATGCTGTTTCTTGCAAACAAATCGCTTCTTATTACACGAAACCGTGTGACGGCAGTGCAGGAAACAAAAGATCTTGGATTTCCCCCTGACCGCCTCGGCAATGGGGCAGTTGTGTACTTTTCCAGAGTGCCTCGCCGTGATTGGCTTGGTTTGTGCCATCCGGAACGGCAAGTTGGAGCCATATCTGCTCGTTTGAAACTCAAACATGGTGTATTTGTGGATTTATCTCGTTAAGAAATTGTTAAGCTGCTAAGTGGTGTTTTCTCCCTCTCAATTAGCTGATTTTTCTTCTTCTTCTTTTTCCTTTATTCATTTACATAAAATCAATTTTAAATATGATTCTCTGTATCCCTTTCGAAGATTCATTCACCCTCTTTCTCCTTCTCTTTTTAAACGAGATGTTTCCTCGTGTCGTTTTTTTTTAGTTTCTTTCAGTAATTCAAGGTTTTTCGCTCACTGTTCGTATTTAGGAGCAGTTAATGTCTAACCTTCATGTTACTTGCTAAATGATTCGATTTCGATCACACCCTTTTCGCTCAAACACATTGCGATACAAATCTGTTCGACTGGACACAGCAGACAGCGTCTTACGTCATTAATCAATATTCCACGTGGTAACACCCATCTGTGGAATACCAACTGCGTAGCCATGCGTTTCCAGAATGTAAGACATGCCAAAGTACTGACGAGAAAGTCACCGTCATAACTATATAATGTAACGTCATTAGTAATATGCTCCACCACTAAAAGTAAAGAATTTTTGAATGTTTATATATTTGGAAACACCTTCCCATTCTACAGTGAAGACATTCAATACAAAAGATCGCAGCAAAATGCAATCTAAATTGTCTTTTGATGCAATCACCATGAAATGTACCGTTTTATTCAGCTGAACTTTTAAAAATAGCAAAATTTTTAACTGAAAAACATAGAGACAATGTTTTATTTATGGAATTTCAGCCTTTTTACATAGATGAGTTTGAAAAACTCATTACTGAAATTAGCGCCTGATTATTTGGTTCGGATTTGAAAAATATTTCAAACACGTGTAGATCCCAGAAATGTTAGGGCTTATACGATTTTCTCTACAGAGAAGTTTGCATCAAGGACATGCCTACACTGACAAATATAGCTTTGATCACGAGCAGTCAGAAATTGAAAGTTATCGAATTTTTATATCATCATGTTTGTTTCGATAGGATCACAATGAGAGCTATTTTTTTTTTTTTTACCAGGAGTACGGCAATGGTATTATCCATCTCTAGGGAGGTATTCCTCTTTGAGCTGTATGCAAATGATTGCTAGTGTCAAACAAATCTTTTACATGTATGGAAAGAGAATATGATCACATAGTTAAAATCAGGTTTATTTTAAGTTTATGTAAATATTTTACAAATGTAAACTATTTTCTTCTTACACTGAGGTAAAAATTAAAGAGGAATAATGATAGCCCATAATCGTTTAAAAGTTGGCGTCTCGATATGAACTGAAAGTACAAATGTCATACCTGGAAAATTTGTAGTGCGCATGTGGCGTGCAAGGATGTAAAATCCGAGATGCTCAATCATTGCATGAATATATACTATACATAATACATTTAGTTAGCATAGCGCCAACATAATATATAGATATGTTGAAAATTAAATTTAGTGAAACATTATGTATAAATTCTATTTTTCTGAATTGAAATAAAAATGTGGTGCGAATTGATGATTGAAAGTGCGGTGTTGCTTTCCTCCATCTCATGACACAGTTTCTAAATGGGCATGCCGAGATAAGGGTCACGTAGTATTTAGCAAAGATTTCTGGTAAAGCTGAGCAAATGCAACAGAAAACACAACAGGTTTATATTTATTTTATCATACGGAGATACTTTAAAGAAGTTCTGAGCCACTTTCTCAAACGCATATAGATTTCATGCGGCAAATGTCTTAGAACTTGGGGATACAAACAATCAACAGTAGATTCTCCGCGAGGGAGAAATTCACAGTAGCTTGACATAGTTTTCTTTCTGGATTGTGCCCTTACTATTGTAAATTATATTATACAAAGAGGGTGATATCCAGAAGAAGAAAAAAAAAACCTCACTAACTTAAAGCTCGTGTGGGGAAATTGATGTGCATATTTTTTGCGTGACGATAAGTATTCGGTTACACGCTTGCAGTACATGCAGATCATCTCTGCAAACGCAACCTAACTGTACTTTATAACTGTTACACACAAGGGTCACGTAAGTGGTACATTTAAGACGGTTTATAAGGATGAGTAAATTAAATTGTTTCCATTGCAGTGTTTTGTAAGTTTAAAATGGACACAAATGAACTTTGCGCCAGATATTATGTTGCAACAATTGGCTGCAATAATAGGTTACCAGATAAAGAAGTCTCCATGGGTTGATTGTGAATGCCATCTAGTTACATAATAATAATAATAATAATAATGATAATAACAAAGACTTTATTTAGAGAAGGTAACTCAATTAGTTAACAGAACTAATCTATCATGAGGCCTTCTATCTGTTATGTAGATTATATACAACATGATGTGAAGAATCTGGCTTGACACTAAATAATTAAGTGATTTTAAAATTCAAAGTAAACATATATAAAATATCCTGCATTGAAAAATTCAACTGTGAAAATGATGCAAAATTACAGAAAAGCAGGTGGTATTTATTGTACTAGAACTGTTCAGTTGTCTGAAGATTTCATCCATTTGAGACATTGATTGTGAAAAGAAGAAATGCTAGGAGCCTGCCTTATATCACTGGGAATGTTGTTCCATACAAGTGGACCAGTATATTTAAAACTTTTTGTAAACAATTCCATCTTTGGCCTTGGTATGATGTAATTTTTACTTCTTGTGGACCTTAAATTTGGAGTACCATCAGCTTCTCTTTGGTGAAAGATATTGCTTAGATAGACAGGAATGGCTTTTCTGGATACTTTATACATCAGTTTGGCCTTTCTAAGAAATATTCTTTCATGTATTGTTAAAATCTTGATATTATTCATTGCATCCTGGAAATTGTCTATACATTGATCTAGAATTAAACAGCAAACCCTCTTTTGGAATGTATGTTTTGATTTTCCTCAATAGCCAAAGATAAGAATTAACCTTTTTTGAAACATGTTTGATTTGAATAGACCAAGTAAGATTGTTATCTATGTATACACCAAGAATTTTATGATGAGAGTTCATATTAAGGCTCACATTGTCAAATAGAACCAGGAGTTTGTCGCTATCTAGATACTATTTGCACTCTATCGGTTAAGCAAGAAGTAAATCAGTTTAGGGAGTTATCACTGCATTGATAGATTTTTAGTTTTTCAAGCAACATTTCATGGTCTACAAGATTAAAAGCTTTTCAAAAATCAACCTTGAGTGCCTACCATTTCTCCTTGATCTATTGCTTTACCATTTATCAATCAAAGATACATGTTCAGTTTCACAGGAGTGATTCTGTCGAAAGCCAGACTGATTATCATGAATAAGATCATAAGTGTTCAAATAGTTGAGAAAAGAATCCTGTACATGTTTTTCTAGTAATTTGGAGAGACAAGGAAAGATAGAGAATGGTCTGTAGTTATTGACATCATCTTTTGTTCCCACTTTATGTAATGGTGTAACCTTGTCAGTTTTCCATGTTTGTGGAAATTTATTAGACCTAATACTTTCATTGCAAATGAAAGCTATACTCTCTACGATAGCAGGTGCAGCTACCTTTAGTAGCCTTGGTGCAATCATAACAAATCTGTAGCTTTACAATCATCCATTTTTGAAAATATATTTCAACACAAATTCTGGACTCATTTCAGGAATTTCAAACTTTATATTGTTTGGTAGGTTTTTAGCACAAAAATGTTTGAGTTCCAGATGATCAGATGAAGTTGTAAGTTCTTTAAATTTTTCAGCAATTTGAACAGAAAGGTCATTACAGATATTTGCAATGTCAGTTGGATTATCAGTGTAAATGCCCTCGTGAGTGAGGGATAAAATGTCAGTCTTACTCTTACATTTCCCTGCACCAAACTCTGTAAACACTTTCCAGATAGCTTTTGGGTTATTCTGGTTTTCATCCATCACCTTTTTGTAGTGTGCTTGTTTGGCTTGACTTTATTTTCTTAACTTTATTCCTCCAAACTCTATATTCAGCTTGATTTCCTACTGATTTTAGTTGGTCTCTTTGCTTTATTACTTCTAAAATTTCTGGGGAGATCCAGCCTGGCTGGTGGTCTTTCTTTATCCTGTGTGTTTTTAAAGGGGCCTGTTTGTTCACTATACTGATAAACAGATCTTAAACAGATCTGTCCAAACATCTAAAACATCATCAATATTTTCAAAGATTTGAATTGTATTCTATGGAATCTGTTTTATATCTTCCATGGAATTTAACAGTATCAAGGTTTTGAAAAGATCTATAAGTAATGGATTTATGGATATTTTTTTTGTTGATTTGCCATTGACTTTACATGTTAGAAAAATTGCAAAGTGGTCACTTATAGCAATCTTTGGAACCATTACTTCCAAAACATTTTCTTTTGTATTGGTATAAATATGATCTATAAGCATTTTAGAGGTAGATGTTACTCTGGTGGGTTCATTTAGTAGTTGCTCCATACCTAACAAAGCAATAAAATCCATCAATTCACTTTTGTTTGATTATTGAAAAGGCCTCTGTTTATATCACCTAGAATGTAAAATTCTTTCTCTTCATTTGAAATTTTATCTACTTGAAGTTCAACATATTCACACCAATCAGTATGTGATGATGGGGGCCTAGCTTTTTCTAGAGTGATCTATAGCCAAATGGACTCTATTTCCTGTATTTCTAAGTCGTCCTGTCTTTTACAAATAGTACCGGTTCTAACATACACAAGGTTTGTCATAGCCATTGATATACTAGAAATTTTCACCCTGATTTTCTGTCAACATTGTTTCCAAGAGTCCAAATAAATGTGGGTTGATTATGAAATACATATGTACATCATATGTCTTTGAGACAAAATTTGAATAAATGAACGCACATGCTATCCAGTACACTATTGCATATGCATACTGAGTGATGATCTGCAGCATATACATACTGAGTGATGGTCTGCTGCAGATGTATACTGTGATTGCTGCATATGCATACTATGTGTTGGTCTGTTGCATTGACATACTGATTGATGATCTGCTGCATATGCATAGTGTGATGGTCTGCTGCATATGCATATAGCATGATGGTCTGCTGCATATGCATAGTGTGATGGTCTGCTGCATATGCATATAGCATGATGGTCTGCTGCATATGCTTACTGTGTGATTGTCTGCTGCATATGCATAGCATGATGGTCTGCTGCATATGCTTACTGTGTGATTGTCTGCTGCATATGCATAGTGTGATGGTCTGCTGCATATGCTTACTGCGTGATTGTCTTCTGAATATGAGTGCAGTGATGTGATGGTCTGCTGCATATGCAGTGTGATGATCTGCTGCATATGCATTCCATGTGAATGTTATCAGAACTGTTATGTTGTAAGCATACCCACGGTCCACTTTGTATAAACCTTACACAAATTCCCCTCTTCTTGCAAGAGGTTTGTGGGTTGGTGGATTGTACCTTCTTTCAAGGTGTCCGCTTAATTTGGTTCTCATTATCTAGAGGTTGACTGCCCTCGATGTTATTGCCAGGTTCGAGTAAATATAAATATTAGTGGTGAAACTTATAGGTGGAATAGATAGAGATCTGAGCAGAGATATAGAACAGACCAACACGAGCCCCCGTACATGTAAACAACAATTTAATCTATTATATAAAACAATTGTGAGAATTCATTACATCAGGAATATACTCTGCTTCTAGAAATGCAACTTTCACCGAATTACAAAGAACACAAATATATTTAAATAAAGTAGTCGATCTTTTTTACTGATAGATTTAGTTCATCATAGGATAGAGTGGACAATTGAAGTCAGTGCCTTGTACAGTTGCATAACCTGCTACTCTGTTCACTCCACTTTCACTGTAGCTGTTCATTCGACCTCCCTCTGTTTGCCTCTTTTGGTCCTCAACTCTATGCGTAGCACGTAGATTCACAGGATACGTCTCAGAATTAATATGCCACTGGATACGTCTTAGAGTTAATACATCGCAGGATGAGTCTCAGAGATAATACGTCGTAGGAGCTATTTTCTCCCTTTAAAAAAATATAAATAGAGACAACCTAAATTTTCTGTTGTTTATGATACAGGGGCTTGCACTATCCGCTCTTGTTATCAGATCTTACTATCAGTGCTAAACAGATGCTAAGGCTATCAGTTGGCTCCACATGTCCTATAATAACCCTAGTTAGTGTAATGGCTAATTCATCACACATTAACATCATGCATTAACACCACATGAGGCATAACGGTTCCAAGCCAGCCTCAATTTACACAAGTGAATAAATTAAATACATTATGTGGCTTACTACCTCGTGTTTGGCGAATACACACTCAACATTAATCATACCTGAAATCTAAATTCAGTGAATTCACATAGATTCTCATAACTCATTAACTAATGGAATGCATGAAATTTTTAGAACCTAATTCTTATGCAAACAAAACGACTAATTCAAACAATTCTTCAAACTTATCTAAAGATTAATATACGACTTCCTATGCATAAACTCAACACAGTTATACTTCATAAAGCAAATTGATATACTAATGTAGCAAATAGATTCATGAAGATATATGTAAATAAATTCAGCAAAGCATTATATATGGCATCAACAAATTACATGGAATTATCACAAATACCTTTGAGCTTTCAGCTTTCCTAGCTTCTACCGCCAAATTTGTTCATTTGTTTTCCTCGACAACAGTTTTACAAGAGAATTTCTCTCAAATTACTCTTGGGGTCTTCTGTACTTGTTTTCTTTTGCAGAAAAGCTTAGACTGATTAAAACTTTTGATGTGGCGATATTAAAACTAGGAAACTTAGTGTGGGAAACACGCCCCTTATTTAGCATAACCAATCAGAATCAAATATATCTGCTGCCTTTTTCCAGAGGCGCCAAAGTTGTGGTCAACTTATCCTAATAGTTTGAGTAACAGTGTTCTGTGATCTTTCAATTTTGACATTTTCACTATGGAATCGAAGTTAGCTTTTGTCTCCACCAGTCTTCTGTTGGCTAAATAAACAAATGCTTAATTAAGAATGAAATTCTCCCATCGAAAATACATTACCGATCATGGCAGTATGGTGATTTGATACGCGCCTGTCCCCATAAATCTGATTAATTGTTCTCTGGTCTCAAACTAATGTGTTCTTCACAGATCGCCAGAAATTTGCCCCTTCACATATGTGCATAGCTCAAAAACATTAATGAGTTTGATAACATATACTAATCTGATAAATCAGACCCCAAACATGTAATGATATTGATGGACAGTTTGGGTTTGATCTCACGTAGCCTCGTGGGTCATCAACCTCTTGGTTGCAGACGCTTTTTTGCCACTGCAATACAGATGTGTGAAGAGCTATTTTCTTTCCATCAAAATAAAATATAGTACCCAACCTAAATACATGTCGGGTATATCCTTCTAGGATCAACAAATATTCCTGGGGCCCCGAGTGGCTGAGTTATCTAAAGCTCTCACCATTACGGATCACTGCCATCTCACCTCTGTCTGCATGGATTTGACTCTCAGGCTCGGCCAATGTGGGTACATGAGAAAGCTTGCCAGAAGCTTCTTGTGGATCGTGGTTCTTTCCTGGGTTCTTCCTCTCCACCATTTATACTTGCTGCCATGTATAGCCTATCTTGTGCTGAAAAGTGGCGTTAAACCCTACAACAACAACAATAACAAATATTCCCATTGTCTTGCATCCAATAGGATCTATAGAAACTCAACAGAACTGGCTATGGTTTTTCGCAACCCAATATTGATACAAAATCACTATCCTATTATCATAAACTGATGTTGTGTTATCAGCTACCACATTCCAACTGACCATGACTTAATTAGACCTCTTTAGACAAACCATGTGGCTATAAAATTACCAGCTGAACTGTGTCAGTCGGCACATGTTACTCAATTCCCAGTTGAAGAGAATTCACAACTTAATTACACATGAATTAATGGGCTTCATTCCTTGTCCTGCTATGTTATTTGCTTATTAGCTATTCATTGACATACATTTCTAGACATAGGTAAATCAATTCTCAGTATACCCTATGCAAAACATGAAATGTTTATGACATAAATCATTTAAAACATAATTTACTCCTCACAATATGTGACTGAAGAAATACCTGAAATCTTGCACTACATGATTTCTTATACATACCAAACGACTGAATCTGAACTCATTTATATAACAAAATATTGTATGACATTCTTAAATTACATCAACCATATAACATGCATAATTATTTCTGAATTCAAGGAAAAATTTAAATGAATTTTAAACGAATGAATTCAACAATAATTACAAACTTGCATCAATGAATATACATTACATGCAGTTGAGATTAACCTTGTGCTTTATTCGAGATTTGCTTTCCCTTTGCAGCTGAATTTCCCTCTTTCCATGTCAACTTTCCTATGTTTGTCCCTAGGATGATTTATTTAACAGGAAAAGATACTTGCTATTTTTCCTTCTTGGCATCCCACAGAAACATAGACTGATTAATTTTACAAGAGGAACAATTTTAAAACCATGAATTCCATCTGGTAACACAAACCCTCATTAGCGTAGCCAATCAGGATTACTTCTTTATCCTCCAAAAATCTTTATCACTCCCATAGAAGTCAGAAAATCCTCTCCACTCTGCTTTTATTAATAAATATTCGGGAAAACATAATTTTATCACGCCTGTTTCAAATTAACTGCAATTACCTAAAATTTTCCCTGGTTCATAGCAACGGTGGACATTTTACCGCTATGTCCTCGCCTTAACATTGCACTCTCATCTGTTCCTAACTGTTATCATGGTGGTTCCTAATTAAAATTCAATTTATGCCCTAAGATGTCAGGGATGGCGCTGACTTTAAAAAAGTTGTTACTCAGAAAATTGCTAACTTCTATATTTTGTTGCCAATTTTCAAAAGCTGTCACCATTTTCTTAATACAGTACTATCCATTTATCTCAGCATCCTTGGGACTGATGTAATGTTGTCGACATAAGCAAACGTTTTGGATAATCAAGGTGGGGAGGGATGGCTGAAAATAAATATAAATTTCGAATACAAGTGAAATTTTTAAGAGATGACATGTCGTCAGTGACTGATTTTTGCTGAGAAAAAATTGGAAATTTTGATGAAATGAAGACAACTAGTCTGAAATGCACTTGTATATTGACAGCTTACATTTGTGTAGTACACTCCACAATGTGTTAAATAATATACTTGCATATGAAAAATCCATGAATTTGAGTATTTGGTCATATGTTAGAAAATTCATGCATCAGTCAAATCCCGTTAGAAAACAACTAAAACATGTATATATAAAAAATGGTAGACCTCATTTAATCTACCAGTATATCCCATTGTCAACAAACACATTTCCCGAAACAATTCACTCTGATATTTCTTATCCTAGTAGCATGTGGCTGTATAATTGTTTTTATGCTACATGTACATGTACTTAAATTGGCCTAGATTTTGGTCAGCCAGGGACAATTACCATGATGCCAAGGCTACCAGGTGGATGAGGCTATTCATAGGGAAATGAAAACATGTGAACAAAGTGAAATGTTCCACATTCTTGTGAGATGTCCAACCTTCATTTAACTTGACAACCAGATATCTATTATTTCAAAATATTGGAACTGAATTTGGGGTTTAAACCGCCATTAGTAGCAATCGTAAGCATGAACTTTTTTGTTGCAAAAAGGAAACTTTTATGGCACAATAAATATATTCCAATCACTACAAACAATGAAACAATGCTTTTATTTAAGTTTGTTGCCGACTTTCTTTGATCAAAGGTTTTTGGCTTGCTTTGATGAAGGTTTATGTGATATTGAAGGTGCTGCTAAAGATGCTCTTTGAAGGACCAAACAGATGCCACTTTCTTATTGATGTGGCAACATCAGATTATTTTAAAACATTGACAAAGACAGATTTCTTTTCATTTGCTTAGTATATATACAAAACAACTGATGCTTCAGAGGTTAACAGTTTTCTTTGAAGTTTCAGCAAAAAAAATTTTATGGTACATTTTTCAGATAGGACAATAATTGCCATTGTCCGGTAGATTGTAATCATTCAGTTCCCACCTTCAGAGGTGGTCGATTGTAGCTAATCAGGTAGCATGACTATTTGGGTTATATTACAGCAGAGAGTGCTAAGGCAGATGTCAACATAAGCATATTATGATATAACTATGCCGTGTTAGGGTGGTTGTCAATAATTATATGCATAAAGGATGTTTATGTAATAATAGATTCCAGTGCAGGCTTCCTGTCATGGTACCTTTGAATTTCTCAACTCCAAACCCAAGACTATTACAGTTTTTAACAGCCAAAAATGTTGTCGCCAGATGGTGTATTTTGTCGCCAATAAGCAAAGAAATCACAATTTGTGACATTGGCGAAGCCCAGCGTGATCCCTAGATGTTAACTGTCGCTTGCTATCAAGTTTATTGGCTTGCTAGGCCATACATCAATTTTAATGTTTACGTGTCAATATGACCATGAAAGAATGTTATGTGAAATATTCTACAGATAGATTATTCTGCAAAATGTTGTAATATTACGAAAGTAAACAACCCGTGCATCAAACTGAATGTAGAACTGAAGATATACAGTCTGAGATTTATGCCATACTTATTCAGAATTATATACCCAAAAACTACATTAGAGCCTTTGTACAGCAGAATGTGAACAACATCACAAATATAAGAGAACAACCTTTAAATGTTTAAAGCTACTTACTGTTGGCCTGTGTCTGAATTTGTTTGTTGTTGGGAGCACTGTCAGTGCTTTTGTATTCTTTATATCATTTATATGGTAAAGGCCATGCATGGATTGTTGGTCAGACTTGGTCCTGGGCTGAATTGTAAACCAGCATTTAAGGACCCTATTTAAATTGAAATTTTCAAGTCACATTATTGATAAGATAAATAATTACATTTTGGCCCAGAAAAACATTATTATTCATAAAATACTTAGAAACGGATCACACAGTCATGATCTGAGACCATTACATAGTTACACTAATGTTTATTTAATCAGTTTTGAAAAATCCTGTCTCAAAATTGATTATGTTCTGTTTCAAAATTGATTATGTTCTTTCTAAAGTTTTGCTTTTGTAGAAGTGGTGAAAGGTTTACCTCCACCTGCTCTATCAAGAGTCTTTAGCTGTGAGCACAAGTCATCTCACCAGAAAATATTCTTACACCTAGTCCAGGGATCTCAAACACGTGGCCCACCAAGCTGTATCATGTGGACTGCAAAATGATCAGCGTCACAAGGTGTCATGAGAGAAAACAAAGGTGATGCGACTTGTGTGCCATCAAAAATGCCCTCATATGGCCCTCAGGGTGGTTTGAGTTCGAGACCCCTGACTTAGGCTGAGGGCAAGTGGCTCTTGAATCATCATTTTCTCCAGGTAAAATTTTACTTGCCATGAAGAGTTTTTTGCACTCTCTCAGTATATCTTAAATGACCCTTGGGCAAGCAACATCAAGATCATGTAAACTTATGAGGTTTAGACACCCCTGTATAGGATAATCCTGTTTATTTAGCAATGTCTGCATAATTATATGGAGGGTGAAATTTAAGTTCAATCTTTTAAGATGGAATGTTTTTTCTTCTCTTGTTCAGGTGGAAGAATTGAAGAACCAAGGTAATGCATGTGTCAAATCTGGCAATTATGGGGAGGCAGTGCTTCATTACTCACATGGGATTAAGCTTGAGCCAGGAAATCATCTGCTGTACAGTAACCGCTCTCTGGCTTTCCTTAAGTTACAGCAGTATTACTTAGCACTGGAGGATGCCAAGCAGGCCATCAAACTGCAACCCAGCTGGCCAAAGGTAATACAGTATACTTGTCAGATTAATAGCCTATTACACTGCACATTTATACTGCACCTCATGAATCCATTTCATATTTTAAACACCCTCCATGAGGCAACATATCTTGTGATGTTATTTGTATGTCTGTTACCAATTTTGTTTCTTCACAGCAACTTCATCTGTCCACCAACTACAGTTACCATAAGTTTTTGATTTGCACGTTGGGTAAAGAAGAGCCCAGTTGATTTCAGGATCATAGTTCAAGAGATCACTGCGACTGACAGAAGAAAAATGGTTTCCACAATAACTCATTGTGGATGGCTTGCACATGGGGTAAAGAAAAGCCCTATCAACTTCTTGAGTCAAATTGTCAACATCAGGGCCACTGAATGAAAGAACAAAATGTACCCTGCTCACTAACTTGAGTTACCCACCATCTACAGTTAACAAACTGTATGGGTTACACATGGGTTAAAAAGAACCCAAGTGATTTTGAGGTGTTCAGGGACACTGACGGAAAGATATATCAGTTACCTGAACTAAACATTGTGGTTATTTTGGAGATAACTTGAGTAATAAGTACATTGGTTTTGGGGTCAGAAGATCAAATGTCAAGGTCACTCTGAAAGAAAAAACATGGTTCCAGCACAACAAATGTAGCTCTTGCATCACAAACCTGGACTATTACTTATTAATGGCTGTAACTTTGGGCAGACAGGAACCATAATCAGGATTTAAAGGTCAAAATTATTACAAAAAGAAAAAATATTTTTTGTAAATTTTTTTTCAGTTCTTGAGCCAGACTATCACCGAAGTTTGTGGATGAATTACACATATGGCAAGAAAGAAGCGTGTTGTCTTTTGCAATATAACTGTATTAGCTTGATCAGATTTTGTGGAAGGTTACACTTAAGGTATGGAAGGGACCTATTTATTTTGAGGTAAAAATGTCAGACATTGAGGTCATTATAGCTGAAACAAAAATTGGGGTTCTATAATAACTTGTGTTATAAAGTAAGTTGCTTGGCCAAACATTATCGATAGTTTGCACTGAAAGTAATAATGAAATGAATATATTCTGGGGTCAAAAGGTTAAATGGCAATGACAAGTCTGCTAAAAAAATATTTAAATGAAAAGTGTGAAACAGATGCATTCAGTATTTTGCTCATCTAGGCTTGGTAAAGGTAGGACTAGAGCAAATCTAGTGGTTAACAATCCAAAATCCTTGTGGTTTCCACATATTGCCTACCTAAACATTTTGGGCTGACCTTGACTGATATTGTTATTGGTACATTGAATGCAGGATCAGAAGATCGAGGGCCCAATTATACTGCCATGGTAATTGTTTTTATACCCTTGAACAGGGGATGTAATATCACATAGCCCAGAAACTGAGAGCCCATTACACAGAAAACTGTAGACCAGATTTTGCAAACCGAGAGGGGCCCCCGAGTAGTCGAGTGGTCTAAAGCACTCACCGTTATTAATCAGTGCCATCTCACCTCTGCGTGGGTTCGCATCTCAGATTCGGCCAATGCAGGTATGTGAGAAAGCTTGGCAGCAGCTTCTTGTGGGTTGGTGGTTCTTTTCAGGGTTTTCCCAGGTTCTTCCTCCACTATTGATACTGGCTGCCATGTATAGCCTATCTTGTGCTGAAAAATAGCGTCAACCCTACAACAACAACAGCAAACTGAGACCCCGTTACATAGAAAAGTGTAGACCAGAGTTTGCAAACTGAGAGCTCATTACAAAGAAAACCACAAACCAGATTTTGCAAACTGAGAGCCTGTTACATAGAAAACTGTAGACCACATTTTCCAGACTGAGATTACACAACCAAAGACTGAAGGCCCTGGATGCATTTACTTTTAATACAGAGATCTCTGATTCATATAACCTAGTTTGAATTGGGGTCCAGTACTGATGGGTCAAACATGGAGTAGATGTTTCATAAATTTATCCGTGACAATCACTATTTTAAATAAAACTTCACTTTTCCATTACATTTTATTTCAAATGAAATCCTGAAATATGGTGCTGTAGCTAATGTAGAGTAATGCATTCCTCAGTTTCCCTTTGCAAATGCTGGTTTTGTTGTTGCAGAATTATGAAAATGTAATTGGATGAATGGTCAAATTAACATGGACTTTTAAACAAAACACTTCTTACGAAGTCAAATTGAAATTAAATGAGAATGGCAATGCTCATGCAGCAGCCATTTTGAAATCTTGTTATTGATGCTTCAAAATGGAAAGTTGTGTCAGCATAGGCTTTTCACCAAAAGGCTTTTGATGGTGTCTACTTGCTAATAAATAAAAATGATGCCAGTCCTTTATGGCCATTCTTGTTGCTATCTTGAAAATCATGTTATCACCAAAAAGACTTCTTGTTATGTTAGTTGGTCCTAAATAAAAATATATTAATTTCCCAGTATCATATGGATGAAAGGGGCAGGAAATATGAATTGAACAATTACCAGAAAAACTGGGGGAAAGGGGAACATCATTGGCACATTCTCAGGGATGGTCCTGGCTTTTAAAAAGCTGTCTCCCAAAAAATCGCCAACCTCAATATTTTGTCGCCAATTTTCAAAAAGTGTCGCCAGAACAAGTAGTGTACATTTTTTCAAGTGTTAATTTAGTCTATTAATGTAACAGGCAATGAAAATTACAAAAGATGGGTTAGTTAATACTCTAATTACAACAAGCATTAACAAAATGTTACAAAGTGTTACATGAAGATCCGTCGCGATTTTAGGGCTGCCCACTTGTTGAATGCAGTTTCAAAGTCTAATTTTTCACATCTGTACATGCTGATTCTCATTAAATTCTCGAGAGATGAGATGCAGAGTTTATTTCTGATGTCAGTTTTTATGAGGTTCATCTTACTGATTCCACATTCACAGTCTACAGTGCTGACAGGTGACACCAGTAGTCTCTCAGCAGCCCCCCCCCCATGGCTAACTTCACAAAGCTTGTAGTGAATTGCTTCCTAAATCCCAAGAATGATCACTGAATGCTGTATAAATTTTCTCGACAAACAAAATAGGATCTCCATTCCCACGAATGAAACTTACATGAGTCAACACCTGGCAATATTGGACCGTATATATAAGCATAAATTCACACCCAATTTAGGTATTCTTTCACTCCTGTATTTTGAGAAATAAATAATTATTATTAATTATGCAAAACTGTTTTTTTTTCTTCTATTTTTTGTTGCGGAGTTTAAGTCTCTGCAGCCATAACACGGGATTGATGGCAAAAGGAAAAGATCAATGAGTAAAATGCTGCACTGGCGACAGATATAATTGTGATTGAGATTTTTTCCATTTGCTTTGTATTTATACGCAGTAGTCGGTACTTCAGAGGTTATCAGTTTTCTATGAAGGTTCAACAAAACTATTGTATTGGTAAATGTAAAAAAAAAAAAAAAATAACAGAAGGATTAGCCATTCAATTAATTGTATCTGTTCTATTCGCGTCTTC
Organism: Sinohyriopsis cumingii; assembly: GCA_028554795.2. Taxonomy (NCBI): domain Eukaryota; kingdom Metazoa; phylum Mollusca; class Bivalvia; order Unionida; family Unionidae; genus Sinohyriopsis; species Sinohyriopsis cumingii. Next base: position 87,020,007 of record CM068827.1, read on the forward strand.
AGAAGTCGGTCAGTTGTAGGTATAGTTCGGTAGCATGATTGACTGTAACACAGCATACAGTACTCAGCCCAGATGTCAGCATAAGCAGATTATGATGTAACAATGCACTGTAAAGATGGGGTTGTCAATACGAACAAAGGATCGTTTGTGTAACAGATTGATTCCAATGCATTGCTTAGTCAAGTTTGTGGCTTCCTTTCATCTCCCTTTTAATTTATCCAGTCCAAATCCATGATTGTATGTACAAATTAAATAACCAAAAAGTCTGTCGCCAAAAAAAATCGCCAGATGGGATATTTTTGTCGCCAATAAGGAAAAAAAATCGCAATTTGCGACATTGGCGAAGCCCAGGACGATCCCTGCATTCTTGATTGTGTACCAAACTTTTACAGGTAGTTGATATATTGAAAGCAGTTTTTAATTGACAAAAGATTGTGTCAGCTGAGATTCAGGCAGGAGCTGAAAAGCCATTGTTGTGCTTTGTGGATTATCTTGGAGATGACAAGGAAAAAAGTCTGTTGTTGTGCTTTGATGATTATCTTGGAGATGACAAGGAAAAAAGTCTGTTGCAGAGTATTTGCTGACTGCTTATAAACAAAAATTAAAGTGTTTTTGCTTTAATGGTAACTGGAAAAGCTTATGGTATGGCCTGTTATCTGTCACTGTCTGTTAGCACAAATTTGTTATCACTGCTTATCCTAGATTGCTTCAAAAAATGCCTTGAAACTTTACATGCACTTCATCCAAAGTTATAGATTTTCCTAAATGAAAATGGTGATATTTTGACAACCATTATGGCTGTGACATTTATATGTGTAAATGTAGACATAGTATAAATTATGTATGTACCTAGTTTAATTTATTGGTACCTGTCTAAATAAACATGCATATGGATGTCAGTCATGCAGTTCCAATTAAATGGATATATTTTGTCAAAACAGCTTAATTGCACTGTTTGGTAGGATTCTTTTCATAAAGTATGATTTCCAGTTAGAATTTGACATCAAGAAATAGTAGTACAGTGTGTTACACATTAGGTTGGATTATTGATAATGCTAAGCCAGATTCCTTAAATTCTGATATTACTTGTACTTTTGAAAAACATGTTCATTAACAGGATTTTTGGTGTGTAACATTTTATTTTAAAGAGCCATTGTTTCATGTTTATATGCCACTGCACAGTTTCATAGTTATTATAGATCCTGCAAAAAAGCACCCATTTGCATTATATGTATTTTATCATGTGTATATATGTAACAGTGGGATGCAATATCACAATGATCCCAAGAATGTTTTACAGAATTTGTTGTATAGTCATGAATTCACCAATGTCTTACAAACTGAATTTGTCATTATCATAGTTTAAAGACATTAAAAAAACACTTGTAAGTTGAGTGAGGTATGACATATTTACTGTCAGTGTTTTAAATGTAAATATTTGTCCAATGTACATTTCGACTTACAAGTAGATTGTGAAAAGATTGAGTGTGGACTTGTTTTGATTAAACAACATCGTTTGATTTATTTATGTACATGTTTGGAAAATTTGGTAAATGTTGCAGTTTAATCTTCAAAATCTTGCTACTTTTTCTGTCATATTCACATAGGGCTTTCACTAAGATATTTTTTGTTGTCTAGATGTTCCTAAATAAAAATGGATGCAGTAGTCATCTAGAAATCCTATCACAACTTCAGACTCTTGATGGGTTGGTGATGTCACTAGAAAACTTCTCACTGTATCTTGTTGGTCATAATTAAAAATGATGGCAATGTGATCTAAAATTATTTGAAAAATCTTGTACAAGTCCCTTCTAATGGATGGACATTATACCTACGTTGAAAAACAAAAATAACCCTGTTTCTTGCAAGATACACAGTGATCTAACCTTCAGATACCTGCCTTGATAGCAGCCTGACAATCTTTACATGGCTGCTTTTGAATGGGATGTGGGTTTTACTAAAGCACTGTTATAGCAGTATGTAGCTGATTCTGAATGAAAATGGTGTTCATCTAATCTCTAACTTTGAACCCTTGTGGCCATCAAAAAATCTTGTTATCAGTACTCTTCATTCATCAATGAGGGCATTATTGTGGGTTTTTCAATCTTTAATTGCTTCAAAATGAAGATGATGCAGATCTGACTTCTTTCAACTTCACATTTTTATGATGGAGTTTTGAGTAAAGGACATGTTTGTCCTTAGTGTCAAGTCAGATGTTATTGCTTGCATTTTTGTACTTCATTGAGCTTCTGAACACAGTAACTTGTACATATACAAGTGAAATTTGATCAGAATTTATATTTATTTGGATTTTAATGAACAAGTTGATAATAAGCTGATATTGATTTTAAGGTAAAGGTTTGATGGAGATGTTTTGCTTTAGAAGCAACACTCAGAAGTATAAATGGATTCTTATAGAGTACAACATGTGGGTATATTTTATAAAAACCTTGGGTTGTGCCACTTTGAAATGTGTGTTTTTTTCTTTAAAAAACCAAGAAACCCATTAATTATAGACAACCAAGCTAGCACATGGTTGTGTCTTGACATTGAAACAATTTAATTGATTTTCTATCTATGATATCATGTTCAAGGTCAAATGACATTACAAATAATTTTGTACTACACTTCCAGGTATCTTGTGAATGCATTATCATACATGTAGGAAAATAACTTTTGTTACAAAAAATTTGTTCCTTTGAGGAAATAATGTTTTATTTTGGACTGTAGTCTTATTTGCTGCATATAGAGAAAAAAGGAACAAATTGCAAAAAGAAAAAGATGTAATATTATTGATAGAAATGCTATATTGGCACTAGCCATAGCCGTAATTGCAAAATGGTGATACAGCTTTCAGATAATGAGTTATTTCAATAAAGACAACATTTTTGATGATTGAAATTTATGGGGATAGTGCTGTCTGTAGACTTTTTGTCTTTAAGTCTTGTTATGTATAAAATTTATATTGTGCTTGACCTTTGCCCATGATTGAGGGTTCTTATGTCACGTGTTTAGGCTCGAATAAACAGTAAAACAAAAAAAGAGTGAAAACAAAAAGCTTTGAAAATTCTGTAAAAATGAAAAACTATGAGCTTATGGTTTTACGAATCAAATCCAAAAATAAAATTTTAGTAGTCCTAATAATAAAATGTTCTACTGATTTTAAGTTCAAATCCCAACGAAGAATCCAAAATGGAAGACGATGACGTATGCTGCAATCTGTAGTGTTGAAGTCTACAGTTTCTTGTAGAAACAAGAATTATCACTCTGGTTTTGTAAATCAAAATAAATTTCTTATAAGAACTGTCTTTGATTAAGAATCTCAAATGAGCACATGTATTTTCCAGAAAAATAACAGAATAATCCTTTTGAATCCAAGTAATTTGAAATAACTCCAAACAGCACAACATACAACTTCCAGTTTAACAGCCCAGCTTCTACTGAGAATACTTTCTCTAAATCATAGGTTATATGTCTTCTAAATGTAAACAGTGGGTCACATGATCATGTTCTGGAAGTTCATAGAAACTAAGTACTTGTTAAAGATCATGTTGACCCACTGTGACCCTGACGAAAACCAATCATTTTACTCTAAGAAATAAAATAAAAAAAATTTGTTTGCATCTTAAACATGAAGTCCCATTATGACCACAACAACAACCAATCATTTTACAATAATGATAGAACTTGTTTATTTGTGTGCTATACATTTTGAAACGAGGTCAGGATTTAGATCAACATCTGGTGTTTATAAACATTCAAGGTCAAATTATTTTCTGAAAAAGTATCATCTCTAGTGAATAAATTTACATTACAATATCATGTAATGAAAAATAATTTTTTAAAAAACTGACAAACAATTAAATTGAAATGAACATATTAAATCAGATGTAATTAAATCAAATATACATAACAGGTTAGAGCTCTGATCTACCTGACTTTTATCATTTTTTAAAAAGATGTTTACCTCGATTTGAGTTCTTGGCCTAATCCTATTAACAAACTTAAAATGTTCTTGAAGAGAACTTGTGATCTACATCCTAGGCATTTTGCTGTGTCTTAGGTCAAGTGAAATTATTATACTGTATAATTATTATACTGTATATGAGATGAGGTAAACAATTATTCATTCCAGTTATAAGTTAAGTCTGTGAGACCATTTCCTGGTATGTTTAGTTATAATTTGAGAAGAATCATTTATTTAAATTATTCATTGGAATTACAATGTGCTTATTGACTTTTTTGACTAAAACACTACTTTGGAATTATTGTGAACTCATTCAAAGACATTCTTGATTATGGTATATCATTGTGATACATCAAGACTGTACATCAACATATTCAAGACTTGGTACATCAGCATATTAAAAATTGAAATTCATTTAGAACATTCTAAACTTATGGACTTTTGATTGAACAATTAAGATTTTTTTTGGATTAATTCACAATACTGTAAGTTCATCTTAAATTTTCAGTTTTCAACTTAGAGAAATCAATTATTAGTTAAATTTAATAAACTTGTTGCTTTTGCATCTTTCAGTTACTGACTTTAAGACCATAGAGTTGTAACTGTCTGCAGACATGGACTGAATATCTTAACAAAGGAACATGCATAAATGAAAAATTCTGTCTGTTTGAGAAGTAAAATAGAGAAAGAGGGGTGAAAAAAAGCCATACTAGGTGGTACTAGGTAATGACCAAAGTTGAATATTAGTCAAATCAGGAATGGAGTGCTCTAGATGTAAGCTCTTTTCTGGTACACCAGATAATCAAACATCAATATTTTGTCATGGTAATACTTGACGATTATTGGGGAAATGATATCACCAATGTTTGAAATGTATTATTAGATAATGAGTGGCAGTTTAAAGTTTCCAGACAACAATTGACAATTTTTTTAGCTCCACCCACCTAAAATCAGCCATTAGGCATCATTTATTCAGCATTTCAGTTGATTGCTTTTTATTTTTAAGTCAGGCACTGTTTGATTTTCAACACAATATAGTTCAGGGTGCTGTATGCTTGTTTGATGATGAGGATAATAAATGGTCTGTAATCTGTACCAGTTTTACCATAGTAAATCACAAGTGACAAGGTCTATAAACATCGACCATTGCTTCAGTGAAGGAGACTCAAAGTACTGGACACTGAATCTCACATAATGACTTGCTTTGTTTGTTTGCCTTATTTTTTATTTTAAATTTCAGGGTTTTTTCCGAAAAGGAGAAGTGGAGTATCAAACTGGGAACTGTACCTCAGCTATAATGTCATATAAGGTATGTATCAGAGAGCCATTATATTCTCATGCTGGACAATGGGTCACATATATATATTTGTGATATTCAGTGTAATAATGTTTTGGTTTCAGATTTACAGTAATACCTTGTGCATTCCCGTTTCTGGATTCGTGAATTTGCGGATTCGCGAAATTTTCATTGGTACCCTCTACGTACATGTTTTCTTTATTTTATTGAATTGTACCTTCGTTATATGACTTCTGTGACATATGAAGTTTACCTAGTTTACCTTCCTGACAATGACAAAGAAAACGTCAGTCATTAAGTTTACAGTCCCATTTGTTACGTGGTTTTACCTTACTGTGAGTGCAAAAGAAAATGGCAGCCAATGAATTAGTATAGGGGTAATATTAGTACATGTATACATGTACCGTACTGTAAATGCGCTAGTGTGGCAAATATCCATTAGGCGATACTGTACTCTATTTTTACGTCAACCATTTATTTCTCTTTTTAAGGGTAATGTATTAAGCTAACTTTTAAATGAAATTAAAGTGCTTTGGGAGCATGATTTGGGTCATATTTAGGGTTTAAACCCTAGAAATAAGCATTTATTAGCATTTTTAGTGACTCGTACCAAACATTCGCGATTCCTTCTGATCCGCAACTGGTTCTGGAACCTAACCTCGTGAATGTTCGAGGTATTACTGTACTTCTTATTTAGTAGAAGCATTACCCTTCAATGATTAACTGGTTTCCTGTCAAACTAATTTTTTTCTTTCATTCATTTATGCTTCAGATTTCACCACAAAACAGTGTTTTATCTACTCCACTGGTCTTAAAAATTAATTATTCCTTGACAAGAAGCTGATCTACTACCTTACAAATATGTAACACCTAACTAACCTAGTCAGATGGTGAAGTTTTATTTGATTGGTTTCTAAATAAGTCTTGGAGGATGTTAATAAAAGCATGGATTAAAATCCAACTCCAAACAAACTTTGCTGTGATCATGAACGAGTCACTGATCTTGAAAGGTGGTTTAAACTTTCTTGTTCAGGGTAGTTGGTGTAAGAACTTCTTCAAACACTCTCTAATTTCAATGAATTGGGTTGTTCCACACCAAACTTCAAATGAATTGGGTTGTTCCACATGTGTTCTTGACCTCTGCAAATAGTCTAATATATTGTCCCACTACACTGATGAAGGACTCAAATACAGAGTCACCCTAGCTATTGTCAGTCAGTTAAGTTATCCATTGTGGTTGTTTATTGTGACCACCTTTATCCTTTAATCACCTTGATAACAATTAACAATTAACTGAGTGTGTAAATTGCCCATTGGTGCTTTTTTGCTAGAATTAAGCATTGCACCTTTACGAAAACATACTGTTCTTTTAAATAGATTTGTTTTAAATATTTTTATTAACTTGACCATGTCAGAGGGTATTGTGAGTAAAAAAATCATGTTTTTCATGATCTGGCAGGCATGAGGGAAGGACAAAAGTTATGAATTCAAGCTTCATTTAAATAAATGTGTTGAAACCTGTGGTCGTTATGACTTAGAAGTCAGTGAAATCTTTGTTCCTTTCTAGCTCACCCTTGCAAAGTTGAGGTTGGTGATTGTATGTTACTCCCCCTGATGTTGGTGTTAGTGTACACACTGATAAAAGATGTACCTATACATACACATCACTGAATGTCAACAATTCTTTCTTCCTAGGTCCTAGGCAGCAGTTTGGAGTGGCTGCATAATACGATCACCTAGGGGATGGGGTTAAAGGGGCTTACCTTGTACATATTCATAGCTTTATGTTTTTAGTTAAGTTTTTGTGTTTAACTTTGATTTTTTGCACTGTATAAATAGTGTAACAGTTATACATGGAATCACGAAACATTGTGAAGGGTTTATCTTAATGAGTACTACACTGCCATTACAGACTTATGTCATTATGACGTATATTTCATGCTTCAACTTGTTTGGTTAAATTTTGCACTTTATTTCTGAAGCTCTGTTCATACTAGAATCATCAAACTGTATAGTGACCTGCATTTCACATTCCACAGGCTTAGTTTTAAGTTGTGCATTTAGCTTATATATTTTATTTTTTTTAGGCACCTTGTATATATGATGGTAATACCAAGATTCACAAATCTAGGTTGTAATTATATCCTTGTAACAAAAGTATATCACTGATCTATATTTCAAGCTCTACTTGGGTTAAATCTCAACACTGTTAACGGTAGAATCATCAAATTATGACTGTAAACGGCTCTTTTAGTACAGCAACCTTACAGCAGAAGATAATCTTGACCTACATTTCACATTTTCACTGGTTAACATTTTGCATTTAGCACATTGTTTATTTTTTATCTACTGTATACTACTGTTGTACCTGGAATCATGTAACTTGGCAAGTATTCCAGCCTTGCCTCAAAAATAGGTCATAGTGACCCATGTGCATGATATGTACATTTCACTGACTTTGCTTCAAATCATGGTGAACCATATACATGTACATTTCACTAACTTAGCTTCAGATTTATTTTTGTATTGTTTATGCTTTAATTATTTAACTATATGATTTTATTCATCCCTCTTTGTAATAATACTTTACCAGAAGAGGTGACTGTGACCTATTTTTAAAATTTTATTGGTTTAGGTTAAGTTTTTGGTCTTGCGACAGCATAAATGTAGGTTTTAGCATGCTGTATACATGTACATACTATCCTATCTATAATCATAAAACTATCTTGGTTAGCACTACTCTCTCATTTCAGTAGGTTAATCTGAAGAGGTGACTTTTGCCCAGTCAAATTTGATTTATAGGGGTGGACAGTAATAATAGCTTGTCATGCAGGTTTTAAGAACAGTGATTGCTTTAAAATTAACATGTCAGTTTTGTTTCAAATTGCCATTACAAAAGTCATTGCCATTTGATAAGTCGGTTTTGTTCATTGTCATTTCCCAAGTCACTGTTTTGTCTATTGCTATTAGACAAGCCACTATTTTGTCTGTTACTATTAGACAAGTCACTGTTTTTCCTGCAAACCTGAAAAGTCAAGGTTTCATCGATACAGTATTATACAATGCATGATGCTTTGATGAATACAGAAAACTAAATTAAACATAACAAGGACTTGCATCATTTCATTTACATGTTTTTGATTATGCATTTAAGATATGTGAGTCTGTTGCTTTTATTTCTATCACCAGCAAGCTTTATTGCTTGATCCAAGTAACAGTGAAATCCAGGAAGCCCTAGACAGGGCACAGAGAGAAGCAGTAAAACTCAGGAAAGGTACTATATCTTTATCTTGTCTTGTTTTGTCCCTCAGTACGCATGTTCATATGTCCTTTTGTGTGCATCTGGCATCAGTTTGTACAAGTTTGGTACCATAATTCCTCAGAAACTACTTGGAGGATTGCCACAGAACTTTGCACCTGCATTAATCCCAGGGACCTGTTGGAGGGTTTTTCTGCTGGGATGAGAGGTGTCTTCTGTCCCTCCCATTACTCAATGAAATCTGCATACTCAAAATTATTAAAATGAGCAAGGACTATATTGAATAAGGGCTGTTTTATACCCCCTCTCTAGATATCCTAATATCATATATAGGATAAGTATGAGGTGCTTTTATTTAATTTCTGACAGGTTATGTGTTCATGTGATGGTTGCCATGGAAACCATTTTTTAAAGAAAATACTAACAAAATTATGTACATGTTTCATCTTTTCCATGTATTTCTCATTGATATAGTATATCCATAAACTATTAAGTAAATTTAAACTGATGTTTATTTTGATTATTTTTCTGGTTTGTTGTTGTTGTTGTTGTAGGGTTTAACGCCATTTTTCAGCACAAGATAGGCCATACATGTCGGCCAGTATAACTGGTGGAGGAAGAACCCTGGAAAACCCAGGGAAGAACCACCGACCCACGAGAAGCTACTGGCAGGCTTTCCCACGTACCCATGCTAGCCGAGCCTTGGACTCTAACACACGCAGACAGAGGTGAAATGGCAGTGATCTGGAACGGTGAGCGCTTTAGACCTCTCGGCCACTCGGGGCCCCTATTTTTCTGGTATAAAGTTGAATGAAACAATGTTTTAGATCAATCAAATGACCAGAAATAAACCTGAGTAACTTATGATGAACAAATCTAACTTGCAAGTCAACATGTAGTTGTTTTAAGTTCCATTATAAAAATAAGATGGAAATCTTTCATGTGCAAGTAGTGTTGTTTTGTGTGAAGAAGGTCATAACTAAACGGGTCTAAACTTCCATTCTAATGTGCAGAATGTATGGTATTAATGAGATCCAACACAACACCCATTTCATGGTGTCAATGCTATTAATACATTTTTAATTGTATAGACAAAAAAATCTTAGTGTTCGGTTCTTACAGCATGATTACACCTTCGAGCTTAGAAGTCTTGCAAACTGAGATGTTACATTAGTTTGTATTACGTTTGTTTTATTACTACAGAGAGATACAGAGACTGATGGTCATTCAGTTGAGATAATAAGGCACCATGCTTTTGTCATTAGAATGGCATGAAATTCACTTATGATCATGTACTTTAACAAATATCGTATATTTTTCATGACATTGGAAAGCTGAAATGCTGATATTTATTAAAGATACATGTTTTATACAGAGTTAAATGTATTTTATTCTGAAATTCGAACATGGTTCTACTTTACCAACATTTAGGTTAAATGGATATATTGTCTTACACTTTCTAGCTTGAAGTTGACATGTTGTTCTGTCAACAATCCCTTTTTTAACTTGACCATTATAATAATTTCCCCTAAAGTATAACTTTTGTTTTCATAGTTTTTGAGAAAGTGAAATAGCATATACAAATTTCCTATCTGGCAGACACACTATATCTTTTAAAGTACATTTAGAAACAATAATTTTACTCATAGTAAATGCTGTTTAATTTCCCCACATGATGGGTTGTCTCATAGCATAACTGAATATAAAATGGTAAATCCTTGTCTTGCACTTCATTTGCAAGCAGTAAAAATGTATGTATGTTCTTATTAATTATAACATCCATTATATGATCAACTGGAAATGTCCATGTATGTTGTTCAATAAAATGTTACGCATTATAGACATGGCAGTTTCTGTTCACTTTTGTGGACCATAAAACGTTTGCATTTTAGTTTTTAGTATCAGCACAACTTTGCTCCATGTTGACATTGTGAACACAGTTAGTTGGATCCTAGAAATTGCAGTCTGCTGAAAGTTTTTCAATTAGTAAGACCACCATCATATCTAATTTGGATTATCAAGTTGCCAAAGGCAGTATTTATTTATTCTGCAATTTCCAATGCCAGCCCATGTTCTAGGGTACTTTTTCAGAATTAGAAATCTGTAAAATAATGAATAGGGTTTCGTTTCTGTCTTGAATAACACAACTAGTCAGGAAATGTAACAGTATGTACTTTTTCATAATAATGGGGGCAGAAAACAGTCTTTATTCAATATTTCTTCTTCACACTGAAACTTTGACATTCACCATTGAAGCTGTACTCACAGTTTGTTCCATTTACTGACATTTCAGCATCAGAGTCACTGGTAAATTCATATATGTGTATAAATTTTATATTCACAAGACATGTAAACTACCCAGGTAAGTGATATCTGGTGCACTTGGGCCTCCTGTTAAATTTTGGTATTAATTAAATTATACATTTTTTATATTGTTTATATTGTTTATCGACAAATGAAATTACAAATTTGATTGTACGTTTAGCAAGAAAATAAATTTTTAGTTCTTTTGAGTGAACACTTTCATTGGAATTTTTATGTGAATTTTGGATTGGACACTTGATGCACATATGGATAAATCACTCAGTTTTCACAGCATTTGCTAGAGTTACTGCCTTTTTTTTACTTTCAGTTGAACAGAATGTAATACAGGGTCTTGTGAATTCAACTTGTCTGGTATTATTTTTGTGCATCACTGGTACATGGTATTGTATTCATCTAAAGATGCAAATATTGACAAATCTGTGTGCTGAGATTTTTGTTGAGTTGTTGCTCTTTTTTGACTTACAGCTGTACTCTTCCAGTTTTCAGTGATTGTTGTGAAACTTAGTACATATGATGGATATTAGGGTAATCATTAAACGATATTCATGCTGACCAGTCAAAATGCTTTCACTGTTTGCATGACAATTATGCCATTTTGTGGGGTTAACATTAGTGGAAACGTGAGACCTAGCTGTGACTTCTTCATAGTTGGCAGCATTGATCTCTGCAGCATTAACAGTTTATTATAACTTGATTTGCATATATTCCTAAACCTCTTGAGAGAAGCTCATTGGTCTGAATTAACATAAAGCTGAGACAATTCATTCCTATGACATACTTGCTCACTCCTTCTATCTTGGGGTCAAGGTTACAGCATTTAGATTTTGGTTACAGTTATTTTGTTGCATATATATTGAACACCTCCCGATAGGTTTTCTTCAGACTTGGGATGAATCATTTTGAAGATAGGACAATTCAATCAACAACATCCTGGTTCACCCCATTTATCTTGGCATCAAGATCATTCTCATGTCAAATTTATGTTGATATTTTGATTAGTGTTTGTTTATTTGCTTGTAAACCCAATGATGGACTTCTTCATACTTGGCTTGAAACAGATATAAAACATGATTCATTTTATGATCCACCTCTTGCCCCTTATATCTTGAGCTCAAGGTCATGGATTTTTTAAAGTTTTTTGTTTGCTCATACACTCGTACCTGTCTACAGCAGCTATCCATGGGAAAAGGCGGTGTGGCTTTTGAAGACACGTGACCTATGAAGGCAGGTTCAGCTATCAAGCTTGGTTCATGACAGATTTATGTACATGTACTGTGAACCGAATAGCATCAGCATTACTTGTATTAGTATTCGCATTAGTTCACAGTGTATTATTATTGGCAGTAGTAGTATACTACCAAGATATATGCATTTAATTTAGCTATTTAACAAAAGGAATAATAAAATAATTTAATAAAGTAAGTTCCACACAAGGATACTTCATCTTCATTTTAATCCATCATCAACATTAAATCATAACTAAGTCTTGAAAAAGTCACTGATCTTAGTTAAATTGTTTTGTGCATATCTCCATCCCAGATTGAGTTGCAATGCCTGAAACTTTCATCACTGATTTCAGCATGTTTGATTGTCTATGACAAATTGCAAACCCTTTCAGTTTATATATGCATTCCTGTACATTAGGGAAAGTGCATATGACTGACATTTTGCTAGGGCAGTTGGTCTTATTAGACATGAAAACAATTTAAACAATTGATGGATTAAGCCATTGCTCAAACTCACGAAATCAGAAGACAGTCTGCTTTTATTTGTTTGTGACCTTTGATGATTACAGAATGAAAAGAAGCTTCTTACGGCTATTGTCAGTAGCACCTTAACCCATAAGGATATCACTAATGCAGTGTACATCTAAATGGAGATTACATGTATTTTTTTCCATCGGAGGCAGCTTTGATTCAAAATCTTGAAATAAAAATTAACAGATTCATCCTACCCATCCCGTTAACAGGGAAAGTAAAGAAAATCAATTTAAAGAAGAATTGCTTCAATCCTGTTCAGGAAGGATAAGTACTGCCTTGCTTTTGAAGCCAATATGTTGATACCTTTGAGTTTCACAAGATTACAGTAATACTTATACTAATTGAAACATTTATACATCGATTCACATAAAATACGTTTTATATACCATGCATTGCTCATGCAACAAAACAAGTTTATTTTGCATGCTTGAAGCAGTCGCTGCTGGTATGCTTCAGCAACTGCAGAAGACACTGAAACCACAGCTTGGTTAAGAAACACATGGCTTCTATATATGGAAGGCAAGGTGAAACCACTGCTGGGTTACAAAACGCATGGCCATTGACTGCAGAAGACAGTTGACCACTGATTACATTACATTTATATAGGAAATTTGCCAAATGGAAATTAGAATGGCCATTGTGACCAGGTGACTGCTGAACTCAGGTATCCATTAGGACAGGTTTGACTTCGTTTCCTAAAACCCCCTATGATTTTCTTCATACTTTGGATGAAGCTGAAACATTTAATTCCACTGCATGCTTACTCAGTTTTATGACATTGTGACTGAGGTCACAAATTTGACAGCAATGCTTTTATTGTGGACTCATTATGAAGGCCCAGACCCTCTTCTCACTATGAACTTAACTCAGTTTTGTGGTAGGGATGGGATGCACAAGAAGTAGGGGTAATTTAAGTGTGCAAGCTGCTCACCGTTTCTGTAGCTAAGTTTTTGTCATACGACTTCCAAAATATTATTTCAAATAAAACTTGAGTGATTGAGAGTTTACTTTTTTCTTTCTATATTCATAGTCTGTTTTAGGAGGATAATTTCAGGTAGTTTTTTGAGTCAGTTTTTAGATGTTTCCCACATTTCTTGTATTATATTTATGTCAACATATTCAATATTTCCTGTTTTTATTTTACGTGCAGCATTGTCCAGAGAGCCATGGATCTTTAGTGCTGTAGGATTTGTAATAGGTTTGTGCATTGTATTGGCTGACCAGTACCTCACCAAAGAACCATCACTGAAGGTAAAAATGTGTGTGAGCAATGACATTCATCAATAGAATATATTTATCAGTATGTTAATTTTAAGCCTGATTTATTTATTTGTATCGATAAAAAATTATTTTGCATGGAGTAATATGTCACCTCATTATAATGCCTGCCTTGACCATGACTGGCTTCCTTTGAGGTTCTATTTCTGTCTCACCTGTGACATAGGGATTACTTTTCCAAGGGCCTGGCTGTTGCAAGTGTCAGCATTAAGATTTTGTATTTAGCTCAGTTTATCTGACACTTTTTGTATGTACAGTTATGAAACAATATGGGTAAATTTATGTTGGAGGGTATATTTACCATGGACAAAAGTAGGTGAAAGCAACCAATTTTTATCCTCCACTGATTCTGTTAACTTAATGCATTAAGTTTTCCTTTAGTTTCTCAGACACCGTTGTATGTACAGTCATGAAACTTGATGGGTAACATTATTAAGGAGGATACTACTAACCATGGACACAGATCACAGTGAGCTACACCACTCCCTCGATAACTCGCGCACATCGGGGTCCAGAAACATCGACCGCACTATAAGTGAGGCGCAAGTTATCGAGGGACCTGTAAAATAAGCCCAAAACCAATAAAGTGATCAACGACATAAAGGAAAAATAAGGGGGGGAGGCAGATTATAGTGTTGAATACTCACTTTATAATCGTGCTGAGATTAACTGTGAAGAAATATCTCTTCATAATGGTTTACTTTATTTATTATTTCCTCATAGGGCAACATTAATTTCAAGATAAATTACAGTATATTGAGGTGATCATCGAAAACTTTATTCCACGTGGTTTCTGTTCGCTTAAAATGTGTACCACTTCACACATTGTGTACTACGTAACTAATTTTTATGTTGAATTGGAGACATTCTAGTTTTATCGTTTGATCCAAATTAGATGGTTTTTTATATACAAAAGATCGACCCTTTTTGAGAAACAGTGTCGATCTAACAATAGATAGATAGATTTGAATGCGATAGAAGTAAAATGGAAACCAAAAAAAACAAGGGTTAATCAGTACTAACATATTTAATTGGTCTACAAATTTAAAACAATGTAAATTAGAATAAGTTAATACTTGCCGTTCGTGCCACACTTGACGAATATCAATTCACTTTTTGAAAAAATCAGTTAATTTTTTTGTGTGTTACTCCTTGGTTTCTCTGCTGCCGATCAAAATCCCTCAGATTTCTCAACTGCATGAGCTTTATGTAGTCAACATTTTGGGTCTCCAGCCACCTTATGGCAATATCAAAATATTTGATTGCTTCCTGTGCAGAGGGGAGAGGTGGTGCAACATCTGCATCTGCATCACTTTCAACACTTGTGGTACTCCAGTTACAATCGTCTTCTGCTGCAAATTTGTTCATTATAGAATTAATTATTGTTTCATCTGACATGTATTCGGCTGTGGGGCAGTCATTGTCAGCACAAATCCACTCCTCCTTATCATCAAGAGAAATGCCCATCTCAGGACCATGAGTATGTACGAATTTCTCCCAAACAGCTTCAGCATTAATGACATCAGTTTCACTGAAACCTTCGAAGTCACTATCATCGTCGCTGTCTCTGTTACTGTTTTGCTTTACGTCAAAGGCAGCTCCAAGACCCTTAATCTAGCACCCCAGGTCTCTTGTAATCGATTTTTTAATGCAAGAAACGCTTCCCCAAGTTGTTGATCAAAACAAAGCCGGCATGTAATTAGGTTCGCACAGAAGTACTCACGGGTTTCGATGTGATGGTCAATTGACTCTTTTCATGTTTTCAATGAACAGAACATGTTGTGGTTATAATGTTTACACTGAAACAGAATTAAAGGATTAGAACGTGACTTTCACACAGGAAGAAGTTTAATTGGTGTTTATTTCATTCTCTGTTGCCACCTGTTAGCATTTACCAGAAGTTTTCATTGATCGCTATTTCACCAGACTGTTTATTTACAGTATACTGACAACTATTTATCATAAAAACTTACCTAATATATGATATCTTGAAACAGAGGTCTCGCTAGGATTTTAAAACAGGGTCTTTCTGCCTCTGAATTCAATCACTATATATCAGTAGTTTCTCACCTGGCCGCCAGTCAAAGCCTTTGAACTAGCCACCTAGCTATTGCATCATGTTCTTTTTTTTTATGTACTCTTATAAAATGGCAACATGTATGTACATCAAAGCGTCTTTCAGTCACTGAATTCTGTCATTGTAAATATCAGCACAGTTAACTGATCAACACATTTTCCCACAAAGCAGGTGGCTGAAACAGGACCAGCAAATCTTTGAATTTTCCCATGCACCTATTACATGCGTACGGAGGACTCCCGCCTCAGTGACTATCTGCATCCCAGATCAAAAATTGGCGTCCAAAATATGCATAATTAAGCTTTTTTGAGATCTCTGAAATTAATTCTTATTTAGAACTTGCAAATTTGAAAATATGGTTTATATTTTTATGGGCATTAATCACCATTTTCGATGATAAAACGAGCAATGTCTCAAGGTTTAATTTATCAATTCTTATCATAATTTTTTGATATTCAGCATATTTTAAAGATATTTTAAATACATTTTCTCTGGAAAAATCGGGAGCCAAGACGGACACCGCGTTATAAGCGGGATCGTGAGTTATCCGGGCGCGAGTTATCGAGGGAGCGGTGTACTTATAATGCTGCAGTGATTATGTTTGCTTTTTGCTTTTAGCTGTTTCTTTGACGTTTTTATATGTACACTCATGACACTTTATGGGTGCATTCAACCTGGAGTGTACTACTTGATAAGTACCCTTCACTAAATGCACTCATGAAGTGTCATGACTGTACATAGTGGTGTCAGAGAAACCGAATGCACTCATGAAGTGTCATGACTGTAAATCAGTGGTGTCAGAGAAACTGAATGTATTCATGAAGTGTCATGACTGTACATAGTGGTGTCAGAGAAACTGAGCTAAATGCAAACACTTTTCTTTATCTTTGAGGGTAGTACTTACTACGGGCAAATGTAGTCATTGTTGTACTGTTCACATGTCAGTGATTACGTTAATTTTTTTCTGTATTGATGTGAGACCTTGAATGAGTTGGATTTCCAGCATTCCATGTCATCATTTAGAGGAGCTGTATCCCATAATGCCTATTCATCTAACTTTGTTTCCAAACACCTATTTCTCTGCTTAAGGTCCTGCAGAGAAAATTCTAATGGCTGTCTGTTTTTGAAGTACCAATCACTTGAAGTTCCAATTTGCTTCTTGGCCATAAAGGCAATTGAACAAAAAGTATAGCCTTACATCTTTTGCCCATCCATTCACCTGTCCATATATCAATAACTACTTTGTTACCATTTTGGTCTGAGTTTTGTTAGATTTTGAATACGAGCAGGCTTCCCACGCTACCGGGAAATCGGGGAAAAGTCATGAGAAATGATTATTTGTTTCCTGACCATGAAAAATCCTTGAATTTTGAAAATACTGATGAAAGTGGGGACAACCTGGGAATTTTTCGCCACCACTTGATGCCCGAAACAATTACGTAATTGAGTCGTAACTGAACTGACCCTGAGTTAAGTTTATTGAGTTCTGAATAGAATGGATCGTTTGGGAGCTTGCCCTAAACAAATTTGTTGAGTCAATCCAAATGTTCAGTGTATTACATTCATCTAGTAAATTTTATTCACAGATAGCTCAAATATCCATATTTTTCCTTACATGGAAGGTATGAAAACCAGTCTAGCATCAGAAGAGGCCAACATGGTGGCAGCAAAGTATAGCCACTTACCAGATGGGCGTTGTTAAATTCTTTGTTAAATCGAGTCATACCTGCATGTAATCGATATGAAAATTATTTATTTTCTCAGAAATTGAGGGTATTAAAATCTTTATCTCATTAATCTGCTGAAAGACAAGATAAAACAACAGCGTTCATGAAATTTGATTTGGTACTCGGATTTGCATTGCTAGTTGCACGAATACACAAATCTCACATCCCACATTTTCAAATGTAGAATTTTTTAAATATGAAAGTTGTATACTGGTTGTAATAAGAATACAAAAACAAAAGAACACAGAATTCTCTCCCTATATATATATATTCCGTGAACAACTACTGGGGTTTTGTTGAATCACGTGACTACCATGTTGCTGTGCTCTCCACTTGATGAATCTGACTGGCCAGATTGCTGCGATAGCGACTGGTTTCTGTCATTCTTGAAATGAATACGTTGAGAATTATGTGTTCTTTCTGGTTTTTACAAAATGTATCAGACTTTCAGTTATTATAATTGAATTTTTGTGCAACATTAAAATGGAGTTTTGTTGTTGATATCACATGACTATTGGACTTTCGATGTAGTTGTTTGAGATTTGTGAAGTCATGTGACTAGTAATGCAGATGGTGATTACAAGGTCAGGTTTCATCTATGCTCTAGTTACATCAGGTCTGACAGTGGATTAAAGACATAATGATTATAGTACTTGCCACGTCTGAGAAAATAAATCATTTTCCTATTGATTTCATGGAGGTATAAATCGTTATAACATCATTTAAATTTTCTTGGCCCGCTGGTAAACGACTACCATATGCCACTACTGCACTGTGGCAGCAAATTCTAAATTTTCTATATGAAATTGCTCTGACCCCACACCCCAACCTAAATGTCCAAATGTGAAAAATGGGGTGGAATATTTGGAGGAAACCCAGATTAGAAAATGGACTGATATGTGTTGTAAGCCAAATTTTTGTCCAGGGTGTCGAATAATCTCTGAGCTGAACGTTGGTGCGAAACTATTACACAGTGGCATGTAGCTTGAAGCATTGGTTTCAGATCTTAAATAGAATGCAGGAGAAATGGGAAATTGTCATCCCTTGTATTACATATATTAAAAAACAATACCTGCCCCTGTATTAATACAGGTTTGGGGACTGGTTTATCGAATTACAAGGGGACAAGATGATTTTACAGAAAATTCAGTCCTTGTTTATGTGCAACAATACAGTATATAATTTTGAAGTTCTTTTGTCAAAATTTAAATCAACCCTTTTGTATACGTTTTTTAAATGAATATTGTTTAATGAAATCGTCTCAAGAAGTTTAGGTTGTTTGAAAAATCTTGTTTGGGATTTTATTGGCACAGATAAATTCAGTGTTAAACTTTTTCATTACAAGATAAGATTAAAATACTTCGCTTTTATTGTTGCTTTTTTTCATACTGTGATAGTAAATGTTTAATTCGTATTATAATTGAGATCGATGTTGTGATCTTGCATGGATTGGCTGAGCTTTTTACCATGCTAGAGATGGTACTTCCACCTGATGTTGATCAAACTTTGGAAACTGGTTGATATCATCAACATGTTGGATGAGTTTTTATTATGAGCAAACTTTGTGCATATAAATGAGGTGATCTTGAATCTAATTGGTTGAGCTTGTTACCACTTTTGAGATAATTAGGTGATCTTGCATCTAATTGGCTGAGCTTTTTACCACTTTTGAGATAATTAGGTGATCTTGCATCTAATTGGCTGAACTTGTTACCTCTTTTGAGATAATTAGGTGATCTTGAATCTAATTGGTTGAGCTTGTTACCACTTTTGAGATAATTAGGTGATCTTGCATCTAATTGGCTGAACTTGTTACCTCTTTTGAGATAATTAGGTGATCTTGCATCTAATTGGCTGAGCTTGTTACCACTTTTGAGATAATTAGGTGATCTTGCATCTAATTGGCTGAACTTGTTACCTCTTTTGAGATAATTAGGTGATCTTGAATCTAATTGGTTGAGCTTGTTACCACTTTTGAGATAATTAGGTGATCTTGCATCTAATTGGCTGAACTTGTTACCTCTTTTGAGATAATTAGGTGATCTTGCATCTAATTGGCTGAGCTTTTTACCACTTTTGAGATAATTAGGTGATCTTGCATCTAATTGGCTGAACTTGTTACCTCTTTTGAGATAATTAGGTGATCTTGAATCTAATTGGTTGAGCTTGTTACCACTTTTGAGATAATTAGGTGATCTTGCATCTAATTGGCTGAACTTGTTACCTCTTTTGAGATAATTAGGTGATCTTGCATCTAATTGGCTGAACTTGTTACCTCTTTTGAGATAATTAGGTGATCTTGCATATAATGGCTGAGCTTTTTACCACCCTTGAGATAATTAGGTTATCTTGCATCTAATTGGCTGAACTTGTTACCTCTTTTGAGATAATTAGGTGATCTTGCATATAATAGCTGAGTTTTTTACCACTTTTGAGATCATTAGGTGATCTTGCATATAATGGCTGAGCTTTTTACCACCCTTGAGATAATTAGGTGATCTTGCATCTAATTGGCTGAACTTGTTACCTCTTTTGAGATAATTAGGTGATGTTGCATATAATAGCTGAGCTTTTTACCACTTTTGAGATCATTAGGTGATCTTGCATCTAATTGGCTGAACTTGTTACCTCTTTTGAGATAATTAGGTGATGTTGCATATAATGGCTGAGCTTTTTACCACTTTTGAGATCATTAGGTGATCTTGCATATAATGGCTGAGCTTTTTACAACCCTTGAGATAATTAGGTGATCATGCATCTAATTGGCAGAGCTTGTTACCACCCTTGAGACAATTAGGTGATCTTGCATTTAATTGGCAGAGCATGTTACCACTTTGGAGATAATTATGTAATCTTGTATCTAATTTGCTGAGTTTGTTACCACCCTTGAGATAATTAGGTGATCTTGCATATAATCATGTAATGGCTGAGCTTGTTTCCACCCTTGAGATAATTATGTGATGTTGCATCTAATGGCTGAGCTTGTTACCACTTTCGAGATAATTAGGTGATCTTGAGTCTAATGGCTGAGCTTGTTACCACCGTTGAGATAATTAGGTGATCTTGCATCTTATTGGCTGAGCTTGTTACCACCCTTGAGATAATTAGTTGATCTTGCATATAATTGGCTGAGTTTGTTACCACCCTTGAGATATTATGTGATATTGCATCTAATGGCTGAGCTTGCTACCACCCATGAGATAATTAGGTGGTCTTGCATCTAATGGCTGAGCTTGTTACCACCCATGAGATAATTAGGTGATCTTGCATCTAATGGCTGAGCTTGTTACCGCCCTTGAGATAATTAGGTGATGTTGCATCTATTGGCTGAGCTTGTTACCCCCCTTGAGATAATTTTAATAGGATTTTGATCTCATTTGATAAATAGGCTTATATCATGAAGATATTGGATGAGTTTAATTATCAGTAAGATCAACACATTTTATTAACATCATCTTCTATCTGACCTTGCCAGTATACAAGTGACTTGGGTTGATATCAGACTTGTAAAATGTTTTACATCATCAGCATGTTGGATGAATTGGATTATGAGCAAGGTCTGCACATATTTCTGTTGTAATATTGTTTGCTTGTCTGAGTTTGTTACTGGAGACAAATTTCCGATTTTGCTCAAATTTGGTAAATCAGCACACATCATAATGGTCTCTCTTTCTGTTTTAAGTGGTCTTAACTTCTTTAATAAATGGTCTTATGTCCTGTAATTAGATGATCCAGTTATCTGTTTGGCATAACATGATAACTCTCTGGAGACTATATTTCCTACAAATTTTGATAAACCTTGGTAAATAGGTTTACATCATAGTGATCTTAGATGGGTATGATAATGAATGAGATCTATGTCTATTGTGTCTTTATGTTTGGAATCAAGTTGTAGTAAAAACAAGGGTTATCAGATCTATGTCTATTGTGTCTTTATGTTTGGAATCAAGCTGTAGTAAAAACAAGGGTTATCAAATCTATGTCTATTGTGTCTTTTTGTTTAGAATCAAGCTGTAGTAAAAACAAGGGTTATCAGATCTATGTCTATTGTGTCTTTATGTTTGGAATCAAGCTGTAGTAAAAACAAGGGTTATCAGATGGTTTGTATAGGATTGTATTTGTACAAAGCTACATAAGCCTCATTGGGAAAATGGCCAAATTAAGTTATATAAGACAGGTGAGCAATATCATCCCCACTTGGATCTCTTATTTTTATTAAAATGATCTGGGGTTAATTATACAATTACGGGTTACTGCTACTAATAAAGTATTATGGTAAACAATACAGCTTATGAACAGAAGTTTTATTTTTTGTATCTCCCATAAATGCATAGTAAATCTTTAAGTTCAATTTTTGGAGGGGTCACATCTTTGAATAACATTTGATTATTTTATTGTTGTTTTGCAGTATATTATTGTGCAACTTATCCTGATGGCAGTTTTTGGGGGTTTAGGCTTTCTGTGTTGGAAAGGATACAGGTATGTACTATAATTTACAGAACCCAGAAGCATATTAATTCCAGCTGCTATTTTGTTTGTTTAAGAATGAGACAACAATGATAAAAACTGGGAAGGTATTTACATACATATGAAGCTTGCATAGGTGTCAAAAGTAGCATCTTTATGGGTTTTGTCTTTGTGATTTTTTTTAACAGTGCTGTACTAGACAAGTGTATGTGGTAAAATCTTTTACATAACTGTTTGTATAATAAAGAAATTTGATGTTTTCTGCTTTTGTTATAAAGTTGATCTCGATCAGTGTGCTTTTTGCAGGTTTTAGCTTAGATTTAGCCCTCCTGCTCTTCATATTCTGTGTGATACAGTTTTTCTGAATTGCCATTCCATATACTGAGCCTAACTTTGACATTAGTGTATCACCATTCCATATAGTGAGCCTAACTTTGACAAGAGGTAGTGTATCACCATTCCATATACTGAGCCTAACTTTGACAAGAGGTAGTGTATCACCATTCCATATAGTGAGCCTAAGTTTGACAAGAGGTAGTGTATCACCATTCCATATACTGAGCCTTACTTTGACAAGAGGTAGTGTATCACCATTCCATATCTTTAGCCTAACTTTGACAAGAGGTAGTGTATCACCATTCCATATAGTGAGCCTGACTTTGACAAGAGGTAGTGTATCACCATTCCATATAGTGAGCCTAACTTTGACAAGAGGTAGTGTATCACCATTCCATATAGTGAGCCTAACTTTGACAAGAGGTAGTGTATCACCATTCCATATACTGAGCCTAACTTTGACAAGAGGTAGTGTATCACCATTCCATATACTGAGCCTAACTTTGACAAGAGGTAGTGTATCACCATTCCATATACTGAGCCTTACTTTGACAAGAGGTAGTGTATCACCATTCCATATCTTTAGCCTGACTTTGACAAGAGGTAGTGTATCACCATTCCATATCTTTAGCCTAACTTTGACAAGAGGTAGTGTATCACCATTCCATATACTGAGCCTAACTTTGACAAGAGGTAGTGTATCACCATTCCATATACTGAGCCTAACTTTGACAAGAGGTAGTGTATCACCATTCCATATACTGAGCCTAACTTTGACAAGAGGTAGTGTATCACCATTCCATATACTGAGCCTTACTTTGACAAGAGGTAGTGTATCACCATTCCATATAGTGAACCTAACTTTGACAAGAGGTAGTGTATCACCATTCCATATAGTGAGCCTAACTTTGACAAGAGGTAGTGTATCACCATTCCATATACTGAGCCTTACTTTGACAAGAGGTAGTGTATCACCATTCCATATACTGAGCCTAACTTTGACAAGAGGTAGTGTATCACCATTCCATATAGTGAGCCTAACTTTGACAAGAGGTAGTGTATCACCATTCCATATACTGAGCCTTACTTTGACAAGAGGTGGTGTATCACCATTCCATATAGTTAGCCTAACTTTGACAAGAGGTTTGTGAATCACCATTCCATATAGTAGCCTAACTTTGACAAGAGGTAGTGTATTACGATTCCATATAGTGAGCCTAACTTTGACAAGAGGTAGTGTATTACCATTCCATATAGTGATCCTAACTTTGACAAGAGGTTTGTGAATCACCATTCCATATAGTAAGCCTAACTTTGACAAGAGGTAGTGTATCACCATTCAATATAGTGAGCCTAACTTTGACAAGAGGTAGCGTATCACCATTCCATATAGTGAGCCTAACTTTGACAAGAGGTAGTGTATTACCATTCCATATAGTGAGCCTAACTTTGACAATAGGTAGTGTATCACCATTCCATATACTGAGCCTTACTTTGACAAGAGGTAGTGTATCACCATTCCATATAGTGAGCCTAACTTTGACAATAGGTAGTGTATCACCATTCCATATACTGAGCCTTACTTTGACAAGAGGTAGTGTATCACCATTCAATATAGTGAGCCTAACTTTGACAAGAGGTAGTGTATTACCATTCCATATAGTAAGCCTAAGTTTGACAAGAGGTAGTGTATCACCATTCCATATAGTGAACCTCACTTTGACAAGAGGTAGTGCATTTAACATGTACATGCATTCCCACTGTGATGTTTGCTAAAATGGCAGTTGAGGTTAATAATGACATCATGTGCTAAATCTTAGTTGGTTCATAATGTAGTCATAATAAAAAATGAAAGAAGTAAAGCTGATCTTATGATCACCCAAAATATGGTAATTGAAACAAATAAATTGAAATTAATGAGTGAGAACATCTAGTAATTCTCAGTTAATTAATTACAAATTTTGCACTGTTTTTACTGTTTCACTGTGCTACCAGGATCATGATTTTTAAAGATTAAATTAACAATTTGTGGGTAAATTGTATTGATTTGCATGACAAATGTGTCTTGTTAAATAAATAAACATATAAATGAAGTATCAGGGTTTGGTTATTTTCATTATTCATATTAAATGCGAATTTCACCTTGGAAATCAGTTGGTTATAATTATTCTTATGCTCTTGTAGTCAAGTAAGACAATGGACTAAATGATTTGCGTTTATGGAAAGATCTTTTTGAGAAATTCATGTACCACATCTGATCTAACTGCCACCCAGGATGCTTAGAAAATTAATGTTTGCGCTAAATCCTTGAGGTATATATTTATTCTTAAAAGCATTGATGACCAGCTACTTGCAATCATCTGGAAAGTTTCACCATGAACTGATTTTAATTTACTTTCTTTCTGGTATAAATCTTTTCCTGTATTGAGCCATTTTTATCTGTATAATGGTTGATAATTGTTTGAAGATCATGCTTCTAGTAATAGCTCTTCCAGCACATTGTTTATAATGACAAAAAAACCCTCACAACTTTACAACATTTCTTATATCCATCGTATAGGAGCATTATAGATTAGAGTATGCAAAACTAATGCAGAAATACAAAAGCCAAAACAACTTTCAAATATATGGAACAATATGTGAAAAATCCATATACAAGATTGTGTTGTGGACTATGGTCACAAATAAAGCAAATGGGCAGAAAAATAAATTCATTCAAGATCCATATATTATTTGTAACATTATAGTGTCCACAGGCATGTAATGCATAAGCTAGTCATATTTAATCAAACAGGTAATGGGTCAACATGATGGTCACTATTCCATTTGATATGTTCAGTTGGTTCATTAGTTTCTAATATTGATATGCTTACTTATGGGAAAATCAATAAATGACCGTGATAAACTTTTGTACATTTGATGCATGTACATGGTGGTAACATTGTTTATAGTACACACAACTCAAAGGTTGTCACATTCCTTGGGATGAGGGCAGTGTGTTAGCCAGTGAGTCAATACATTCTGTATTTGAACTAGGTTTATTTTTTTGGAGATTGCTGCATCAGCTGCAATATAGAATCAGTACTACAACCAGATGCTTCATTTACAGTATCACTTCCTGCATATCAGAGATGCAGATTAGTCCCCATGAACCCTCCTGGATGTTCCAAGCCCACTTCTTGTGTTAACTTTAGTTACTTCCCTTTACAATCAAATAGACTGTTACAAATGAAACAAAATATTTCTGCTTTCATTCATGGAATTTAAAGGACACTTAAAATAAAGATAAAACAGAAGGGCAGAACCCGATGTTAAGTCGGTTATCATTAACTAGCATTTTATCACTGGTAAAAAATTGTATGGTAGTCTTGAATTGAACAGTCTCAAAGATGAAGGTTATTCACACTTATTTTCTACTGTTAGGTAACATAGATAATCTCAGCTAAATACCTGTGATCTCTGTTGAATAGTAAAATTTTAAAAAAACCTGAAAATTGTTTGGGTCTCATTTATTCTGTGTCTTACACAATCTTGTATTATGGATATATGTGTGGATGTCAATACCGTGTCTTTGACCATCTTGTATTGCACATCTATGCATGGAAATTGTTAATGTGTCTTAAACAATCTTACATTGCAGGTCTAAGCATGTTTTTACATTGTCTAATGCAATCTTGTCTTGTGGATCTGTGCATGTCATTACTGTGTCTTAAACAATATTACATTGCAGATGTATGCATGTTGTTACATTGTCTAATGCAATCTTGTCTTGTGGAACTATGCATGTTGCTACACAGTCTAATCCAGTCTTGTCTTGTGGATCTGTGCATGCCATTACTGTGTCTTGCATTGCAGATCTATGCATGTTGTTACTGCATTTTACACAATCTTACATTGCAGATGTATGCATGTTGTTACTGTGTCTTATGCGATCTGACGTTGCAGATCTATGCATGGATGTTGTTACTGAATCTTACACAATCTTGCATTGCAGATCTATATATGGATGTTGTTACCGAGTCTTACACAATCTTGCATTGCAGATCTATGCATGTCATTACTGTGTTTTACACAATCTTACATTGCAGATCTATGCATGTTGTTACTGTGTCATGCATTGCAGATCTATGCATGGATGTTGTTACTGAGTCTTACACAATCTTACATTGCAAATCTATACATGGATGTTGTTACTGAGTGTTACACAATCGTGCATTGCAGATCTATGCATGTCGTTACTGCATTTTACACAATCTTACATTGCAGATGTATGCATGTCGTTACTGTGTTTTACACAATCTTACATTGCAGATCTGTGCATGTCGTTACTGTGTTTTACACAAACTTACATTGCAGATCTATGCATGTCGTTACTGCATTTTACACAGTCTTACATTGCAGATCTATGCATGTCGTTACTGTGTTTTACACAATCTTACATTGCAGATCTGTGCATGTCACTACTGTGTCTTACACAATCTTACATTGCAGATCTATGCATGTCGTTGCTGTGTTTTATGCAATCTTGTATTGCAGATCTATGCATGGATGTTGTTACTGGGTCTTACACAATCTTGCATTGCAGATCTAGCATTGCAGATTTATGCATGTCATTACTGTGTCTTATGCAATCTTGTATTGCAGATCAATGCATGGATGTTGTTACTGAGTCTTACACAATCTTGCATTGCAGATCTATGCATGTTGTTACTGTGTCTTATGCAATGTTGTATTGCAGATCAATGCATGGATGTCATTACTAAGTCTTACACAGTTTTATAATGCAGATCTGTGCACAATGCTACTGTGGTTTAAACATCTTGAATTGCTGATCTATGCATGTCTTTACTGTGTCCTACAGAGTCTTGTGAAGTGTTCCCCCTCTTATATGGCCACTCTTTTTGCACCAGGAAAGTGGCTGCGTAAGATGGGTGGCCATTTCAGAGGCAGGCTTTATTTATGAGAAGTATGTGTGTGTATGTAGTAAGAAAGCCACATTTAACATCAAAGCATTTATTATCTGCGTTTAAACCTAACATCAGTTATTAAAATGTTTTCTTGTCTGAAAGGTCACTGGCCACCTATATTATACAAACATGTGATATTATTGTAGTCATTAAAAAGGCGCATTGGTTATGTATGCTCACCATAAAAATGTTTAATTAGACAAAAAATCTACTTTTTTTAAATTAAAAAATTATTCGCAATCTCTGTAATCAATCAGTAGTATCCGCATGCCAAAATGGATATGACATTTATCCCTTCTATTCAACCTAGCCATTCAAGTGTTTAATTTCCCCATGTCAATGTCTGTGTAATATATCTTATGATCATGCTTTTATACAGCAATTATGGTGCACTGTGTTGCATATGGATGTAACCAACAGAGTGATGATGGGACAAAAGGGTTCTTTCTATTTCAAAAAGACACTGTTTACCAGAACAAAAAAGTGGACTTTGAAACTTGGATCGAATAGGGTGAGGGATGAGAAAGTTGTACCATTTATGCCTGATTATAGTCAATTTGGCCCAAGACAATTCGGCCTAATTTGGGCCGAAATTTAGACAATTCAGCCCAACTTAACAATAGTTTGAACGAGTTCTTTTTCTTCAGACAAAAAGTACATACTATGTAATATATAATTTATGTATGACAAAATGTTTTTGACAATTTTTATGTTTGTAAAATAGAATAGGTGTTAAGAAAAAATTGAATAAATTTAAACAAACTAAACTATCTTGATACTCTTTAAAAGAAAATAATCATACTTCATAATGTAAATATGAGAGAAAACACAAACTGACATATCTTGGTCATTCTAATGAAAATATTTATATACATTTATTTTGTATGCTAACAAATATATGCATCTGCACAACGACATTCTCAATTTAAGTCTTCCGGACAAATTATCAATATTGATTTATGAAACAAGTATGCTTAATAGATAATATTCTACAGAATATATATACATTTTTCTAAGAGAAATGTACATGAGATATTATAACAAATATATTTAATTTTTGGCTTCAGGTTGTAACCCTGCTGCATATAATACACACTTGATTTCGCGAGAGAGAGAGAGAGAGAGAACAATACTGAGCATTTTGTCAGTGTTTAGTTGCTGCAATATGAAGCTGTTATGGGTTCATTTTATTGTTTGTTTTATTTTTCAAGTTGATGTCTGAGTGTGTGCACTCGTAAACTGAAAGCTTATCATTACTAGTCAATATTTTCAATCATATTTGCTCCATTATTGCATACAAAATAAGAAAGGAAATAATTTTGTGTTGAATTTGTGTGCCCCCCACCCACCCCCCACATGGTACAATAAAATATATAAACAAATACTTATTTGAAAATGAAATGAAAGAAACTAACCTTGCATTATTATCATTTATTCCTTCTTTTCTCATCATGTGAAATTTACTAAAGAAAAAAATATATCCATGAACTCCGTATATGTAGCGGGTGCTGGCTGGTGTATTCATCCTTACTGTAGTGTGTATCACTTATGTCAGATAACAAAATCGCAAAAGAGACAAGAATATCACCGATTGCTTGATGGCACCTGCCATTCATGCATGATAAGTTATAAGGTGCAAAATGACCAAGATTGTATTGTATCCAGGTTAACTATACAGGGTTCAAACCTGTAACATCCTACATCCGAGGTGGATGCTCTAACCAAGAGGTTGGGGCCCTGAGTGGCCAAGTGGTCTAAAGCGCTCTCCATTACGGATCACTGCCATCTCACCTCTGTCTGCGTGGGTTCAAGTCTCTGATTCGGCTAATGTGGGTATGTGAGAAAGCTTGCCAGTAGCTTCTCGTGGGTCGGTGGTTCTTTCTGGGGTTTTCCCAGGTTCTTCCTCCACCATTAATACTGGCCGCCATGTATAGCCTATCGTGTGCTGAAAAATGGCATTGAACCCTACAACAACAACAACAACTAACCAATAGGCTACCGGAGCAGTCCAGAACTGGACATCATGCCAGAAAAGATGGGCATTTTCCTTCATGACCAGACTCTGAAATATAACCCTGTTAACAATCGGCCAAGACCACAATTGATGATACATTATCAGCCTCCAAAAAATGATCGTGTCCAGTTGCATGACACATAGTCACATAGTACTGCTAGGCAGTGCCTGCATATGATGCCCAGTTTAGTGCCACAGTACCCAGAACCACAGCTGCCAACCCTCACGATTTTGGTGTGAATTTCACAACTTTCTACAGTAATTCATGGATTCACGCCACATGCAAAAAATCACGAATTCCCCAGGTCTCAGTTATTTTAAGTTTTCCTGTTCATTGCTAGTTGTGATATCGGCAGTTGCCAAAATGGTCCAGTACTGCTAGTCGCGGCATTAGTAGAACTATAGTCAATTAGTACAGCTGGCCCAGTAGCAAGCATTTTAGCATATTTTAATCTATATATATAAGGGTAGTTTTACAAATACTTTTGAAAGAACCTGGGGCCTAACCGGAATTTTTCTCCACACATGCACTGCCAACACTGATTTGAATTATCATTTGGCATCACAGCTTGAAAACGTTTTCACCACCAAGGGAAAAGAAATGTATTGCACAAAAGTGAAGTTTAGTTTGGAATACACCAAAAATTGGCCTTGCATTCAGCATTTAAATACAGATATACATCATGCTTTTTGAACACAGTGTGCCATGTACTGGTATTTTAGCATAATTTGGGCATTGTGGCAGGAATGATGTGAGGAAGCACATTGGTAGCAAAAAGCACATAGAGGTTTGGAAACTACATGAAGAAAGCTTTTTTGAATGTTGGAATTTTTGAGATTGAAAGATGAGCATATATTGTAATTAGCATGAGTTCACAGTTTTTTGCACACTAATCATTCACCATTCGACTTTTCATCTTCTGGATTAATACCATTTCATAATTAAGTTACACTGCAGTTAAAATGTTTCACCTTCAAGGAAAACAATTTGTATAGATTGGAGTACACCAAAAATTTGGCCTAGCATTCAGCCATCAAAGATTGATGTACATTATACTTTTCACACAGTAGTGTGCCACGAATTATAGAATTGGGAATGTGCACAAGGGCTGGTATTGTTGCTTACAATTTACCTGTTTTACCATGTAGTAATATTATTATATAGTACATGTATGACAGATAAATTATAAGCAATGATACGAGCCCCCTTGGAACCGCTCCGGTTGCCCAGTGGTCTACCTCGGATGAGGGAGGTAATGGGTTTGATCCCCGGCTGAATCATACCAAATACTTACAAAAAATGGTACTAACAACTGCCTCGCTTGGCGCTCAGCAATAAGAGGTTAGTGTTTGGACAGGTTGGCCTGGTCTCAGGATAATGTGACTGGGTGGGACATCATGCTACATGTCTGCAGCATGATGCCCCACCCATGACATCACTATAAACTGTCACACTGCAGACATCGTAGCGATATGTCTGAAGATTGTTAAAGCTACATTAAAAATCGAAATCACACACACACACACACACACACGAGCCCCCTGGGCATGTGGCATAACGATGTGAAACAGCACACTGCTATAGCACCCTCCAGCAGATTTCTGTTTTGGAGTACTTTAAGCCACCTACTCGAGTCCTTCATGCTACCAGTGCTGAAGCATTGTTTGTGAGCTTTCTTGTTGAAAATAACCTGTCTTTCTCAGTTGGAGATCATCAGCAATGACAACGAAAGATTATTTCCTTTTGTAAGGAAAAATAAGACAAACTTTATTGCCTCCTTAAGTGCTGAAAATTTGCAACAATTTTAGTCACCAAAATTAACCAGCAGGCAAGAATCCTGAACTGTTTTAAAACAAATTTACCATGGCCTGATTGGGGAAGTTCAAGTCTGCCACAGCATCATATTACAAATAGCATGATATTTGTGTATATCAGTAAATTTGATGCAAATAAAGTAGTAATCAGTATAAAAAATATTTTATTTTTATTTTGGGATTTTAATGTAGTTTGTACTGACCATCAGAGTGGATGGAGTTAGTGTCATATTATAATTTTTCACTAATTGTGTTCAAAATTTACTAATTTGTATCCCACTTTTCACCAGTTGCGAGTCTGGAGGATTGGCAGCTCTGCAGAATCCACTTCATGAAACAAGTTATATAGCAGACTAACCCGCATGGTGTTGCTAAGCACTTTCTGTCAATGATGCACTTTCTATACAGGCACACCATGGATCAGTCTAACCTGCATAGTTGTGCCAGGTACTTCCTGTGGACAACATCCAGTTTAATAGGCACTCTCATGGATCAATCTAACTCGCACAGTACTGTACCTCTGATCACTTCAGCATACAATGTCCATCTTGGTCCTCAGATTATAAGATGTCTCATTACTTACCCTCAAGCGTCTGCCACTCAAAGGAGTCTCTACTTAGCGACACCTTGTAAGGAAGCTGATTTATTCATAATGTGCTACAAGTGTAGTGAGCCATCATACTCTGCACTATTCTCCAACTACTTCACAGGTAGCACAAGAGACATTGGCTTCACTACCTTAATCCAAAACTGGTCTTACTACGATGACTGAAATTCCGCCTTGCTGGCTTGGAGTGATGAAGTTTTTTGCCCACTCCCAGCGGATTCTGTCTTCTTCTTTCATCTGCATCACCTGCTGGGTCTACAGATGCAGTATCAGGTAGTCATTGTCTACAGAAGAATCTACTTTCAATTGCTTCCACAATCTGACAAGCTACTGACATTTTGGACTGCTTACATTATCAATTACAAGTTCCAAGTGTCTACAGACATTTTGTTTGCACAAATGGCTTCCCGTAGTTTTCTGTTTGGATACCTATGAGTTGATTCATAATGTCGAGGCAATCGGGTCAACATTGCATCTAATATCTATGGTGATCTTTAATAGGCAAAACATTGCATAACGTCTCACATCCTGAATCGGACTGGATGTATGTTAGGGGCATGTTTATTAGAATTGCCCACTTCATAACATGGAGAACCAACATACTACAGCCAAGGTTGTTAAAGCAGCTATGACCTTACAAGAGGTGGAATGAAATGCAATGCTGTCCTCCACGTTTCTTAAAGATCATAATAAACCAAACTACACCAGTCCTGCAACCTTAATCATCTAATCTTCTCTTTAATGGTCAGGTTGACAGAATTTGCAACAAGCCACCAAGGATACATTTCTTCCATCCCTCACAGTCTTGGCTACAGCGGAGAGATTTTCAAGGTAGCCAACAAAGAGTTGCAGAAATGTCCATATAGCACATACAGCTGGGAAGCAATCCTACAGAATTTACAAATGTCAAAAACCACAGTTCTTCTGAACTAAATGGAAGAGTCAAAGGAAGGTTGATAGTTTTTTGCCAGTGTTTCATGAGACCCTCCCTATCTCAACTGACATACATTCATGCCACCCTTATCACAGATCACAGTAGGGAGATGGCTCCAATGGCTGGTGAAAGATTTACCATGACATGTGATCCCAACAAGTGATTTCATGAGGAAACTGTCACATTAAGCACACTTCCTAAGCCTTTGCAAAGTTCTTTTAGCTACAACACACAACTTATGACTAGGTTGTCAACATTAGTGCATTCAGTAAACTCTTTTATGCTTTTGGGTTTGTAATTGGATGCAACAACAGGTTTTAATATGATCCATTGTAGAGAGTACATAATCAGTGTGGACTTGTAATTGGAAGCAACAACAGGTTATAATATGATCCATTGTATAGAGTACGTAATCAGTGTGGATTTGTAATTGGAAGCAACAACAAGTTATAATACGATCCATTGTATAGAGTACGTAATCAGTGTGGACTTGTAATTGGAAGCAACAACAGGTTATAATACGATCCATTGTAGAGAGTACGTAATCAGTGTGGACTTGCAAGTGGCATGGCTTCACATCCCCACTCACATGGCTTCCAGAAAGTTTGGGATTCACCAACAAGAGGCTACAAAAAAGCAGGCGAGTTATATTCTGGAGCAAGACATGATTTCACATTTTATCGTCCTTTTCATTCTCTATTTGTCATGAAGGATATCTCCAACCTTTCAAGATTTCAGTTGACTAGGTCTGGAATCAATATTCAGGTAAGAATACGTTTCTCGTAAGAAAGAGAATTGAATTAATACAATTAATGAAGATTCTTTTTCTGTATGGACCAATCCATCTACTAGAGAATTCCTACACATGACAAGTTTTGCTCAATTTGGCAGCAGATTCTTTAGACTTAGGTACCTTTCTTGCACTCTCTTAACAATGATTCTGTGCTCCAAATGGAGGCCAAACCTTGACCATTGGACCAATTTTCATAATCTGCACGATATGAAGTTGCATCTCAAAGGCAGGTAAATCACTTTGGACTCGTGCCAGTTATACCTCTGCAAGTACAGCCTTCGGCAATCACGAAGTGTCTCATCCTGATTGATCGACTCCAATGGGAGTCTTGGATCATCCTTATCAATCTCAAAAGAGAATGGCCAGAAATCAAGATATTCCCATATCAGCATTAAGCAACCTCTTTGGCAGGTGTTTCATCCCAACCCAAAGTTATTTCACTTGCACATCTGAATCTTATTAAAATATGCCCTTAAGAACAAACCGTTCTCACAACAAGTGGTGGAGAATCCCTCCAGTGAGATGGACATCATCTTAGTGGCACACAAAGACAATGTAAATATATTCTCATTGTAGCGCACAGGAGCATGTTATACAAATGTAGGCATCCATACCACAATAGCTGACTTCCTATGGCTCTTTGATGAGAAACAGATAGCACCAATCACAATTAAACCTACTGTTCCATGATTATTGGCACACGGTGTTATCATAAAAGAGAGGATATCGGACAAACCAAATGATCTTCTGTTCATTTTGGATTTCACCTGGCCAATGACACTGAATCCTTGCCAAAATGGAATTTGTCATGGATATTAACCTGGCTGAACAAGACATGATTTGAACTGCTCTTCAAAGATTGATTAGTTCACCTCATATATTCCTTCCTCAGCACTGCTTTGGCAATCAGCACGCAGAATCAGCAAACACATTTCTTATCAGTGAACCCATGTACATGCTGTTCTGACAAGATGGATCAGTACTGCCCATGAATCCCCCTGCTTTCCTTGCCAAGAACAGGCTACTGTTCATGGGTAATCAGATATTGGTAATAATTAGTCTACTTTGGACACTTTTTCTCAATATCATCTACAGGACCCAGTGAGAGCTTTGAAGTGTTATTTCCAGAAGACCAGGCTATTGCATCAAGGGAGATCACAAATTTATTTGCCATCAATAAGAGGAAGGACAATATTGTAAGACAGACAATTTCATCCTGAATAATATGGTTTACGTATCAGACTAAACCCACACCAACAAATTTACTTTGCCTATTTGCTCATGAATTTAGGACAATTGCTACAACATTGCATACGAGCGAAATTGTCTCTAACTGTAATTAACTATGCCATGTGATGGACATCTGAGTACACATCTCCAGTTTTTATCTGAGATCTTTCATCCTGAAAGGCTCAGTTCAATCTCGAGGAACCTTTACCAGTGGTGCAAAAGTTACTTTTCCAACTCGTTTGACAGCTTCATAAAGATGTGACTTCACACCACAGTGGATAGGAGATGGTCTCTCTGAGATAAGGGGATGTAACTCCCTCCACCTCTTATCTGTTCTCATGAGGTATTATGATTGGGTAACATATTTAAAGAAGAAACCAATATTTTCCAGTAAAATTATGTTTCCTCAATTATACTTACCCAATCGTAATAAAGAGACACCCTCCCAGCCTCGCTGCAGTACAACTATATAGAAAGCATGACTTCTGCTCCAATAGTAACTGATGAATTCATGTGCCGGTCCGTGTTACATGGTGAGGTCATTCTAACTGCCACCTTGGTGAGCAAAAAACTTTAGCTATTTAGCTAGAATCTTTTAACGTGGGAGGTCTGGATTTGCAAGGTAATAATATGTCTTTTAAGGTATTATGATTAGGTAAGTATTCTCAAAGATATTTTACTTGAAATAATTGGATTTTCTTCTAAAGTAAGAATTTTCCATTTATGGGATGACATGTTAAAGTTTTGTGATGATTTTCGCTAATTGTACTGCAATTTAAACATGTAAATAAAGCTTTTGTAGAGTAGATGAAATGCCATGTTTAAAAAGCAAGTGATACATGTACTGTCACTTGATGTTTGATCTTCATTTGGTGACCTGTTTTTGTTCAAGGTTGATTTCTCTTTGTGTGTGAGTCAGCCAGAGCTATATTTAGTACACGTGGGCCATATTAGCTGTGTAAAGCCCAAAACTCAATCACAACATTCTTGAGCCCATTTCCTGTTAATATCAGTGTTTGTAGATAATGATATAATATTATACAGTGTGTGGTACCTGTTATAATGTACTTTAGCCAACACTTTTTTTTTCAGTAAGGAAAACCTGACATTGAAAAACAGGCAATGGTATAGATGATTGGGTTACTTACTGTACCATATGAATCAAATATTGGTTCTGGACACATGTTAGATAAATGGTAATATTAGCATGTCAGTATCCATATATTGTATTATTTCCCTTTAAAATCCCTGTAATTTTTAAAAATACAGCTGGGAGGCCTGTATTTTGCAAATAAACCACCATTTCATCTTTGTCAGTTTCATTCCTGATGATCTTACTAGGTTATAGAGTTGGGTGGTTTTTAATAAACACAAAAAGCCTTGTTTTTTGTCGGGATTTTGTCAAACAAATTTAACTAGTGTCCCAAAGTCCACATTTTATGCTGATAACTTAATGGCTTTCATGAGTACAAATAACTGATGTTTAGCAATATTTTGTGACCTCTTTGTTTTCAGGTATCTGCAAGATTCCCAAAGAGCTACCCTTCTTGAAGCTCCAGTAGATCTTATGGAGGGTAAGTTAATTTTCTTACCCTAGAGCTGCATTCCCTTGGCAGAGATTAAAGATGCAACTCTTTACATATAATTTTTTTTTATTTAGGTAAAGCAACAACTTGCATAATAAAGAAGGAAAAAATTCATTGCTGGGAACTCATTGGAGTCGAGAAGAAATTATCTTTGTCACACATGGCACCACAAATATGACTTTAGTGATTGAAGATTTTACACGTAAAACTGTAATCTAATGTTAAGCAATGTTGACCTAATTTAGAGAAGTAAAAAATAATTTTTTTAAAATGTGGATTGTAGTTCAGCATGTTGTCTATCATTCGACCCAGTCTGTTCATTTCTACACATTCCAATAACTTTAGTTGCCCACAGCCTACAGTTACTATATTTTGTAGATATCTTGCAACTGGGTATGAAGTACTATGATATTGTTCATTCATCCACACAAGATCGTGCTGGCATATATATATATATATATATATATATATATATATATATATATATATATATATATATATATATATCAAGTCCAAGGCTCGGCTAGCATGGGTACGTGGGAAAACCTGCCAGTAGCTTCTCGTGGGTCAGTGGTTCTTTCCTGGGTTTTCCAGGGTTCTTCCTCCACCAGTTATACTGGCCGCCATATATGGCCTATCTTGTGCTGAAAAATGGCGTTAAACCCTACAACAACAACAACAACATATATATATATATATATATATATATATATATATATATTGTTGCCGTTTTCATTACACAGCACTATCCATTTATCTTGATATCCCTGTGACTAAAAGGAAATATTGTTGATTTATTTAAGTGGATGTTGAGATAAGTGGGGGGCGGGGCTAACAGAATTTTGCATACAAGGGAAATTTGTAAGAGGTAAACTGTCGACAGTGTGTGTTGACAATTTACAATTGTGTTGAAGTAAAGTACTGTACATGTATATGAAAAATCCATGAATCTGACTAGGTCTCACATGTTAGAAAATGTATATATCATTCACATCCCATTAGAAAACACAAATAACTTGTATGTAAAAGAATGTTAGGCCTTGTTTGATATATATCCCATTCTCAACAAACACATGTCACTAAACAATTCACTGAAATATTTGTTGTTGCCAGTAGCACGTGGCTTTATAGTTGTGTACATGCTACATATACATGGCCTAGATTTTTGTCAGCTGGAGACAGCTATCATCTTGCTGAGGCTACCAAGGTGATGAAGCTGTTAATAGGAAAATGAAGACATTAAAATGTTTAGCATCTTTGCAACCAAATAACTCTTGTTTGAACAGATTTGAAATTTAATTTACATTTTATGCCACCTTTTGGTAGCGATTGTAAGTGTAAGCATTTTTACTGCAAAGGAGAAACTTTCATGGCACAATAAAAATGCTTGGAAAATGCAATAATCCATCAGATTCCTTTGCTTTTATTTAAGTTTGCTGCTGATTTCCTTTGATGAAGGGTGCTTTGCTTTTATTGAAGATTGTAGTCAGCTTGCATTGATATAGGGTGCATGTGATATTGAAGTCACCGCTAAATGCAAACTTTTGAGGACCAAACAAATGCCAGTTTGTTATTGTATTGGTAACATCAAATAATTGTAGACATTGATTGAGAACCTTTTTTGCTTGTTTTTCATTTACTTAGTATTTATACGGAACAATCCATGATTCAGAGGTAATCAGTTTTCTTTATAGCTTCAGCAAAACTATTTTTTTGGTACATTTAAAAAACAAATGGTCATTTGGTCTATTGCAGTTGTTTCTGTTCCTTCCTTTGGTGGTAGCTAATCCGACAGGCCCTAGCATGACTATCTAACACAGCATACGTTACCCAGGCCAGGTGTCTGCATAAATTATAATGATGTGAAATTGCGCTGATAAGATGTGTTTGTCAGTAAGAACAAAGGATTTATTTATGTAACTTAGATAGATTCCAGTACATTTTATAGCTGAGTTTATGGCTTCTTTCCATGGTGCCTTTGAATTTCTCTACTCCAAATTCATGATCGTATATACAGGTTTAAACAGCCAGAAAATGTTGTCAAGAAAATAATTGCCTGATGGTATATTTTGTTGCCATTAAGTTACAAAAAAAATCACAATTTGTGAGATTGGTGAAGCCCAGCTCCATCCCTGTGTGGATTTACAAAATCAACTTGCCTGACTCCCAGGATAAGCTCAGATTTGACTCAGGCAAGTTTAAGTTTCCAAGTAACTTGCCCATGGGCAAGTAAAAAAATTCAGCTGGCTTTGACCAGTAATGAGTAAATATTGCTATTCTAACTTATAAGTTACATTTTTATTGTAATATTTGTATATATCTGAGATTAGCCGACATTAAGGTCCTTAACCGAGCCTTGGGCAGTTTGTTAGCTAGCCAAGTATAAAGATTGTTTTTATGCATGTTGCTGTCTTTAGGTGAGTAAGGCATTAATTTTAAAAAATATAACTTGTGGGATTTCATTGACAGTTGTGTTTGGAAATAAAATGCACTCGTCACTAATGATTAATCACCAGGATCTCATTCAAAGTATAATCAATGAAACAAATATGTAACACCCACATGCAGTGTTTATGTGTTCTTTATGTGGTAAATAACAGGAGACCGATATTTAAATACTACTTGGCAAACAATTAAATGCATAAAAATAAGTGTTATCAATCTCAAAAGTCAGCTTGTCAAATGTTATGATACATTTTGGTGACTTCAGGGTGACAAAAGTGATAATTTGAAGTGGAAGCAGTCATGTGAATGGACATGGAATGGAAATTGAATTATAGTGATGTGCTCTCACTCGGAGCATGTATCACTAGTTTGTGCCAGTACAGCTGGCTTTTTAATTGCTCCTGGGGGAAGGAATGAGTGCCACATCCCCCAGGCTTTAATGTGTTCACAGAACACTTTTTGATTTGAGTGAAAGGCTTGTTACATGAGTGGGAATAGTACCACACGCACTCATGTTTCGAAGTTGGATTGAACGCCCCAGGTGTCAACCCAAGCAGTATGTGACATCCACTACAATTGGTCAGCAGCAATGACGTCATGATAGGACAACTGGTTTTGTGGCGGGTGGAAATTGTTCCACATTCTGCCATGTGTACGATGTCCGAGCTAGGTAAAGGAGGAAAATGTGCTCAGCAAGCCAGCCCTGAACGCTAAGTACTCCCCAAAACGCCAGCCTGTACTTAGTTCAAATCAAGTCCAGTTGTAAATATGGACAAAATAATACCAATAATGTGTTAGCCACCTCTGCAATTAATCAAATCAACTGAGTTGATAAATTTGAAAAATAAAAAATAAACGAGTTAGAATTTAGTGTACATAGTGTACATTAGATATACTAAATAAAAAACCAGTCAGTTAAGTCAAAATGATTTATAAAAGTTGAAATCACACATATGTAAAAATGAGTATAAAAATTTTGACGGCGGTACCAAAACAGGTCAAATTAGGATTTAAATAAAGATTTTATCAAATATGGCTTTCAGCCAAATGAAAACCGTGCACATTAAGGCAATGGTAGTAATCTTGTTGTCCCTCAATCTTCTCGTAGACTGCTATTATGGTGCAGGCTTCTACTGGAATTTGGTTAGCTGCTTTGTTGTAGAGGGTAGTTACATCCATTTCTCTGGTGGCACCCATGGAATTACGTCTTCCTTTTTTAGAAGTTGACCAGATTATTTTTAGGCATCCCATTAAACTCCTGTGAGTCCACATCTTTCTTCGGTCAGCTAATATTGTTCTTCACCGGCTAGCAGACATGGTTCTGGTGGTGGGTCTCTCACAAATCCCAGAAGAACATGATAGAGTGAAATCTGTGAAAAAAATGTGATGGACTTACTTTTACATTGTTTTCCTCCTGGTTGCTTAATTAAATCTGCATGATCATTTGAATTTAAAAGATAAAAAATAATGTTATGTATGAAAACATGATTAAAATTAAATTAATGCAGCTGTTATTGGTTGTTTAAAATTTTTATTTCTCTCTCTCCTTCTCAGACTCTTAAAAATCAAAACCATTTTCTATATGACCATTTTT
This sequence comes from Sinohyriopsis cumingii, assembly GCA_028554795.2. Lineage (NCBI taxonomy): Eukaryota > Metazoa > Mollusca > Bivalvia > Unionida > Unionidae > Sinohyriopsis > Sinohyriopsis cumingii. The sequence goes on from CM068827.1 coordinate 87,060,485, forward strand.
GGAGAAAGCTCAAATCCCATGGGCAAGTTCATTTTTAGTGCCATTTACCTTTATGAGACATTGTGGATGGCTCACACTTGGGTTAATAAAGAAAGCTATTTCATTGTGGGTCATCGTGTCAAAGGCCAAGATCACTGACTGAAAAAAGAACAAATGCCTTCTTCACAACTTTCAATTAGTTAAACATCATAGACCAAGACTAAACTTTATGGATGGGTTGCTTATGGAGTAAGTAAGAAATCTATTGATGTTGGGGTCAAAGGTTAAGGTCACTTCGACTGGAATACAAAGTTAGTTTCTGTAAAAAAATTTCAGTTCTTGACCATGTACCTTCGTAAATGTTTGTAGATGAATTAAACTTTGGATAAGAAAGAAGCATATTGATTTTTGGGTAAAAAGTTACGTTAAGGTCAAAGTGAATGAATTAAGAAAAATGTTTTAGACCACATAACTTGACCAAAGTTGTGGAGGGTTTGCATTTGAGATAAGGAAGAGGCCTATCGATTTGTAGGTCAAAAGGTCAAGTGGCAAGGTACTTTTTTTGTGTGACTTCCTTGACCAGACTTTGTGGATCATTTGCATGTAGGGTAAGAAAGAAACATTTGTTTCTGAAGGTGAAAGGTTTAGGTCAGGTAAGTATAATTAGAAAATAATGGTTTCTGCACAGTAAGTTTTGTTCAAGACTGCATACTTTGATCAAAGGTTAATGTTGTAAAGACCTTTTGGTCAGTAACCTTCAGTCAACTGTGGGGCCCCCAGTGGTCTAAAGCACTCACCGTTCCGGATCACTGCCATCTCACCTCTGTCTGCGTGGGTTCGAGTCCAGGGCTCGGCTAGCATGGGTACATGGGAAAGCCTGCCAGTAGCTTTTTGTGGGTCGGTGGTTTTTCCTTGGGTTTTCCAGGGTTCTTCCTCCACCAGTTATACTGGCTGCCATGTATAGCCTATCTTGTGCTGAAAAATGGCGTTAAACCCTAGAACTACAAGAACATCATCAGTCAACTGTACCAGCTAGTGCCTACATAGAGGATAATTCAACATGGGGCAGGCATATAATGTATTGCTTACAATACTCGTGTTGAATATTTAATAGAATAATTACAATATGTAGATTTATGTTGTTTTTTTGTTGTTGGGTTTAATGCCATTTTCAACACAAGATAGGCTATACATGGTGGCCACTATAACTGGTGGAGGAAGAACCCTGGAAAACCCTGAGAAGAACCACCGACCCACGAGAAGCTACTGGCAAGTTTTCTCACTTAACCACATTTGCCAGGCCTGAGACTCGAACCCATGCAGACAGAGATGAGATGGCAGTGATCCGGAATGGTGAGCGCTTTAGACCATTCGGCCACTTGGGTCTGTAGATTTATGTAAAATAATCAAACCTAATAGTGTAATAATGAGCAAGTACTTTTGTTTGTGTATTTTTTTAACATTGTATTATTTATTTGATTTTGTATGCATTATTTTCATTGGATATTTTCTATCAAATCCAATAAATAAATCCCTGACCAACTATGTTAAAAGTCCAGGGATTATAACAAGACAGATTTGACATGGTGTCTTTACTGCACATTGAATCAGTTTCTATATCTTTCCACAGAATTAGGTTCCAGAAGTGAAGAAGAGACAGACATAGATAAAACTCCAGAAAGTAAATCTCGGAAGAAAGGTGGTATTGGTGCTGCACGACAGAGATATAAACAGGGAAAGTCATGATTACATTAAATGGACCATTCTCATTCAAAATGTAGTGGGTCTTAATCAGCATGCTACAGACATGAATACGTGGTGAGAATTTTTCATTCAAGGAATATCGTCAAATGACCATTCCATCTAGGTCATGTTACCTTGCAGTTTGACGGATGTGTTGGGACTGAAGACATTAGTTCTGGTTGAATTCACAGTAAGCTGCATCAGTACCAGTTCTTGTGGTGTCTTTCACCCATTGGCATGGCTGTTGAGGCATCTGGCTGTGTCTTTTTCTGTCTGCATGTTTTGTTGTTGGGCATAGTACGGATTTCAAAAACAAGGCAATTGAAAATGCACGATTCATTCACAGGCAGTCAGCTGAATCAGTTAAAATATCCAAGAAAATTTTCTTGCAATTATGCTTGCTTTACAACTTTTTTTGGCTCAATTTTTCCGTTTCATTAACTGAACTAAAGCACAATTTTTTTATTGCATTTCTCACAATTGAAAGATGACTTGGCTGCAGGATTTTTACACCAGACCTAGACAAAATTTTGCTGGAGTTTGCCTAGAGTTATCATTTTGCTGCCCAAATTTACAGACAGCAAGAATGCAGAACAATTTTTAAAAATAAAACATGCAAATATATTAATTAATATTTATATTTATAATTATATTAATAAATATTTCTTTATAGATGATCAGATTTTCAAATAATATATTATTTTCTTGACTGTTGTCACATTAAGTAACATCTTTGTGCAATAAAAACAAGACTAGCAGTTCCTGTACACAATTAAAATTTTATTTGTGATATCTTCTTCCCTAATTTATCTAATTTTAATTATTTTGTGCCTTTCTGTGGTTGGCGGGGGGGATATAATGTAACCATATCATCCCATATGTCACATACATTACCAGTTTTATTTCCTTTAAATGACTGTTGATTAAAAAAGGAATTTAAACCAAATTTGATTTAGACATGTACCCTAGATAGATCAAATTTGATTGTCACTCTTTTCCATTAAAATTCATTATCTCCACTTTTATACATCAGCATTTTTGGTTGAGCATATAATTGCTATTAACATGTCTATCCATTGCAGGGCTTGAATTTAACACGAATTTCATTGTAGCCAGAAGGACTTGTGTACTGAGAAATTTACTAGTCCTGCCAAATATTTACTAGTCCTGTCCACAAAACAATGTCACACACTTGTATTGAGATTAACAACAATTTTATTTCATAAATAGCATTATCATATGAAATGCAGAAGTACAGAAGTATAAATCCTACATCAAATCATCAATCAGTCAATTGACATTTCTTGTTTCTCAAGATAATCTGGATCCAATTCCAGAAAGGGATCCAGGTGTCCTTTCTCGTCCTCCACCTGCACTCTGGGTCCATATGGGGTTTGCTCTGGTCTCCTTAACTGTCTCCCTGAAACATTCCACAAATGTATTGCTGGTGATGGATCATATGTTGGAATATCATTTGTATGAAACATTATAAAGAGTAGGTCGCAAACATAATCTCCAGTCACTCTTCACCATTTTCATCTCTGAGAAACCCCTCTCAGCATCAGCATAGTGGGCTGGTATTGTCAGGATAAGGTCAATCAATGCCAGAATATTCTTGCAGTCAGCAGCACATGATTTTACATCTGTGGGCCAAGTCAAAGCATAGATGTCTTTGAAACTGCAAGATAACAGAATATATTAAGAAAATATTTATCTGAATAAATTTACATAAAGAAAAATGTAATGTCCATACTTAAAAAATGTTTATATTGAATTGTTTTTAAAATCTTTCTTTATTTCTTTAAATGGTTACCTTTTGTAATCAAGATACTATGCTAAATAAAGAATTTTTAATAAATCTGGCTTCAATGATGTTTCTTGTATTTATTTTTAAATATTTTAATATACACCTACTTGCTGTAGACAGAATTCTTTAATATGTCCCATTCCAATTCCACTGCATCAGCATCCACACCTGCACTGACAAGCACTGGCCGGAAATGCACCACCAAAATTGCCACGCCATCATCACCAAAGTCTGTATTAAACCAAAAGGTTGCATTTTAAGAAAAATAGTTTAGTACTGAAGAAATATGATGCCTATAACATCTGGACAACATATACTAAATAACTACATAAATCGATATATAAAAATATAAAAATGGGCAAAACATCAACTGTCTGATGAAAACAGTAATTGGAGATTACCTGAACTGTCTTGTGAAGCTGGCCATATCTTGAAGTCTGCTATCTTGCATGCACCTATAACCATCATCAACATCACTAAATCTGTTCTCAAGACATGGGATTAAAAATGTTGTCACTTCCTCTCTGGTCCTTTGGATCAAATCATCTTCACCAAAGTCTACACCTGTTAGCATAGAAATACTGCCAAGCTGTCTAAGTCGAGGGCCATCCCAGTAAAATATGTTGGGATTAGAACAATGTATCTCACTGTTGTAATGCAAATGTAAAAGTGTGCCTTGACAATTTATATTCTTAGAACAGCTGAAATGACACGAGTATTAAAACCATAAATGATTGTATTTACCTGATGATGTTTATATTTATTGATTACACAATTTCAGTTACAATATGGAAAGTTCAATATAATAAGTATTCTGTGAGACAAGCTGTAAAATTAATTTTGCATATAATCTAATCAGTATGATTCAAGCAAGTAATGAATGTAACAGTCTGCAGATGAGGAAGATAAATTAGCTAAGCATACTTGAATTTGTACTTCTTCAAAATGGAAATGGTGGCATCCAACTTCTGATTGATGTCAGCAACTGAAGCACTTGTATCTTGCAGCATTAATGACAGTTTGGACAGAAGTGATATAACATCTGTCAGGAATAGCATAAATTTCAATGTAGCCGGTTCTCTCATTATTTTCAAGAAACCTTTGGCCTTTAAATGTGCATCTGACGTAGCACCTTTCTGTGAAGGAAGCTGATAACAAAAAAAACTTTTGGTGAAATTCGAACTTCTTAGTTTAAAAAATATGGACGATTTGACATAATATGGATAAAAAATAAATAAGCAGTAGTAATAAATGTACCCTTTTAATATAATATAAGTTAAAAAATGAAAGCAATTTTTACAGTTAAACTTTGTGCAATTAAACTTACGAATGGAACGTATTTTCATGTGATAATTTGTTACATTACAATTCAGTTGCATTATATGCGAGTGACAGAGCCATGCATTTCAAACTGCATTTTATATTTTCAATGGGTATTTAAATTTTAAATTAAAGATAATTACCTCATCAAGGTGGTTCTTGATGGCTGTATATCCTATCCAGAAGCTGTCAAGAGCTCTCTGTATGTGGTAACCAGCGTGTGCCTCCAACCCTGCTTGGCATCACTGGTGATACATCTTGAGCAGCGAATGACCTCTTTAAATTACTTCTGTTGAGGGGACTGTTGTGGTAGTAATAATACAGTCCCATCAAAAGAGTGTTCATCTTTGTGTAACGGGAGTTTTTTGTCACTACATATTCATATGCCAACTCAAGCCAGTGTGCAAAGCAGTGAATACCCTGTAAAGCTGGTTGGATGTTTTTCAGTTTAGATACAATTCCAGCACTTTTGCCCATCATTACACTTGCTCCATTACTACCAAATATAACAATCTTGTTCTGCCAATTAGCGATTCCAGCATTATCCAGTGCTGCCAGTAGCTTCTCGTGGGTCGGTGGTTCTTCCCGGGGTTTTCCCGGGTTCTTCCTCCATCATTAATACTGGCCGCCATGCGTAACCTATCGTGTACTGAAAAATGGCGTTAAACCCAACAACAAAAATTATCCAGCGCAGTGGTAATCACCTTCAGGATCCCTTCAGCATCTGCCTTCTCTATCAATTGCTAGGAACGATGATTTAATCTCTCCTCCTTTGCAAATTCTTATATATACAATTTCCTCCTCCTGGGGGCCCCGAGTGGCCGAGTGGTCTAAAGCGCTCTCCGTTATGGATCACTGCCATCTCACCTCTGTCTGTGTGGTTTCGAGTCTCAGAATCGGCCAATGTGGGCATGTGAGAAAGCTTGCCAGTAGCTTTTTGAGGGTTGGTGGTTCTTTCCGGGGACTTCCCGGGTTCTTCCTCCACCATTAATACTGGCCGCCATGTATAGCCTATCGTGTGCTGAAAAATGGCATTAAACCCTACAGCAATGACAAAAAAAAAATCCTCCTCCTGAATTGAACTGTCAGTACAACCGTCGCACACTCCTTCAAGAAACCTTGCTTCATTCACACCTTTGACAAATTTCTGTCTTTCGCTTTCAGCCATGTAGTGAGTAAATGTAACAATCTGTTTATCATTCCTGTAAGTCTCTCCAACATCAACTACTTTCATCTCATCCAGCTGACACATTCATTACAAAATCAGCAAAGGGTCTTCTGTTCTTTACGATAGCATGTGCATTTCTAAACAAATTAACGAGCCAGTGAAATACATTCCGATTTAAACTTTCCAAGATCTTACCAGCGGTCAATTCTTCTGGTGGTATCTGCATAGCTGTTTTTCTCTCTGATATCTTTTTGTGTTGCCCACAGCTTTCATGTGTGTTTACCGATCCAGTTTTAAAGTTCGAACAACCTGCAACAAAACTGGATGTTTTCTCTGTTTTTGCGAATTCCTTACACCAGTTACACCGCACAACGTTCTTTTCCTCATCATAATTCAGCCATTCCCCGTCTTTTGTCCATGTCTTCTGAAACGTTCGATTACGCTTTTCCCAATCATAAGAATTATTCCTCTCTTTTATGTCATTTTCCTTCAACTTTTGTTTTTTTCCTGGAGGCTGAACACCTTCTATAAAAATGCCACATTTTGCCTTTCTTATAAGACAGGAATTGTGCCTCGTTTTGAAATACGAGATGTTACAGTATAGCTGATGCAAATTATTTAAAGTAAGAAAAGGAATGGCACAGTGTCCTTTATATAAGAAAGTCCGAGCAAGAAACACGTTTCAAAACATGTGCCTTTGCCACCCCCCACCCCCAAAATTAAATGGCCTCAGCAGATGTTCTGCAGGATAATTTTAGTTTCAGCTTGGAAAATGTGTGTTCCCATCAAACGAAGCCATCTGACTCACCGCGTTGTATTTAACAGCTACAATTACAGTCTCATCATTAATAGCATAAGTTTGGTAATTGTATATATTGTTGTAATTAATAATAAGTGGGAAAATTTTCAAATCTTAGATGCCCATGCTGAGAGATTTTAATTCCCAACAAATGTGCGGCATTCTGCTTTGATATCTCCATGTGTATTTAATTATATTCATTCTTGTATGGGAAAAAATATAAAAACTATTCTTATTATCATAGAAAAAGTAGTATGGAAAGGATGTGTAAGTAGCGTAATCATAATAAATTGATCTAATTCTTATAAAGTGGCCGAGTGGTCTAAAGAGCTCTCCATTACGGATCACTGCCATCTCACCTCTGTCTGCGTGGGTTCGAGTCTCAGATTCGGCCAATGTGGGTATGTGAGAAAGCTTGCCAGTAGCTTCTCGTGGGTCGGTGGTTCTTCCTGGGGTTTTCCCAAGTTCTTCCTCCACCATTAATACTGGCCGCCGTGCATAGCCTATCATGTGCTGAAAAATGGCGTTAAACCCCACAACAACAACAATTCTTATAAATATTTTGATGCAAACATAAAATATGCAGTTTCCCGTTTGTGACTGTTGGAGTATTTGGCTAGCAAGCAAAAAAAAATAAACAACCTTAAACAAACAAACATGCAAACTAATTTCTTTGAATAGTGTATGCCATGTTCTTTTGTGTGGTATAACGCTTTGTTGTTTGTTACTGTGGTCACATGAATAAAGTTGATACAAGGTTATTTTTCATTTAATTTGCTATCAGTTTAATTAGGATCAATTACTAAACTTCCGTTGTTAATGACAGGACCATAATTGGCGCTGTTAAGCGAAATGCACAAAATCAGATGGCTTCTTGTTATAGAAACACACATTTCTGAGGCAGAAATTGACTTCATCTTCTCATGCTAATATTTTATGACTGTGTTTACAATGGTCACTGTGTTGATTCTACAGAAGATCTGCTGAAGTCAAGTCTTTATTAGGGAATGGTGTAAACAAACGCTCACTGTTGATAAACAAAACTTACTAGCCCATCAGACTAATAACATTATGAAAGTTACTAGTCCAACAGGAAATCTACTAGCCGCAGACTAATTTTGAGTCCTGTATTTACTTTTCCTAGTCTGCACAATAGGTTCAGTTCTGCAGCATGTAATTCAACCAGCATTGTGGATAGCTTGCACTTTGCATTGGGTAAAGAAGAATTCATTTTGGAATTAAAAGGTCAAAGCTCAAGGTCATCATTACTGTAATATAAAATGGTTCTACACAATAACATTAGTTTTACATCACAAGCTTGAATCAATCTTTGTAAGAACTTTTGTAAGAAAGAAATTACTGATTTTGGAACGAAAGGGTAATGGTCACTGACGGGAAGAAGAAAAATGGTTTCACACTATAGCTCAAGTTCCCCACCATGTACAGTTTTCAAACTTTGTGAATGACACTTGTACTTCGGGTCAGAATAAATTTGATTGTTTGATAGTCTCAGTGACTAAAAATAAAAATGTTTTTTACATGAAAGTTTCAGTTATTTACCCATGTACCCAAACAAAAGTACTAGGTAAGAACAAGTCAGTTGATTTGTGGCTGGGGTGGGGTGAAAAGGTCAAAGATTGAGAGGACGAACTGAAGGAAATGATTCTGTTTGTGTAATAACTTTAGTACCCAAGCACATAACTTTGTACTTACAGTATGAAAAAAGCCTGGTGATCTTGTGGTTAGAGTTTAAAGGCCAGGATCATTTTGGCTCATACAAAATGGGTTTTGCAGAATAACATTCATTCTAGAGAAAGTTGACTAAACTTTGAGGTTGGCTTCCACCAAGAATTAAAAAAATCAGAGTCCATAGTCATAGCAAGTCTTATTAAAATTTTTATATATTTCTGCACATTAAGTTTTGTTCAAAACCATATATACGTACTTTGACCAAAGGTTGGGGTCATTGAGATCCATTGCTGACCTGCCAACCCAAACAAGATTGTCTCAGTAAGGCGGCAGATTTTTTTCTCCATAAGTTTGACTAGTTTTCAGTAAGTTGTAACAAAATATGTCCTGTTATTGTTGATTTGGAAAACATGTATTTAAAACTTTGGTATTTCAAACTGATGCATTGATGGTAAGCATTATGTTCATCTGGAAAGTTTGTAAAGTAAACATACACCTTATTAAAATCTAGTACAGCTGCACAACATCAGCTCCAAAACCCTATGCAGCTCAATGGCTAGTTGCTATGTCAAATTGATGTAATTCTTGGAATTTTTTCTTCAGTACACACGACAGCAATATCGTATCTCTCACCATATGACATACTCAAATCGACATGTAATTTCCAATAAATGTAATTGTGTCCCTTCTTGCTTTTACTAAAAACAATAAGAATATTCGTTTTTATTCTTCTGTACCGATTATTGAAACTTTTCTAAAAAGGCTTATTTATTCCTTTTGTCTTTAACATATATTGGTAGCTGGATGCCATTTAAAAAAACTTACATGATCAACAATTTGATCATGCAGAGGCTGCCTGGAAAAATATTTGCAGTTTAAAGCATCTGAGGTACAACTATAAAGCTAATCTGGTTCTCAATCTAATTCCACTAAAGATAATGTGAAACCCGGATCCAAATAAAACATGGATGAGCCAAATATCTGGATTTTACTGCAACAAATCATATTTCCATAGTTTTTCCTTTTATTCCCTAAGTCTGTATTTTAAGGGTAGTTTTTGTAAGACTTACGGCAAAATCGTAAGGGTTGACAGGTCTGCCATTCGTCAGTAATCTCCAGATTGAACTATATCTTACTAGTGCCTACATTGATGACTGTTAAATGGAGGGCTGGCATGAAATGTGATATTCATGGTACTGTTGTTACTTAGAGGAATCGATTTCTACTCAGTAACGTTTGATGACACCAAATTTCTTATAAAGCTTTTAAAAAAGACAGGTCAAATTTCAGTTTTCAATCTTTTCCCTCCAAATATGACTGGGTTGTGGTCCTTTTTCCTTCCATATTGAAGCAAGGTTTTTATAAGTATAAATATAAGATAAGAATTCTTGATTTCAGACTACATAGTCCATACATCTAATTTAAAATATATATTTAAAGAAAAAGTATTTTAGACATAAAAGATCATAGATATCTTATGTATAGGTATACAGACGCATCTACAACAATGGACTGTGCCCTGTAATGTTAAGAATGAACTTATGTAGCACATTTAAAGAGTAAATTATTCCATCTGCTTATAATACTAGAACTTAATTGAATGTCATAGTTCCACAGAGATTTGAAGAAATGGTTCTTACTATTAGATATTCTTGTCAACATTGAAAACACCTACTTTCTCATTACTTCATCAAAACTGAATACATCATAATTTACAAACATGTTGGAACCACTGTTCCATCTTGGAAATCTTAATAGAAAACGAAGACTACTATTATAACCAATAACTAGTTTTCTTTTCTTTTCTTACATTCTTACATTCACTAAAGTTTGTCCACAGAGGAGCACAATACGTTGTGCAGCAATAAGTTTTGTATAATCTAACTTTGATATGCAGTGGACAATTCCGAAATTTATGAAGATGCATGTTTGTTTGAGTACACAAATATCTGTAATATCTCATTATATCTATTGTGCATTATGTATCCCCAAAATAACACTTTAATCAGTTTCAACCGAACTTGGCAAAGAACAACATGGTATAAAAGCCTTTCAGGTTTAAACAAATGATGCCATTAAATATGGCTGATTTTACTAAAATAGAAATATGTTTAAGTAATTAATCTTGACAGAATTTGACCAAATTCTACAAAATGTATCCTGGTGTATAGACATTTCATATTATTAGAAATCAGGCAGATCTACCATCAGACATGGCCACCATTACTAAAAATCCTTGAAACAATTCTTTTATTTTTAAAAAAACACAGAATCATATTTTACGAAGAAATCCAGCATGAAGGTCTTTCAGATTTTGACTGTTCTCAAGCATTGCTTTAGAAAATATTCCTGCAAATATTTTGGTTATAGTACTGTTGAACATGATATAAATTGGGTGCATTAGTGGATGTATAAGTTTTGTTTGCTTCTTCCAATTTCGCTTTGTTATGTGCGACCTTGAAGCAAAACAAACCCTTAAAAAAGACAACTCCTGTGGTCCACAATATACACTGTTTACTTATTTTTAAAAAATTGTATTAAAAGTTAAAAATACATCATTCAACAATTCTTTTTAGTATGCAGTGAAAGGGGTCAACAATAAACTTTACTTGACAGGGTGTTACTCTTGCGGGAACTAAGGATGTGCATTGGAAGGAAGAGGACTGTAGTACATTCCCAAACTTCCTTTTCAACATCAGTAGGAAAAAATTGGATCATTAAGAACAAAATATACCTCAAATTCATATTTTTTCAAAAATGAAAGGATCCCAGATAAAGGGCACATTAAAGAACCTGTAAACCAATTAGTTGTTGCATAGTGTACACATGGCATTTCATTTTGATTCTAATCAATGTGATGCCATTTAGAAGTTTTAATGTAAAGCTAGTAATTATAACTGGGAAAAGAAATAATGTATTCTTTCAATAAGGTTCGAATATCCTGGAGTGTAATGGCAAATAATGATCATAGTAGTCAACAAATTGCATGTTACTTTTGATATTTGTGATGAGAATGTCTTTAATTGCCATCTTTGTTGAATTTTTCAATGTTAGTCAAATGTATTGTAATCAAAATATTTGAAATAAGCAGGATATACAACTATGACTGGGCATAACCATCTATCAGACATCAGCCGGATTAATAGAAGCAGTGGTTATTGGAATAAAGAAACTTGTGTTGGATGGGCAAGATTTGGTATAGACCAACTAATTGTTCACTATTTTTTGTTATTGGGGTGCTCACTAGTTATTATGTACTTTTGAGAGAGTGACGTATGTAAGGTGAAGTTGTTTGCATTTGAAACATGCACAGTGGGGAGTATGTTAGCATACCTCTATGCTACTTTGATGTAATGTGGCTTAAATTTCTTTGGATATTGTACTTATGTAAAATGACTACTCCCTTGGGCAAAAGAAAAATCATCCTGAATTAGTCTAAAGTACGCTATCTTTAGCATCTATTCAAATAGGGAAAATGAATTTTGTCAGGCTAGACAATACCAGCTTCTGAAAGTGCAATTGATGAATTACCAAATATATCAAATGTAAAAAAAAGTTATCGGCTCTATTTTTTACAATTTACCTCTGAAGTTCAGGAAGTGAAAATGACCAAGTGGAGCTAGCAGTTTTTTGAAAGGTGCACATCTGGAGTAAGTCCAAGCTGTATACTCTATAACCCATATTACACCCATCAATCATACATGAAAATAATGGGAATTAAAGGTTCTTTGAACAATACCTAAGATATACAAGGTCTGTTTTAAATAGTCAGTATAACCAGTAAGGAAATCCGGGGAATTTCTTTTCATAAAAATTCTAACCCTAAGCAAAATATGAAACTAAGTCTCGACTATTTGTGTATTTTGTTGAGTTGTATCTGGTTTTTTATTTACTCAATTATAAATAGATGATTTACTATTAAAATGACATGACTATGGTGAGAAGGAACCTTTTTGCACCATTATAAAGATTTGTTACTTTGGTGTTGAATGGGAAGGATGTCTCTTGTGTCTGCATGGTCATGGTGTCTGATTGCAGATCTTTAAAATGTCATCAGTAGGTTAGCTCTAAACACAACTGTAACAAAATGTAACAAACTTATCTTGAATGAGCACTATTATGAGACCAGTTGTATTGAGAGACCAGGTTCTCACCCGTCTTGAAATGCCATTAATTTTTGGCAGAAAGGGGTGGTCCCTCAAGGCAGGTTCTACTGCAGTTACATTCCAATATTCCATCATTAGCCCTAGATATGTTGAATGCAGATGTGCTATTTATAGAACAGCATCACTGAATAATGTATATTTATGTAAATTGAAACAAACTGGTGTGTTTTAGCCATGCAATTGAAATTAGCTCTCATTATTGCACTACCATTAGCCAAATCCTCTAACCTAAGATACACTTTTAAATCTAAATAGCACATGTTGCTTCAACTACATAAGAGAACATAACAGTATTATTCTTTTAAAAGATTTTTTAAGTTAAAAACGATCATAAGCAACTAAATTATGAGTGATATTTCACACTGTTAAATACAAACATCACTGGATCTACATTTTAATAAAATCATTGTATAATTCATTATGATGAAAGCACAGCCATAACACAACAAAGAAAATTGTCATTCTCCTAAAATCGTATGTTTATATTGAAATATGTACTTTACCATTGAGTTTGGAAATTTTTCACACATCTTGAAATAATATGTGAAAAACAAAGTATTTGTTAAGACAGTAATTTTAATGGTGGTACTGTAAAACTGGTAATAAGATTTACAGCCAAAACCCAAAGGGATTAATTAGTACTAAAATGAAGTTCAAAATATGAATCTTGTTGACTTTCCATGCGATCATTACCATTTTATCAGTAGCAACATCCTTGCTTTATGAGAAGAAAACAGAAAATGATCATCAACCATGACTTTGGCTCCTGCTTTGGCCATTATTTTGTTGCTGTTTGTAGAGATATCATTGCTGTTGTATTTGCATCATTGCTACTACATTATAATTGATGAGTGTGATTGTAGTCTGTAATATACACCTAAGTGTAATAAATACATTGAAGTATGCAGTAAATTGTATTGACCAGTGTAATTGTAGTCTGTAATATACACCCGAGTGTAATAAATACATTGAAGTAAGCAGTAAATTGTATTGACCAGTGTAATTGTAGTCTGTAATATACACCTGAGTGTAATAAATACATTGAAGTATGCAGTAAATTGTATTGACCAGTGTTATTGTAGTCTGTAATATACACCTGAGTGTAATAAATACATTGAAGTTTGCAGTAAATTGTACTGACTAGTGTAATTGTAGTCTGTAATATTCATCTGGGTGTAATATATGCAATGAAGTAAGCAGCAAATTGTATTAACCAGTGTAATTGGAGTCTGTAATATACACCTGGGTGTAATAAATACATTGAAGCATGCAGTAAAATGTATTGACCAGTGTAATTGAAGTCTGTAATATACACCTGGGTGTAATATATACAGTGAAGTATTCAGTACATTGTATTGACCAATGTAATATGCCATTATTTTGCATGTATTTTAGTATTTTCTTGCAGTAGATGCACCTTTCCAGTTTTATAAGGATATAAATAATTTTAAAATGACTATTAAATCTAATGAAAATGTATATTAAATTTATTAATAATGATTATAATCATGAAAAGACTATATGAGAAATGCATAAATGCATACATTTTATGTGTCGTTTGTAGTGACCAAAAATTTAAATTATTCAAGAAATTATATTATTCACTTAGTAAAGGAGTATTTTTTAAATAGATTTTTATTTCATGAATTATGTTTTAACTAAGGACGCCTGACATTATAGTGTTTGGAGGTCATTACATTAAAATTTCAGCAACATACCATAATGTACAGAATTTGGACTTGTAAAATGGCAAACTTGTTGTCATGGTCAGGTGTAGTTGCAGGAATTGTAAAAAGAAAAGGGTTACATTTATCTGGCCATCCACCCTGCATTCAAGCTATAATTTTAGAGCTACTTCATTTAATACATTTGCTGGCCTATATGACGATACTTTTTGACCAGAAAATCTTAGCTTCATTTTGTACTCCGAATTGACTTGTATATGGATTTTGTCATCCAAATTGGTTTATTGTATGTCACATAATTTTTTGTATGAATAAAATTCTCCAAAAGATAGAAAAATAGTGTGTTTTTGAGGAAGAGATTGTGTATGAAAAACTATAGGACTCCACATTGAGAAGGATTTTAAACAATTACATGATCGTCAGTATTAAAAATTAATGTACATCAGCTGTAAATGTGCTAAAATAGCATGCATTAGTAATATACATTATTTGTAATATATGTTGTTTAAATTTTATATATGTGCATTAGAACTGACAAGTTAGAAGGTGAATATCCAAGACAAAGACAGTTATTCCATCAAAATTTTCTTACTTTCCTCAAGATCAAATAAAAATTATGCCCCATTATGTGTGATGTGATTTGGATTTTTAACATAGCTTTAACAGCTTTTCAGTCATATTGCTACGATGTCTGCAATGTAGCAGTTTATAGTGAAGTCTTGCACTGGGGCATCATGCTGCAGACATGAAGCATGACGTCCCACCCAGTCACATTATCCTGACACCAGGCCAACCAGTCCTAACACTAACCTCTTAATGCTGAGTGCCAAGCAAGACAGCTGTTAGTACCATTTTTGTAAGTCTTTGGTATGACTTGGCCGGGGTTCAAACCCACGACCTCCCGCATCCAAGGCAGACACTCTGACCACTAGGCCACTGAAGCAGTCGCCCATTATGAGAGAGGGAGACAGGTAAGTCTTGACAATTGTAATCTGTATGTTGTTTTAATGACTGTGATCTTATTCATGTACAAAAGTGCAGTACCATATTCCATTATCAATTAATACCACTAGGTAAGCAATTCCTTCTTGTTTTAGTTATCGCTTCCATTGTCCAAGATTCATGTGGCATTGTAGTGGTATTTACATGCTAATTAAATAGCTGTAGTCAGGTTTTCCAAGTTAACACCTGTTTGAGATCAAGCTTCCGCAAGCCAGATAAGATTAGTGAGGCTACCACTAGGGAAATTAGGGTATTATGAAAACAGTTCCATATAATGAAAGGTAATAGGTAATGCCACATGTTTACTCATGTAAATTTCTCAACCAGTGACATCATTGGAACTTGCCAATAGGACTGACAGCAATTTAAAGTAACATATCTCATGAGCAAAGATCAAAAACAATTGCTGCCTAAGTACAGGAAGAGTACATGCACTGAAAAAAAAATCTTACTTGTTGGGAAAGGAGAGGTCGCTATACTTGCAAAGAAAATTGACAAAAGCTTCAGCAACAAGGTTAAAAAAGCCATAAATATATGGCCATATTTTAATTTGATCATGGGGTACAAGAAGAAAAATATGCCATGGAATACATATGCATCTCTTTGTATCTTTCTTCCCCCCGAAAATGTGGAAATGGCATTTTAGCATTAATGATGAACTTTCCCTATTGCTGATAATCTGAAATAGAATACATTGATAACTGTAATATTTATGAAAAATGGAAATTATTTTAGTTTAATTCCACACAGCATCGCAAATTTTATCCTATCTGTTAACTCAGTAAATTTTCAGGTCAGCATCATTATATGTATTTAAAAGTACACATGCATTTAAAATACTTCGTGTAAAATACTTCATATGAAACAAATCACTAATACATAGGAACTTTCAGTTACATTTAATGATCCCAACTGTAAAGGTTACCAAGTTACAGATGTGATAAAATTTAAAGTGCTGTGTGGAACGAAGTGAAAGAGACTAAGCTGAAGTTGTTGTTGTTGTTGTTGTAGGGTTTAATGCCATTTTTCAGCACAAGATAGGCTATACATGGCAGCCAGTATTAATGGTGGAGGAAGAACCTGGGAAAACCCCAGAAAGAACCATCGACCCACGAGAGCTACCAGCAAGCTTTCTCAAATATCCACATTTGCCAAACCCGAGACTCGAACCTACGCAGACAGAGGTGAGATGGCAGTGATCCGTGACAGAGAGCGCTTTTGACCACTCGGCCACTCCGGGGCCCCCAAAGCTGAGATATTGATCTTGTCCTTGGCTTATACTAACATCAACTTATAAATGGATGAAGGATCGAAAATTTACCAGATTTGCTCATTCACCATATATATACTCCACACTGACTTATTGGCCAGTAAATAAATGGGAGGACACACTTTAAATTTTTTTATGTAGAGGTGCCGATTTTTCAAAAAATTCCACTTACCCCAAAGGCCCTTATATTTTATTATTTTGACACAATATTGAAATTGCAACTACTTAAAATAAAAAGAAATGAAACTGCTTTAAATTGACTTACTGGTATTTTCTGTGTTTATTTGCCTCACAAAAATAGTGTACTGCAGATATATGTGTGACCACATGTTTTAAAAAGATGTGCTGATATGATTTCATTAAAAGCTTTCCAGGTGTAAAACCAGTAATCTGTGCCTAAATAGTTCATGCTTTACAGTATTTGCAACAGCACTTTGTTCACTGAAAATTGATTCTATTTCACTTAATGTTTTCTTCCAGCTCTTGATGTCATCCAATGTAAAACTGCACTATCTATATCATCCTTACTGACTCAATTTCTGCACATTCAGGTGTGGAATTTATAATAATTATGGAATACACATCTGTTTTTGGAATTTCTGTTTTTGTTTTCTTCAGCTTTGTCATTGGGTTGAAATGTTGTCTCTGTATTTGATCATCATAAATAGGGAGGAGTATTTTCAGGTATTTTTGTATATATGTACTGGAAAAATCTCCACATAAAATATATGATTACATGTGTTTCAGATGGAATTAGATATTAACTGGATCTTTTCATTCAAGCTGGGATTACCTCAGCCTGCTCTTCTCACTAGGTTGACAAAATCCAAAAGATATTTATTTCAAAAGACAATAGGAAATATGATATTGGAAAATGTCATTGCCAAAGACTGTACAGAGCATTAGATGGAAAAAGTACATAATAATTGTGTACTGGTTGATTTTGTTTTTGATGCGTTTGTACCTATAGCAATTAAGCATAATAATGACAACAATGAGATTTAAGTGTCTTTCTTCATGTAATAAAGTTGGTGTCAAGAAACAGACCAGATAATATGGTTAAGGATTTCATCAGTGATGAAGTTGTTTTGAATGACAGCTTTGTGTGCTCTTCGAGCTCTTTTCTTTAAGGTATCATGGAATTGATGTGCCTTTTTCAGTAGCTTCATGTAATGAGTCTGACTAGTGAAAAGTTAAAAGAGGCTAGTTGATTTACAGGAATACACGTGACACATGGATTGACATGAATACATGACATAACACATGGATTGACATGATGACATGACACATGGATTGACATGACACGACACATGGATTGACATGATGACATGACATTACATTGGTCTAAATCTTAATTGTTGTTACCTTGAGGTTTAGTTAAGCTTATACATCGTTTAGTTTAAGGTACTTTATATACTCATATAAATGTAGTCCAACTGCAAACTGCACTCGGATCTGCGATTGCATTATGTGCTGACACATCATTGTTAATCATATTTTGTTTTGGAGTGATCAGTAGAGCAAATAACAAAGGCCCTGATCTGCCAGTGGCATTATGTCATGCCAGATCAGAGTTAATTTTGTTTGAAGAAAGACTTGATCACACCTACAGATTTTAAAAGTTCAATATGATTTTTAGTTTTGCCTCATTGTTTGCAAAGTTGGCAATTCTGATAATATTTGGGTTTTATTATTGTGGTATCTTTGTTTTGAATACTTGATAATTTACCCTATTTTCTTCTCTCCATTTTCTCATTGACTTTTTGTTTTGTGTCACTATTGTATGTTTTTCTGCATGGACTTCAGTAACCAATGCCAAACTCAGCTATCAGTATGTACATATATTTCTCCTCTGTGCTTCTAGGACATGCCTTTGTATCAATTGTATTTATTTACCTAATTAAATTTCAAAATTGTTTTAATGTTGTTTTTGTATGGTTTAACAACATTTTTCAGCACAAGATAGGCTATACATGGCGTCCAGTATAAATGTTG
The DNA here is from genome assembly GCA_028554795.2 of Sinohyriopsis cumingii. Lineage (NCBI taxonomy): Eukaryota > Metazoa > Mollusca > Bivalvia > Unionida > Unionidae > Sinohyriopsis > Sinohyriopsis cumingii. Next base: position 87,079,108 of record CM068827.1, read on the forward strand.
GAGGAAGAATCAGAGAAAAACCCTGGAAAGAACCACAGACCCACGACAAGCTACTGGCAAGCTTTCTTACATACCCACACTGGCCAAACCTTTGACTAGAATCCACACACGCAGAGGTGAGATGGCAATGATCTGTAAGGGTAAGTGCCACTCAGCCACTCGAGGGCCCTTCAAATTGTTTTAAACTAGTCATATTAACATTGAAAGTTTATAAAGTGATGCACATTTTGTGCATTATGATTTATATGAAATCTTTTTAACACCTTGAAATCTTGTTGATAACTTACAAGCGTCTGTGTAAAATAAATAGAAAATAGCTTAGATTAATTCCTTAATACATCTTACATTAGAAAAGGACCCAAATGGTGACCTCACAAAAGACAAGATCCATATAGTGTTGAACTTGGCAGTCATCTTGGAAAATGTTCAAAGGAATATATAAAAGCCAAAGCAAAAGTTATAAAAAAATAATTATAAAATACTTAAACATAGAAATAATTATAAAATACTTAAACACAGAAATAATTATAAAATACTTAAACATAGAAATAATTATAAAATACTTAAACATAGAATAATTATAAAATACTTAAACATAGAAAATAATTATAAAATACTTAAACACAGAAATAATTATAAAATACTTAAACATAGAAATAATTATAAAATACTTAAACATAGAAATAATTATAAAATACTTAAACATAGAAAATAAACCACAAAGTTTAAACACTGTATTTTATTAGGATTGTAGAGTATATCTATTTTGACCATCTTACTGATTTGGTCAAAATATAAAGTTCATTTTACTAAGTCTTCAACATCCAGTTTTACAATATGTTAAATTTAACATTGAACCATAAACCAAAGCACTGCAGTATGACAACCAAGCTTGTATCTTACAAACTAGTTAATGATCTTGGTTTGGAAAAATGTACTGACAAATTTGGCAGTAAGATGGAACAAATAAAATGAAAATTTCATTCGTTTGGAACAAATGTTTACACATGGCGATAGTTGCGCTCAAAACTGAAATAGAAATAAAAGAGTCTTGCATTAAGTAGTGGTGCAGTTAACATTAAAATAAACATGAACTGAACACAGAATGGACATAGAGAATCTTGCATTTGATATTAGAATGTGTCTTCATTTCCTCGTTGGTGAAGTATCCTTGTAGCTCAAGTGAAAAAATGTAGTTGATAATTTAGTACATTAAATTATCAAATTTGTTTCACTTAGAAAATCTAAAACTGGAAATTGGTAATAACAAAAGGGCGAACACTAAGCAGTGCCGGTATGTATATTGTATTAAAATTTGTGCACTGTACCAAGTCAGGACTGTCCAAATGATATTGATTTCATTGTGAATTTAAATAGAACACAGTTTGTAATTTTTCATACAGACATGACGAAGTCACTCAAAAATGTCACAAAACATTAATGTGTCCTTCAGAACATACTACCCATGAAATCTCTATGTTTTTAGGTTAAACTGTCAATGACATAATTATTATACAGGCAACCATCATTTGTAATGTTTGAATTGTTAAGTGATGTGTAAAACATCTCTTTATGGTATATCTCTTTTATGAAGCCTTTCAATAATACCCCTGAATTTGTATGATGAACATCTTTCCTTAAACAGAGTTCATGTCTCTAAATGTTTAGGAGTTTCTTGAAATTTTTCATCACTTGAGGCATCTGCTGTATAGAATGTCCTACTTATCTTCAGCTGTTTACAAGCCTGATTGCTATATGAACTGTTATTTCTTTTCTTTCTTTCTGGACTATGAACTTTGAAATCCATACTAGATTAAATGTGTTTCTGTTGGCTTTTTGGTATGAATGCTACCTCTGCAGTGTCTCGCTGAATAGGTGACTGTCATAACCAAACAAGCCAATAATGAAAAGAGGTAAGGATTCATTTAATTTTTTAATTCAGATTACGTTTCTTATCTACCTGGCCTCAATACTTGCCCATGAAATATGTTATTTTACTTTGTCTTAATTATTCTTTTCTTAAAGGTGTGACATATTTATTAATTTTAAATATGTTTCATATACATCAGTGAAAACCATAGGTTCTGTGTTATTCTTGTTTCTTTGTACACTAGTTTTACAGTATTATCCAATGCTTTGTAAAATACTTTAATGCAGTCCATTCTTCAAGAGACTGTTGGTTTCTTTTTTGTGTGGATTGATTGGAGATAATTACAAAAGCCTGACGGAATGCGCACAGCTGCTTGTATTTCCCAGGAAATGTCAGATCATCAATTACATGTTTCTTCATGCGATGCAGTTGTACCATATACATGGTTTTATTGTGCCAAAGGCACACCTACGAGGTATGATGCATCAGGCACAATGATACATTTTACATCACAATAAATAGCACACAAACTTTTCATTGTTGGTGTGCGTTGTATCTCTCAGTTACCTGCGTGTTAAATTGTCTTTTGTGTTCAGATAAATTTTGGTGTATAGAAAGAAATTGTTTTTAACATATATTTCTGCCCCTTATATCTATCTGTGATGATACTAGCCTTAAACAAACTTTATTCCACTGCAAAGGCTGTCTTTGCCTCTTGGCATTATTAGGACCATCTCACTGAAAATTAATTAACATATCGACGCGTTTTTCTCTTAGTGCTACAGTTACTCTAACATGTTTGATGTAGCAAGGCTAACTATTTTCATAAATATTTACGAATGTCAATTTCTTTTTCGATTTTCTCCATGTCCTCTATTTTTACAGGACATCGTTTAAATTAAAGAGTGCATCTATACAAAATATCTTTAATAAATTCTTCCAAGAAACCACTTAACAGGCTTTGATGAAATTTCGAAGAAAATGTCCTAGCTCAAACATCTTTCAGGTTTATACAAATGATGTTGTTACTCCATCAGACATGGCTGCCATTTGTAAAAGTAGAAAACATTTACATAACATTATGTAAATTACCTGCTGAATGGATTATATCCAACCCTGATGTAAAACATTCTGGCATTACAGCTTTTCAATATTGGACATATGATGGTAATTTCCCATCAAACAGAGGTGACGATAAAAAACCAATGAAGCGCTGAAACAAGTATTTTTAATAACATTTGCAATCAACAAATATTGACAGAAATTTTAACAGAAACATTCCTTCTGTCCCAGATTTCTTGGCTAAGTGCTCTTGCATTAGGTTCTTAAGCCGTTATCAGTCCGGTGAGAAATGTCAGGCCAATTTTGGCCTCTTTGTTTTCTTTCTTTTACTGCCTACATCGTTGCTCCAGAACTTTTGTATCGAGGATGAGCCGTTAATCGCACTGGCACAGAATGGAAATGTTGTTTTCTTTGTTTTGTTTTTTTTGTTTGTTTTTTTTTTTTGTGATGTAAAATAGACGGTGTTTGCTTCTAAAAATACATAATAAAAAGAACATCTACTTCAGATATAAGGAAATATGCCACTCGTGACAATACACTGTTTCCACTTCACTAGAGACTTATTACCTTGTATCTACTCCAAAAAATGGATGTCATATATTTTACGTAATGACGTCATAAGCAGTGATACTGTAGACTCTTCCATACAATATGCAGTTGGATTTTGAACTTGCAAACAATATTAAAGAGACAACAACAGCAAAAGATTGGTACATGTACCAAAAGTAGATATTTTCAATTCTATCATTCAGTTACCTATATAAATTTATGCAATTTTAAAAGATTGGAAAATCTAACCCATGACGTTTTAAAAGAAAGAAACGGAAGAAAATTCAAAAAGTATTCGCTTGATTTGATCTTTTTTGGAGGACACCATTACTCGTAAGTGCAGTAAACCACTTTAGTTATCGGTCCACATGTCTATTGAGCCATGGGTGAACCAGGTAATATGCGCCGTTTGAGAGGAAAAACAGTGAAACAGAAACAGACTACAAATTACATTGTTGGTTGTTATGGTGTTTAACGCCATTTTTCAGCACAAAATAGGCTATACATGGCGGTCAGTATAACTGTAGAGGATGAACCCGGAAAACACCGGTATGAACCACCGACCAACGGAAAGATACTGGCAGCTTTCTAACATACCCACAGTGGACGAGCTTGAGACACGAACCCACGAACACAGAGGTACACAATACATAGGAGCGATCAACTGGATCGTTCAAAGGCGCAAAAATATACGATAAGGGCCGAACTTAACAATGAAATGACAAAATGTAGCTTCTGACCTGTTTACATTATCACGTACTTTTATTTACACATGAGTTTGAAGGTTCAATCGATAAACAGGTAAAGCGGCGTACATGGCCTATGTATAGCTTATCTGAGATAATTCTGGTAGAATATGTATTGATGCTGCAAACAGCATACCTACACTGTATTCCAACCAACAACTCATCCTGGAAAACTGATAACTTCGTGTTTGCCATGTACATTTCATTTGCTTAAATTTACTAAACCCCTTTATAGATATTGTTCATACATGGCATGAACCATTATGAAACAAAGGCAATTCATTTTTAGCTTCTCGTGGGTCGGTGGTTCTTTCCGGTGTTTTCCCGGGTTCTTCCTCCACCATTAATACTGGCCGCCATGTATAGCCTATCGTGTGCTGAAAAATGGCGTTAAACCCCACAACAACAACAACAACAACAAAAGCAATTCATTTTGTCTCACTCTGAGCTTGCCCCTCTGATCTTTTGGTCCAGATTGAATAATAAAACTTGCGCTAGGGTTTTGACGTAATTTTTTTTCCCATTGCATTTATTTCTTAAACCCCATGACAGATTTTCTTCATACTTCGGACGAATCAGTATGAAGCTAAAACTATTCCTTCTGCCACAGCTTGCTTGCCCCTTTGGCATTGGGGTCAAGGTCACATTCCTTGAAAATTGATGTTAAATTTTAGGTAAAGGTTTTACTTTTGCGTATATTTCCTAAACCCCTTGATTGATTTTATTCATTCATTGGATGAATCATTATGACGCTAAGACAAATTCATTCTGCTATATGCTGATTGAAACGTTTTTGATCTTGAAGTCAAGATCACGTTTTATAGAAGTGATTTGATTGTGGGCTCGACATAAATGTCATGGCCTGCTTGTTTCGAAATTCATCATAATTCCTGTTTGTTTAAATAATAGGGCTAGAAAATGCGAATGAAAACGATTCATGCCGATAAAAGTAAACCCTACTTCCTTTTTTGATTTTGATACCACTTAAGAATTTAATTTCCTCTGAATGAAGGACAATTTATTACACAAAAATATATGTTAATTCCAATTTTCTCATAAAATCATTCCAGCAGAACAAGGTCCATTTTTTTTTTATCGTTTTGATTTTACAGTCCTGTATACAGTATGCACATTGACCAGAGGATAAATTGAGAAGGACAATGTAGATCACTTTAGTCACTGTAGTTGTCATCATTTCCGTTGGAGGACTCCTCATTGATGTCGACCAGACTAGGTTCATAATGGCAGAAGCTCTGAAGATCGTCCTGGTCCAGAAATGTCTTTACTGTGGAGCCTGTACTGGTGTGGGGTTGGCTTGGGTTTAGCACTTTCCTCCGCATTGACAATGGATGCACGCACATGCTAACTATTGGAACATTGCCTGAAATGAAGTCATTCCTATTATGAGTTTTTGGAGCTAAACGTCACCTTAAAATACTGCATCCATGATTTTGATAAAATGAATACATGTTGGGCGCTATCTTATCAGAACTGATCACATCATTGTACTTCTGTTTCCCAAGAATGTCATCGGAAGAGCCACCTCACTCATTATACAGCCTGCCATTAGCATACACATTTTGAAACCGATTAAATATGTCTCATATTGATATTTCAGCTCAGAAAGCTGGATTACTTCACATCTGAAACGAGATATTACAACAACGGCACCCGCATAGTTTTTAGGGGGAACGGGCAAACATATACTGGTCAGCTATTAAGTTTTGAGAACGTAGGCAAACATGTTTTAAGACACATACACCCGCCCCTATGTATGGGTGACCATGTATTACACCCTTAATAATTTATTTTAATTACGGAGTCAGATATATTTTATTACTGTACAACATTCATTATGTCAATTGTAATAAAATAAATTTGATGAAATTGAACCCAATTGTGGAGACCACGTACATGAGGTCTATACACGCGATCCAGCATTAAAGAATCGTCTGTTTTTTTTAATTACCAAAATCAGATATTATCAGTAGAACTAATTATAACTTGATTCAAATTCAGAACATTTCAGAAGAAAAATAAAAGAACGAGCCAGGAACGAATCCAAGAATATTCGGAAGATCATGTATTTTAAGCATTTCCATGACATAATTTTAACCTTCTCGTGTGTCTGTTTTATGTACGTATGTATGTGCATGTCTGTATTGAAATGGTTACTCTGTAACAATTGTTGCAACTATCAGCAATCTCCAGGCATAAGTCTGAAACTGGTTTATCCAGTGCATTGATTATGTAACAGACATGAAATTAAGCAAAACACTTTCTCCAATTATTTCGCGTTGAGCGAGTTATAGATAGGCGGATGGTGAATGGCTGAAACCAACTGGAATGGTGCGATCCACGGAGTGGACTACATGTCAAGAAAAACAAATGGCTCGTGGCAGCCAATCCTACCTAGTGATCATCGGGAGGAAAGGAACTATGTACAAAAACGGGTTTACTTTTTCATCAGAGGGGAACATTCTACCTCTGGTTCTGGAGGAGAGTTTTCCTAAATACGTGTGGTGGTTAAGCGGGCATGGGTAATCGGTTGCATAACCTAATATTTAAAGGGGTGGATATAGAAATATCGTTTAGGGTGGGAGGTGAGAGATGGGGCCAAAGTAAATGGGTCTGTGGGATGGAACCCAAAATGGAGTCCAGGGGGTGAAACCCCCATAAGTTCCTGCATTTTAAGCGTTTTGAAGTCATACTTTAAATCATCTAACAGTAAAGTAACTTATTACAAAAGCCCTCAGGTCTTTCGAGCTCATTCTTGGAGGGGTAGTGGTCGCTGGCTTCGTCTTCACTCCACCAAAATCCCTCCGCCAGAACTGATCCTGTCCTACCCATGGAGCCTAGGTGGCCAAAGGTGCATGTGCAGGTACTTTAATGTACGCTTTCACTTACACTCCCCGGGAACTGCTTTATTAAACTATTAGCTTGCCTTGGGCTGTGGCGAGATATTCATCTGAAACTGAACATGTAGCTATTGTTTAGTGAAGAAACTATTTTTTAATACTTATCATGGTATACCTTTATGGAAATTTAACTCTTGCTGTATTGATCTGGAAGATGAAGAAAGAAAACGGGGGTTTTATTACCGTGAACTCGAGCTCTGTTATAGCAGTTGTCTGCAGTGCAGCTATGTACATTTCTAGTTCTTCTGGAAGTCCGTCGAAACGGTGGCAATATTTCTACTGGCATGCACAGATGTCCACAGTCGTAACATGGGCTCTGTGTATGATTCATAGCGCCAAACCCGCTGTCAGAAATATGGACATAATTAATTTTAATGTAGCAATCAGAATTTTTATTATTTTTGGTGGATTTACTGACCTTGATGGAAAATGCACAAGGGATACATTCCTTGTCACATTAGTATATATAAAAATAGAACATTTCTATTAAATTGTACGGATTTATTAACGCCTAAAATGCTAGCGATATAAACGTTTTGAAAAATACATAGGCAAATAAAAATGTTCCTGTTTTATAATTAATAATGCACATTCAGTTTTGTTACTTAACGCCTCAATATATATAGCGAATATTTATTTTATCACGAACTTTAGGAGCACAAAATTGCTTTTCCGAGTTGTAGTATTTTTTCCTTACTTTTAATCTCGATCTGAACATATCCCGTACTGAAAAAAGCTAATCGAACCAAAAATGTACCATCACTTTTGTATGTATGTATGTATGTATGTATGTATGTATGTATGTATGTATGTATGTATGTATAACCGCTCAGCATTAAGAGGTTAGTGTTAGAACTGGTCGGCCTGGTGTCAGGATAATGTGACTGGGTGGGACATCATGCTACATGTCTGTGGCATGATGCCCCATTGCTAGACATCACTATAAACTGCCACTCTGCAGACATCGTAGCTAATATGACTGAATTTTTTTTAAAGCTATGTTAAAAATCCAAATCAGAGAGAGAGAGAGAGAGAGAGAGAGAGAGAGAGAGAGAGAGAGAGAGAAAGAAAGAAAGAGAGTTACTGGAATTCATGCCCACAGCTATCACACATGTGTTTCGCCCAACCCCACTCATTTTCTCTCGAAATGGCGTCGAATTTCTGATGACATACTCTACATCTTGAAACCTGAAAATAACTTGACCATTCAGTCGAAAGATATCATAATTTGGAGCAAAGTTCAGAGATCCATCGTTTTATTCCACATGCTTGTATCAACTACGGCACCGCCAGGGGCAGTATATACTATTCAGTTCCGGTCAGAGATTATCTCCAGGAATAACGTATTAAATAGTCATCTTCATGGTCAACCATCATTTGTTGATATTTTATGTTGGATCAGTAGCTTTAATCTTTATGGGTTTTTTAAGCAGGTCGTAAAGGTTTGTGGAAATCGGCAAGTTTTCATGGCATTAGCTTTCTGCTTGCCATCATTTATGGATGCGGAAGCACATGAAACCTCATAATTTCAAATTAAATCCTTATCGATGCTGAGCTGACTGTTGGTGTTTATGTTTATCAGCTGATTGGAAGATTCGGTCGATAAAGTACCTGATGAAATATCTGCCTTCTCCGAGTCAAAAAAAGGTAGGTGCCGTTTTCAATAATTAACCTTGGTAGAGAGAGAGAGAGAGAGAGAGAGAGAGAGAGAACCAATCAATAAAATCACAGGGTATATGAAAATGCACACTTAAATTTAAATAATCTCCGAGATTAAACGATAATCATATGAGAGTTAACTGCTGATAACGATTTTTATGTTGAGAAAATTTCTAGAGCTGCGCTGCAATATCAGGTTTAATAGTCACGAACTTTCGGATTATAAGGACTGAACTCGGGTTCATAACAATATAGTCTGTCTCAGATGTGCAGAGAAACTAATAATACATTTCCGGTAGTTGTAACCTCGCACGGAGCAACGTTATGAAAGGTAACTATAAAGTAATAACGCAAAGTCAGGGCCTGTGTATTTTTGTTTTAAACTGAGCAAGAATTGTAGGTTTGTGCTTTGAGTTTTTAAAACACACACCAGTTTTCTTGAGGGAACTCTGTGCCACCACATGTTGTCGCATCCTGCACAGCCAAACTGGCGTATCTCGGCTTGGATTTCATTTCTCTGAACCTCAGCGATGTTTCTGTTGTTACGGGAGGCCACTACTCGCCACTACAAATAGTGCACATTATAACAAACTTAAGACCAAGAAAATAAGACATTTATTCCTGAAGAAAGTACAAGATTTACATCAAATTAGACTGAGGGGTGATTAGACAAGACATTGCAAAGCTGAATTTACGTTTTATTTACTATAAATATAATCCAATTTTTTTAATTACTAGTATTACAGCTTCGCAGAATCTAAAATAGTAGAAAGATTCTCTCTTTTTTTTTTGCAAACACTATAAAGTAATAACATAGTCTGGTCTGTTTATTTTTTGGTTTAAAAACGTTGCAATGTGTGATTACTAAACTTCATGGCTAACAATTATGATGTTGTTGAATAACTGTTTGACAGCTATATCGTATTCAAATAAAGTCGTGATGGTGAACCAGCCCTAATAGAATGATAATAACTATTTGAGATTGGCCGCTTGATTGCGGTTCTAAATCCCTACACCCCTTCTAGTACCTCCATGACTTTTTTCCATTCGAGATATCCCACAAATTTAACTGGTGTACCTATAACAGTAGCTGTAGCAAAACCCACACCAGTCGTGTTTGCGTTTGTATTTCGCGAGTGAAACAGTTTTCTTCAAGATTACATCTTGCAGCTGTTGTTCCGCTTCGATTACTTCCTCGCGTCGCTAACTTTGACGGTCTATCCCAGTTGTTCTATTAACCATGTGATAGCGAAGAGTAACTTGCTCGACAGGCCGGTTTTGTTCAGGTGCAACATGCACACGCACTTCTAAGCAGGTATAATTTTTGACTTGTACAACTGCCATGCAATAATAGAAAATATACAGGTATACTCGAGGAATATTTGACACCGGCCATTGCGTGTTCTGGGGTCTTAGTGCCACATGTACGTAGAACCATACTGATTGCAACACTGATTGGCATCTGAAACGATCGTTCTCGTATTCGTCCAAGAACTGTTACGCGGACAAGTGCGTCCCTGTTGAATAATATTTGCAATTTTTCTCTTCTTAGTTAAGTCAATGTTGGTTCAGTATAATTAACGGGGAATGCATTAAGGTAGCTTTGTCGGTGAACTCCATTTCATCATTGTAGAAACACTCCCTGAGTTCTTTCATGCCTGGTGGTCTAGCCTACGATTGAGTGTTTTCTCATGTCAATGCTATAATGCCAAGCTGGCATGGAGTTGGTATTTGAACATCAGGGTGGTTCCACATGCTCATTTCTATTTGGCCCTTAACAAGATTATATATCAGTGTATATGAGGTGTCAGCATGAGAGTATATAAGGGAAAATCATTGTCTAAGAGCTTATTCCATAAATGATATTTTGTAGTATTTTTATTTTTCCAGGATCAGAAACCTCAATCGCTTCAATTCTGGCTATTATATAATTTTATTCTGTATTTTTGAAACGGCGTTGACGTAGTCGGTTTTCCCCCGACGATATTTCCCACATCTGTATTGATGAGTCTTTGCGGCGCTCGCGATACTGTTCACAAGGTGACAACGTTGATTATGAGATTTAACCTAGATGCGACATTTAAGGCATGGTCGAGCATTGGGGACAACATGTAACGAAAGCAGATGTGATTTACAGTATTCATAATGCATGTTCTACCGCAAATTTCACGTTTTCTAAGTCATAAACGTAATATATACATGAATACCTCCGCTATATCTCCGTATAGGTATGTGGTGGTATTTGAAACCATAGGCCAAAGTCTAGGTTATATATTAAAATTTGACGGAGCCCACCAAACTAGAAACCATTTTTTTTTTTTTTTGTCTTATAGTAATGTGAATCTGTAAATCAACCGTTTCCAAATAAACACTTGTTCTTTCCAGGCTCACAAAATTCCATTGTAAGTCTGAATAGTTTATATCCAAAATAGTGTCCGCCCAAATGAGCTCAAATGAACCATCACTGAGTACTGCACCAACTCGAATACGACCGGACTTTGTATGTCACAGAAAGCTTGTATATCCACTTCTGTAGCATTGTAGATCAATTCATATACCCTATCGAAGTCGGGTTTGGATGCCATGGCCATATTATTGCTAAAATTATCTTTGGAATTAACTTTGCTCATTACTACATTCGCCGTCATTGTCAATGTCACTAGTAATTTCAATATTTTTGGTGTATTCGCTGCATTCACTATCTTCAGTGAATGTAGTGCTTAACTTTTCTTACACAACAACATGCAATGATTTTTCACGCTTTTTGTTATAAGCTTTACCGAGTTTACGTTGTTTTTGTTCCAACACGATCGCTAACTCGATTACTTTTTAAAGATGTTCCGGATACGTATTTAAAAAGTCAAACAACATCTTTAGAACCTCTTTGACAAATTTTTATCGCGCATTTAAGCAAATAATGATCAATAATAATACTCATGAAATATTGTTTTGTATATAATATAATACATTCTCACAAAGGAAACTCTCCGTAGAATATATCATATGCGATATGGCCCCGATCAAAAATAACAGTTGTACGATAACTGTAGTAGCTGTTTATCGATCTGCCTACACTGATTCGCCTCGTGGAAATTCGTCTGGGGTCACAACGCCGGTTACAATCGCGCACACGCGTGTGACAATATCGAGTGGATAAAGGTTTTGGAAGTACAGTGTATTAGAAGGAGTTTAGGGATTTGGAACCGCAATCGGCCGTCAATGCTTATATGACCGAAGTTACCCATGTAAACAATTCCTTTGCGGACTTAGTTACTCAGATAAAAGCAACTCAAAAGATAAGACAGTGTTTATTTTCAAATGAGTGGTTTTAATTAACGAATTTAATGACCAGTCGGTTGAATAATTCGTCTCTTGTCTCATTTACTTACCTCTCCTCCGCCAATAACATTCCTTATATCTGCTGGTTCACCTGATGAATAGAAAGCGTTTACTTTACTACTCTTTTTCAAACATCATATATCATGCCAGAAAATACAATATATGTAAATCAACCAGACTTTAGCTCAGGCCGTCTGAACTAATGGCAATGAATGGAGTTGTGTCCAGGGGTGCATTTTGTGGTACCAAAATCGATTATACGCTTTAAAACTGATCGATTATGCATGAGATGGTAAAATGATTGCTTTGAAATGGTACAGTGTGCTTAATATTGAAACTGACCCACTATGGCTTGGAATGTTAAAGTGTGCTATATATACACATTGAAATTGACTCTGCATGCCTTGAAATGGTACAGTGTGCTATTTATTTAAACTGACTCACTATTCCTTGGAATGGTACAGTGTGTTATGCATTGAAATTGACTCGCTTTGCTTTGAAATGGTACAGTGTGCTATATATTTAAATTGACTCACTATTCCTTGAAATGGTAGAGTGTGATATATGTTGAAATTGTCTTATCATGCCGTGATTGGGACAGTGCGCTATATATTTAAATTGACTTGCTATGCCTTGAAATGGTACAGTGTGTTATGCATTGAAATTGATTCGCTTTGCTTTGAAATGGTACAGTGTGCTATATATTTAAATTGACTCAATATTCCTTGAAATGGTAGAGTGTGATATATGTTGAAATTGTCTTATCATGCCGTGAGTGGGACAGTGCGATATATATTTAAATTGACTTGCTATGCCTTGAAATGGTACAGTGTGTTATGCATTGAAATTGACTCGCTTTACTTTGAAATGGTACAGTGTGCTATATTTTTTAACTGATTCATTATCCCAGGACCATCAGCATTTCATATCGTTCTTTGGTTCTACTGCACCACTTTGCACGTCTTCATTCAATATTATGGGACCGCTCCGGTGGCCTAGTGGTTAGAGTGTCCGCCACGGATGCGGGAGGTCGTGAGTTCGATCCCCGGCCGAGTCATATCAAAGACTTACAAAAATGGTACTAACAGCTGCCTCGCTTGGCGCTCAGCATTAAGAGGTTAGTGTTAGGACTGGTCAGCCTGGTGTCAGGATAATGTGACTGGGTGGGACATCGTGCTACATGTCTGCGGCATGATGCCCCAGTGCTAGACATCACTGTAAACTGCCACATTGCAGACATCGTAGGATATGACTGAAAAATTGTTAAAGCTACAATATTATGGAAAGTGACATCATCAAGGCCTACCAGCACAGTGGCAACGCTTTCTGATAAGCGCTTTGTCACGAGTCTCTGTTTCACAGATGATACAGAGCGAGTACTTTGTGAAATACCTTGCCACAATTGCGGCTAAATTTGAGCTGTTATTTCTATAATGGTAGAAGATAAATGCAGACAGTCGTGCAAACAGAATATTAGTTTAAGCAAGAGAAATCTCCGAAACACAACATTATCTATTCTATGGGGATCAAAGGATCTAGTCTATACTATTCATGCGTTTAGGTTGGGTGATGCATGTGCTCCAACCACTGTAGCTCAGTAGCAACATTCATGAAATACATCGAGATCAGATGTCACTCGACATTATTCAATAGCTAAAATACACGATTTACGCCAAAATTATTGAAACAGGCCATGCTTATATATATATATATATATATATATATATATATATATATATATATATATATATATATATATATATATATATATATATATATATATATATATATATATATATTACTGTGTGAAAATGCACAAATCAAGAGTTCTTAAAACCTATTTGGTGAGCAAAAATCAGTGTTAATCTTCGTCAAAAGGATACGTATAAGAAACGGAAACAACTCAGTACAATTAGGAATCAATGTACTTAAGTTTTACACGAATCCGGTGGCCTAAAGCCTCGGATGCTGGAGGTCGCAAGTTCGAACCCCGGCCGAGTCATACCAAAGACTTATAAAAATGGCACAAACAGCTGCCTCGCTAGACGTTTACCATTAAGAGGTTAGTGTTAGGACTGGTCGGCCTGGTGTCAGGATAATGTAACTGGGTGGGACATCATGCTATATGCCTGTTGCATGATGCCCCAGTGCAAGACATCACTATAAACTGTCACACTGCAGACATCGTAGCGATATGACTGAAACATTGTTAAAGCTACATTAAAAATCCAAATCACACACACACACGCGCGCGCGCGCGCTTCAGTTTTAAACTCCAGGAAGTATTGTTTTTCTTTTGGGTGATGTGCCAAAATTATTTGTTGAATGAGGAAATTAGCGTGGTATAATTTTGGTGGGGGATAAATTTTGTACGTTTTTGGGGACTGGGTTTGCGTGAGACGTTTCAAATTTATTTTTTTAAAATATCATATAAAACATTGAAATAATGGTACCAAATATGCATTCAAAGGCTCTGTGTAGGGCAGGGAAACTTGTAGTGGTTAAGCCTAACATAATAGTTGTATTGAGAAAGTTAGATATAATTATAATTAGACCCAGGAAATTATACTAGCCCTGCCAAAAAAGAATCCATTTGTTACCTGGAAAGTGCTATAAAATCAAAATAGAAATATACATAAGCAAATGAAAACCAAAAAGTAATAAAGCATAATCATGATTAATTTAAGTGTATTAACTAAAACATGCAACCATGGATCTGCGGAATAGTTTATCCGGGAGAGAGAGAGAGAGAGAGTATGCAATCAAACTTCAAAGTCTGAGCTCGGTTTGACGCTGAAATCACATTCATATTGAAAATGCTGGAGACTGAATAAAAATGGTTGAGAATCCTCTCAGTGTTATTAGGATTGCTGAAGACATTAAAAATAAGTCAACATTGCTGGATACTGTTTTAAAAATAAGTCCATATTGCAGGAGACTCCAACTAACTCTGGAGATATATCATGCATCTTGGCACTTTCCTTCTCTTAGATGACTAGTAGTAAAGTGGCAGACAAGTAGATCGCATTCTTTACGTTCAAAGTAAATTCACACAAGGGACAGAAAAGTAGATCACATTCTCTACCATCAGAGTAAATTCACACAAGTATATTTTGGATTCAAAAGTTATTTAAATGTTTTCCGAATTTAAATATTGACCGGGTTGGGGGTGGAATTTATAAATTATGTTTGTATCTTGGGATACTTTGTGATCATTTCTGGAGTAATTTTGGGTGGCAGAAAGCTTTTTCTCTGACGCGTCTATATACAACGTAAACATGAAACCCCCATCCCTCCCTTCCCTCCGCTTTTTTAAAGTTAATTCTCCAACAGGAGGATTCCAATTTGTCTGAAAGCAGGCAAAAAGTGAAATAGCGGATACATACCTTCAAAGACGAAATTAATGGTATTTTGTAGATTTTTGTTACAATGTAGGTACAATCTCACAGCATCGTTTTCAGAAAAACGACCGTGGAACAGTTCTTGGACTCGCCTGGCCTGTTAACAAGATATAACATTTGCTATTAAAAAAAGAAGTTTCAGAAAGAATAGATTTGTTATGCGTTGCAAATTTATAAAGACAAAAACAAATTTGTATACGATACTTTGAGATGTAGAACTGCTTCAGAGTATGTGGAATCTGAAGTGAATGAAACCAACAGTGGATAAATGACCACACCCCTTGAAAATACTGTATAATTATGGCCATGCAGAAGTAGTCGATCCAGCAGAGAGAGAGAGAGAGAGAGAGAGAGAGAGAGAGAGAGAGATCAAAGCCACAAAACTGGATTTTTTACATTTCTATGCTACACAGATTTGGGCCTAGTAATGAGGCCAATATCCTTAATATTTTACCTAACCTAATATAAGCCCACAGTTAAACCTATGATGAGAGTCACAAGAATTATTTGTTAGAACTTATTCCATTATCTACATAAAAGTAATAATGCACTAATTTGACCTCGCAAGAAAATTCTCAAGAAACATCATGTTAACTTTTACATCGGTGCTGGAGGGAGAGTGAGAAAGCTATATGTGTAAGCCAAATGTCTGCAGCATGTGTACAATCTACATGATGTGTATTCCCAAATGTCTGCAGCATGTGTACAATCTACAAGATGTGTACTCCCAAATGTCTGCAGCATGTGTACAATCTACATGATGTGTATTCCCAAATGTCTGCAGCATGTGTACAATCTACAAGATGTGTACTCCCAAATGTCTGCAGCATGTGTACAATCTACAAGATGTGTACTCCCAAATGTCTGCAGCATGTGTACAATCTACAAGATGTGTACTCCCAAATGCATTTATGCAATACAAGTCACCATAACCAAGTAATTACAACGTATTTACGCGAATATGAGCAATGATTTATTAGACTAAAAGCATTCATCAAACGGACTAAGCAGATATTAATCTGCTTTGAATTTGTCAAGATTCTCTAGAAGTAGTAACCTGCCTTAACCCGTTAGACAGTTGGCTAAATATTTCACCAATTCCTGTTACCTGTTAATGAGGAATTTTCTGATGAAGATTACGTTTTTCACAACATCAAAATATTTTTGATTCACTGAATCAGAAAGAAATGCATTAAATAGCATTTTGCAAAGACACAACTCAAAACTTCCAAACTTTGTGTTTAAGAACATTAGTAAAATCTCTGAGAGTTGTAATACGCAAGGAATTTTTAAATTTTTTAAATATATTCTACCTTTTTGTTTGATCTTTCAAAAAGCAAAATTCCAGAATGCCATAAAATCATACATCAACACCATCTAAATGAGTGATGTCCAGTTATTGATCTATTGGAGTGTTTTAAGATAAAGAATGTAACACCTATATAAATGTGTCCACTATATAACATTGATCTGTTTTTGTCCATGTATTTTGTCACTTATCCTCTCGACCATTTGTGTCATTTCTTGACAGTTTGCTCTTCTGGTTTTGTTGTTGTGTTAACTAGCTCGTGTACCTTTCTGACAATGTTGTTGTCGAATGATTGATGGTTGCCATCTTTCTGAGTTTACCCAGGCCCTACGTAAACATTACATTCGTATTAATAAAATGAAGTCTGTCCATTGCAATTTTCAGCCGGTATAGACGTGATGAATTCAGAAGACAAAATTCTAACCGTTTCCTTCCAAATTTCATGTAAGTCCGCATCAAGCAAGTATTGGAGAATCTCGCTGATTTACTATGCTCAAAATAGTATAGGATACAGCTTTTAGGTATAACCATGAACTAGCAAATATTTTTCTCAGTGCCTTAATTCTCAATAATTATGCTTTCGAAGTGTTTTCTCATGAAAGTCGTGGATACCCCGCTGTATATTTTGATATTTTTAATGTCGACTGGACGGACACCCACTGTTTATTTTGATATTTTTTATGTCAACTGGACGGACACCCACTGTTTATTTGGATATTTTTATGTCAACTGGACGGACACCCACTGTTTATTTAGCTAACCTTTTATTCATGTTCTTTTTTCTTATCTAATTGCTTTTAGACTTCGGTGACGAGTTTCCTTTTCAAGTTCCAACAAAGGTTTCGTTGAATGGAGATGGTATATAAAAAAAAATATTTTGCAATATCTGTCTCTTGGTAAACAACATGTGTGCATGCTCTACCTTTGTCTCCTTTGAATATATTTGCGGTATATAGAGAAGATTGATGGAATCTGGGCGTTTTTCTGAGTGTTTTTGATTACATATTTTCATGTTTAATCAACAGGAATTCAAAGTAACAGTAAATTACGAATTTAAGTGATAATGATCGTTCTTCAATTTTACGATATCTTCAGGTATTATATTTTTCGTGTTATCTGCTGAATGACAGTCTTTTGTGATCTAATAATGTTCCATGTGTATGAAAAAATTCAAGCATATTGTAAGAATAATATGTCGTTTTGATATTCATATATCTAAACTCACACCTATTTCTAAACATATTTTATTGCCACCTAGTGATACATACATTCCTCGCGATCATAAGCGTTTATTCGTTGATTAATTTAAATAATGCTATCGAATTATGTGAAATTTTGAATATTTTCATTGAATTCCACTTTCACGGGATTACGTTGAAGTAAAGACGTTTGTGTTTAAAACTGTGGTTCTTCACTGGCACTAGCATGTTAGCACATAAACACATTATAACCTTAATTCGGAATAACTATGGACAATTTCTGGATTAGTGATAAACTGATAGTGCAGTTTAGGACATTCTAAAAATTCATACACTGTGAGTTATTTTTAATTCATTCAGTTTGTTTGATTTTATACTTTATTTAAATAAATTTATATTTAGGAAAGTTGAAAGCTTGTTGGGGTGACCTTGTATTGCTACTTATGTTTTAGTCCCTAGACATAACACAGTGTTCATTACACATCCTGTAAACACCACTTGTCAGTAGTGATTATAGTGTTCTCCATCATACATAACTTGAAGGTAAGGGATCAACTGATGTTCCATGTAAAACCTCATCACCTGTTACCATATTGTGTTTCATTATACATAGAATCAACAGGTATACATAAATCATTTGAAGTTATCGGTCGACATAAGCCAGCGATTTATATAGTCGAGATTTCTTTCAAATGTCTTCTTTAGAAATCATTGATTTCTATAGTGAAGATTCCTTTAATTGTTTCGCTTCAGAATCCGTGAAACGTTCAGTTGTATAGTTATCTACTAAATACTGTGAGTCGAAGATTGGTGCGTTGGAATTCGTCAAACGCTTAATCGTATAATTCCTCTTTAAAATATCCTATAATTTATATTGATAAATGGTCAACCTTTCAGCCCTGTTGTTCAGGAACACCTGTAGGAAATAGTTCATAAATCCGTTTCTCGTATATATATATATATATATATATATATATATATATATATATATATATATATATATATATATATATATATACTGATCATTCTAATTTTTTTGTACATATCATCCATTCATATTTTCTTTTCTCGAATCCGTGTGGAAATTTATATTCATTGCACCATCTACGAGCCAATTTGATGTTGTTGTTGCACAATAGCTCATATTCGTCGGTACTGTCCAGAGTTCTTGCTGTACAGAAAAACATTTCGAATGATCAATATTTAACAAGTTAATGGCCTAAAATGTTTATCAAAAGGAAACTTGAAGTAGTTGAAAGTGAATAGTTAAAAGTAACTTTTAGTACTTGAAAGTGAATACCTAAAAGTACATTTTAGTACTTGAAAGTGAATATCTAAAAGTGCCTTTTAGTACTTGAAAGTGAATACCTAAAAGTAAATGTTAGTATTTGAAAGTGAATAGCTAAAAGTGACTTTTAGTACTTGAAAGTGAATACCTGAAAGTAACTTTTAGTACTTGAAAGTGAATACCTAAAAGTACCTTTTAGTACTTGAAAGTGACTACCTAAAAGTAATATTTACTGCCTATTATTAGCTTTAGTGACTTGACTACGCGAGTGAGTTTTTAGATTCTTACTTGTTACGTGCTTAAAGAGGTAGAATGTATGAGCAGTGCACTCGTTAGACATGGAAAATGTTGTACTCATTAAAAGCAAACATCTTAGAGGGATACATGAATTTAACACTAAAAAAGTACAGGAAAGACAAAAGCTTACGTGTTACAGAGGAAAGTCCTGCCCAATAAGAAAGAAATATCACTCTGGAAAACTCAAAGAATTTACTTTCACACGAAAAACAAATTTCAAGGAGAAAAATTAAGCATTTTTTAAACAGGCTATAAAACAATGAATGAAGTTTAAACAGTCTTTCTTGCAAAAATAATTGTAATTGGAGAAATACACACACAACTTTGAGAGGCTCATACAAACAAAACAGGACAAAGGCAAATGGTTTCATTTTGAACACTACGCATGTCGATTTCCTGTTCAGTACTAGTTCAGTTTTCATCATTTGTAAACTTGACGCTTATCCGGAGTCTGTATAATATACAGCTAAAAATGAGAAATAAAGTAATCGTATGATTGAAATTATGTAGTTACACCTAAAATATAACTAATCACAATTTAAACATCGCAACATTCTCGTAGCATTTCTTAATGAACTTTAATGTTAAACAAATGTCCGTGACGAATAACTGCAGATTTGTTAGGTACAGTGAATTGTTAGCAGCAGGTCTAATTGTTGATACTAAAATGTTGCTTGAAAAACTATTCAGATACGCGATAAAATCATCTAAAATGTGTATTGAAAATATTCTTAAATTACTTGTGCCAATCGTGATTGTCGAGTTCAGTTTAGATTAACAATACAAGGTGTAATACCTAGTTGAATAGTTCCATAGGTGTCACAGAATAAGGCAAGAAAAAATTTGGTTTCGCCTTAGAACGGTTTGACTACTTTTCGTCGTCCATGCGTACAACGTTACTTAGAGTGGATAAATGCTTTTTTAGTTATGGAAATGAACTAGCATATATTTCGTCATAGATCGCTTGCGGCGAGAGACACTGCAAGTACGGTATTTTACCCTTACTAATACTCATTCTCCTGCAGATTTAAGGCAAGTTCTTTTCTAACTGACACACCGGTCTTTTGGATCTTGTCCAGGAAGGTACGTTGTCAATTTTTCTTCTACAGTCATACTAGTAAGTGTTACATTTTTATTTTATTTGATACGTGAAGCGTATTCAGTTTTTAGTGTCGTAGCGTGAAATTATGCTTTAACACTACGCGGATTTGAAACGTTGTGAACTTTGAATTGTTGCAAGTTGCTATTTAAGAGTTTAATTTAGATGCATGTATCTATAGATTTTCATTCCGTACCTGTTATTGTGACCAGTTTGGATTTATTGTAGCTGTCTGTGCGTATGTGTGCGGGTATATCAGGCTGTCGGTCTGGTCGGTCTCGTCATCTATGTGTCTGTATGGGGATGGAAGCTGATGTGACATTCAAGGCTATACAAGGACGGAACCGCTGATTTGTAAACTTGTGCGCATGGTGGATCCATAAAGGATGTGTGCGACCATTACAAGTGTGAGTCGACCCAAGAAACTAGGAGAACTGTGTGCTTTGTCTATGGACACGTTTGCAAGTTTTTACAAGTATTTATGAGTCATATGGCTATACAAATAACTGAGTCACGAGTCATATGTTTGTTTCAATTAATTATGTTGTTTAATTCAGTAAAACTGAGTCATTTTCATTACATGAGATTATTTGAATCATACTTTCATTGCATGAGATTATCTGAGTTTCACTTTCATCACGTGAGATTATGTGAATCTTACTTTCATTATATGAGATTACATGAGATTATTTGAATCTTACTTTCATTAAGTGAGATTATATGAATCTTACCTTCATACATGAAAATATATCAATCACATTTATGTTCTCCCATTTGTGAATGTTTGTGTAAAGCAATTGAATGAGTCGTGTGTTTAGAGCTTGAAAGAATCACACTGTATTTGTAGAGTATATAATTATTTTTTATTGATTATTTTCATCAACTTCCATCACATTGTGTTGTGTTGTCATTTAATGTTAAGCATCCATTCAGGTCAAATCATGTTACATTAGGCATCTATTCTCGTGCTTTTCAAGTGCATTTATTTGGGTAGGTCCTTGTACAATAACTGAAACCTTTGATATCCTAACAAAAAGTCTGCAAATCTAATGAAATTCATGTTGCAACAAGTCCATAGTCTATTGCAATTCAAGTTCTAAAAGCCCATAGTCCAATGCAATTCATGTTGCAAAAAGTCCATAATCTAGGGCAATCTATGTTGCAAACAGTCCATAGTTTCTTAAAATTCATACTGTACTCCGTCGATAATCTTTTGCAATTCATGTTGCAAATTGTCTATAATCTATTGCAATTCGTTGTTTCCAAATGTCCATCTCATGCAATTCATGTTGCAAAACGTTCATAGTTTACTAGAATTCATGTGGTATAAAGTCCATCCCCTATTTAAATTCATATTGCAAAAGTCCTTAATCTATTGCAATTCATGTTGCAAAGAGTCCAAAATCTATAAAATTCATGTTGCAATCTTCTTGCAATTCATGTTTCAAAAAGTCAATAGTCTACTGCAATTCATGTTGCAAACAGTTCATAATCTATTACAAATCATGTTGCATTCTGCTTTATGAATTTAAATAAGTTTTCATTCAATATGATCTAGCTATGCTGCCATGAGATACATTTGTACTTTTGTCGAAGTTTGTGTAGAAAACATAAATTGCTTTGGTAATGTTGTCTATTAGTGTCATCAATAATACATTTATTCACGCCCAAACATACGTATATTATTTAACACTTTTTTAAAAATTAATTTATCTGCATGGTTTTTCTTCTTTTCTCATGTAGACGTTTGTCAGTTGATCAAACAATAAAATGCAAAACAGGAAACCAGCAAGAAATGACACAAAAAACTGACTGGATACAAGATATAATGCATAGACCAAAAAAGATCACCATTAAATACACAAACAACGTGCATATATATAGCAATCGTTTTTCATAAAAAAATATTAAAACAAATAATAAACGGTCAACACTCATTAGGTGGTAAGGTGAATGATGCATGAGAGATGATTATATGTAAGTCGTATTTACGAACAATTAAATCCTGCTGATGAATCAACTACTTTAATTTTTCATTCTTCTGACTGATTCACATGTTTATTTTATCAGTGTAATTCACACGTATTTGGGCAAATATACATACGCTATATGTGAGGATCGGCCAAACATGCGCGAGACATCGCTATTTAACTAGACCAAATAGGTACATAGATTACTAGATTCCAGGCCGTATCAATTATGTTCTTGTGACCGCAGAAATCATTGTTGATATCACTACATGACCCGAACTGATATAATGATGCATAAAAGCAGACGAGACAAATGTATGGTGGAATGTAAAGAGGTGTACTGTGTGGCCTCAGGTATGCACAATAGTTGTCTTTGTAAACAGCAAGTGCGACTCATAAGCTAGGGGCAGACCATTTGATTTTCGGGCGGGGAGGGGTGGGGTCTGAGACTCTTACGAGCCTTTTTATCTCTCGGGAATTCATTTTTTCAACAAATATAATGGTTATAATAATCTTTTTATGCTATAAAGCGGAGCAATACTATATTTTGTAAACATTATTGTAAAACCAGAATATATATATATATATATATATATATATATATATATATATATATATATATATATATATATATATATATATATATATATATATATATATATATATAGTGTGTGTGTGTGTGTGTGTGCGTGTGTGTGTGTGAAAACTTGGGTCATTCCAAAATAAGACCGCATTATATCTCGAGTTCGTAAATGTGTCTGTTAAGCTGAGTTTACATTAGATAAAGTGTTCTATATTTTGTCAGCACAGCGATTTAACTAATTCCAACTTTTAATCTGAACTGAAATATTTTACAATGATTAGGTCAATAGAAGGCCGCAAGAGTATAATATGCATTTAATTTAAATTGGATTCACACACATGTATTTGGATTATTACTGACGTAACTGTGGGACACTTCATCATATAAAAACTTTAAATTTGTCATAAGTTCGCTCATACCCGTTTCTCCGATACATAGATCACGGAAAGGAACACGTATCACAGAAAAAGGATGGGCATAAGAGAGCTCGGCTGGTAGATAATTATCGAATTTTGTATATGAAGAGAAGCAGTTTTAAGTAGATGGTTATGATTAATAAACCGTTTCCTGTAGTACATTTATATATGAATATCTAACACTTCACAAAATAATTCCAAATATTACAAGAAAATGGCCGAAGAGCCAAATAACTATCTGACGTACTTTGTGTAGTTGTAATGCAATTCATAATTTTTAATGCTAATTTTAGCATCATTTTGTGTAGTCCAGTGTGGCTCTGATGTCAATAAAAAAAACGTTATTGTTAATCATCAACTACATCCTATTAAGGTATGGCTTTCATAAATACCTGGTATAAATGTTCGGTGACCACAGAATAAGATACACTAAATCACTGAAACTTATGCTACAGTATATTCATTAACACGGTATGTACATGCACGTTGGAATATCCATTTTCTTTTTTTTTTTTAATAGTAAATTTGCCAATTAATAACCAATTTTTGTTAATTTTGTGGTCCACGGTGACTTAGTGGTGTAAGGTAATCGCCTTTACAGATCACCCACACATCTCACCTATAAGTCTTGATTCGCCAACGTGGGTAGAAAGGTGAATATAGACTGAGAGAGTTACTGATGATGTATAAGTCATTTTAACAACCATTAAATATTGATGAATCAAATACTTTAATTTTTCCTTCTTCTGAATGATCCATAAGCTCATTTTCGCAGTATAATACACACATATATGTGCGAACATACATACACTATATGTGTCGACCAGACATGCGTAAGACAACTCGTTATGTCCAGTTTATTGCACCTATTAATTTCCTGTGTCTTTGTGACATAATGAAGATTTATTTCGTAGTCATTTGTGACGGAACAATTAGTCCTCATCCTTATTAAATCTGTGTGATGTGAAATGCTATTTTCTAACCATACCTATAAGAATAAAGACCTAATGACATAAAACCCATTAGCTCGGTGTGTGGGTGTTGTTCAGCACATGAAACAGAGGCAAAGCATATTTCGTCCAACGCAAGAGACGAAACTTTTTTCCTGCCCGCTGGCACGTATTCAATTTGCTTTTAGAGATGGTTTGGTAGAATAGACCATCTGAATTGTAGTATGTGAGCTGATGGCAAACAATAGTTTATGTTAGAGATTTATATTTCCTAGAGTATACAAAAAACATGTCGATATGTCAAGTGTGACTCGCAGGGCCGTAGAGAGCGATCACGGGCCCTGTGGTAAGAAACACTCGGGCCTCTCCTAGTTATTGTATAAAATTATAAAATTGTCGGCCCTGAGTGTGAGACCGGCACTCCACACACCACAAAAAGGGTTTTTAACACTTTTCGCCCCTTATTCTTATAGCCGTGGTCTAAAATTAGCATTTCACATCTGCTAAAAAGCCCCACAAAGTTTG
The DNA here is from genome assembly GCA_028554795.2 of Sinohyriopsis cumingii. Classification (NCBI taxonomy): domain Eukaryota; kingdom Metazoa; phylum Mollusca; class Bivalvia; order Unionida; family Unionidae; genus Sinohyriopsis; species Sinohyriopsis cumingii. Next base: position 87,104,288 of record CM068827.1, read on the forward strand.
GATTGGTTTTGTGTGGTGTAACGCCATTTTTGTAAGCACATGATAGGCTATACATGGCGGCCAGTATATTTGGTGGAGTCCGGGATGAACCATCCTCCTACGTTAAGTTTCTAACAAACTTTCTCCCACATCCACGCTTGGCGAGTCAAGACTCGAACTTAGAGTTGAGATGTGTGAGTAAAGGTGAGTGCCTTTTACCACCAAGCCACCCTGGACCAGAAAATAAACATACATTGGTTATTAATTGCAAATTTACAACGAAAAGAATGAGTCCAATATAATAATTAAAATTGTGTATAGGGGCCATCCATAAATGACGTCACACGATTTTGGCCGATTTTTGACCCCTACCCCTCCCCCCTCGTCACACATTTTTTAAACAAATTCCTTCCCCTCGTCACACATCGTCACAAATGTGTGAGCCCCGTCCCCCCTAGGTGCGTGACGTCATTTATGGACGGTCTCATATGTTCAAACAAGGTTTAAGATGTAAACATGCAGCAGGAAACGATGTATTAACAATAAGCTTCGTCTTCTTAAAACTGCGTTTGTACATAAATAATTAATAATAAAAATCAATAAATATCGACCCACACAACTGTCTTTTTTTTTCGTGTTCTGTTTTTCTTTCTGTGATACATGTATCAGAGACAGTGCGTAACACTACGTATAGAAATAATAAAATAAAAAAGGACAGAAGTGCCAGACATGATCAGTAAGTCTCCCCTCCCCCAGCCCATATCCACTCTAATTCGGACATGTGAACGATTTGCGGTTTCGGACTGCTGACTGCAAGACCCCATTAATAAAATACCTGTCATAGTTGAGATGGCATATCTAAAGCAGAGATTAAAGGAATATTGATGTCCATATTTACAACAGTGACATCATATTGATATAAGTATAAATGATATTTGAGTTTTAAAAAAAAATGCCCGGCGGATCCAGATTTTATCTTCGAGGATTCGATTACTTGTGTAATATGGGTTGTTCATCTTCTTCCATTGAAAAATTCGCTATTCTCACTGAAATATGGGTTTGACTGAATCCCAACAAACACATCTTCTAAATCCGCCTCTGAAATACTATGTTAATACACACCTCTTTTAAGTCCTCCCAGCTAATCCTATTCCTGTTTCCCCCTTGTGCCATATTAGCCAGCCATAATCTAGCATATATTACTAACAGTACAAATACACAATGACCCGTATTTAAAGTCAAGGCGCGGTCGATTGGCTTTGAGCCAAGTACGGTTTAAGTATTAAATATACACAAGCAATAACTCCCTTAATTTTGCATTTGATTTCTACCATTATAGTCTCTCGAAGAAATGATAAACTGGATACATTACAGTCCCCCCCCCCCTTTCCCCTTCCCCCTTGGGCCAGGATAATTTGCGATGATCCTAATGACCTAAAATATTTTTATCGACGAAATCATGCTTAAATTAGGAAAAAGTTTGTGCATTCTATACATATATCCATCATCAGTCGCAGGCATGATTTAAATACATATATACATATCCGTATGTTCTACAATGTCCTAGAAACCGTGTTGGAATAGCCACACCAAAATTAGCTGGATGTTAGCGGTTGCTTAGATTTTACAAAGGGCAATTGGTGAAATCTGCAGTACCTTTGGTTTACTTGTACTATCAAATCGAGAACACGATATCGAAATCGAAAGTAGACTAAATTTTCATATACATTACAACCATTTTTATAAATTTCCGTTCAATATGTGTAGGATAGTTCAATGACTTCATGTTTCAACTGTAAATTTTGAATGCCGAGAGAGCACTTTGCTTTAAATTATACAATTAACGTACCGGATATGGTTGGACAATAGTGCTTAACACCCCTTTGGATTGCAACCTCAATGTTATGGAAAGCGGGCGATAGTAGTTCCACAACAAAGTTATTGAGGATTCTCGAGGAAATCTGTCAGAGTTTCCTATGACGTTCCCACTCCGTGTTAGATATCTGGATAGTTATACTGGAGCAATGAGGTCAGAGCGTATGCTGTACTGAAAATGTGGAGTTAGTAAAAACCACGCGAAGGAAGGATAGTACAGTCGCTTTGCACATAATATCAAAACTATGCTATTTCCGTATTCAATAAACAATTGGTTCAATATTCAATAAATGAGTGATACACGTATGCGCAATAATATTAGTTGCAAATGAATATACCCAATAAGGTATTGCTTGTTCTTTTGTACGTTTTATTTGGGTAAATTCTGCGAACAATTGTTAAAAAATAAGGTATTTGTAGAATCTTGTTTTCGAAAGAAAGCTTTTCCTGCTCCTCTTCCTACGCTGATTGGGGTACTCCATTGATATGCTTTTGGTTTATATAAGAAGTGCATTTTCTAACATTCTTACCATATTTGGGAAATTTCTTTGAAGTCGTCAAAAATAAGGGAAGGAACTTGACATCTCGTCTCGCATTGTACTGATGAGAAGATTTTATTCTTTACTTATTTGCCTAAGTGAATGTTTTTGTAAATTTATTTGTGTTTCGACTCCATGGCCACAAGCTAAGTAACAGAGAGAAGCATACCCAACAAGTTTTGTAGAATTTAGCAAAGAAATTAATTAAAACAGTTCCAAAATAATCTAATATTCCAAATAATGAGCACTTTCTGTTTCCACTGAACAGTTCAAACAAATGTTTTTCCGATCGAATAATGTCTCAATACATCATTAAACACATCTTCAGACTTACAACAAGAACACAAGAAATGAGGATGACTAAAACAATCGGAATGAATCTGACTGCTATTTTTTTCCTTATATACACCGTCTATTATGCCTGTATTTTGCAATATACCCCACGTGACGGATCGTACTATTCATTTTGCCTTAAACTTGCCCATTTATGTGACCTAGCCCAACCAATGGGAAGTTTCTTAATTCTTCAGTCAATGAAAAATTAAGCCAAACGCGCAATTAAATCTTATTATTATGGTTATTATTAATAATTGTTAACATACGTAAGCATCTATTTATAGATCCTATGTAATTTTATGCTCTTAATAGACTCCGATCGCTAAGGCAAATTTTAACTAAAGATCCTCAGAAAAATTTACAGCAATGAATAAAAAAATAAATACAAAATTAAATAAAATCATGTACCAGGAGTTAAAAAAATATAGATATAGATAACATTTTGGTGTTCTGATTTCAATGCTAAATAGAGAATTGAGCAACAAACGGATAAACTAAAGGATTTTTTTAAAATTGAAACGGCAACAAATAAGGTTGTATCGGGAAAAGCAAACGTTTAGTTTTTTTCTATTTGGAACATATGTGGGGAAAACATGTCTGGGTTTTCATTTTGTCTAGTTATTATATTAGTTATTCCAGCCGTTAAAACGCAGATAATTAAAACAGCGTTTAATTACATACTGCATATCACGAATGAGGAATATCACATCATAATATAATTTTCTATTTTAGATAAGAAATATTTCCCTTTTTTACCGCATTAAAATGATCTTTGGAATATGAATGTCAATGGTGCAATTTATGTATTTTACTTCTTTATCTCTTATATAAATTGTAGTCATTGTCAGCTTCAACAGCAGAAAAAACATGGAAGCAAAGTAGTATCATTGTGCCAGTTCCAACCTGCAGTAGAGGTACAGACTTGACAAAGTCCAAGGTTGCAAATTTTTAATGCAGTCAAAATGTAGGACCAAACAAGAACTAGTACATTCCAAAATTCTATACATTGTGTCCTTTTAAATGTCTGGTACAAATATAGTATGTCTTTTACTGTGCATTTTCAACATTTTCTCAAAAACTACCAATAAAGCTTGAATCAAACGCGACAGACAGCAATTTGATATTAGCTTTTTTGTGTAAAGTTTGTAAAAATGTTGCTGATTAGTCATCAAACATGGCCGCAATATTTGAGAACATTACAAATAGGAATTCAAAATTGGTGAGAGAAGAAAACAATCCAATGAGAGGAGCGGTGCTAGTAATGGCTGAAGCAGACAAAGAACCTGATCAGTCATATACTTTCTGTTTTGTAAGCACCAACTCTAAGTATAAGCTTTTGATTTCCTTCTTTTAAATGAGAGAAATATACCATATGTTGAACAAGTACAGACAAAGGAAATAATTTTAGGCTAACAAATGAACTATTTAAAGAGATAGAATATTACAGAGATACCAGGAAAAAAATATAAACATTCATACAAGTTTGAAACTTTGTCGATATTTGTATGGCAAGGGCTTCAGGTGATATTGTGTGTAGTGGCTGTTGCTTTAGGTGTGCAGGAATATCAACATAACATATTATCTCTCTATCTGTTTAGAAGGGTTGGTGCAACTTTATTCACAAAGACAAGCTACAATGAAATACATATTTAAAACACGATGACTTTGTAGCATTGGCTATAATTAGGTTGAAGAGACTGGAATATATAATGAATAAAGCAATAAGCAAAATTAACACATGTCACGATGCTGTTCATATCATAGTTTACATAGTACAACATATACAGTAATACCTCGTGCATTCGCGTTTCTGGATTCGCGAATTCACGGATTCGCGAAATTGTCATTGGTACCCTCTACGTACATGTTTTCTTTATTTTATTGAATTGTACCTTCGTTACATGACTTCTGTGACATGAAGTTTACCTAGTTTACCTTCCTGATAATGACAAAGAAAACGTCAGTCATTAAGTTTACAGTCCCATTCGTTACTTGGTTTTACCTTACTGTGAGTGCAAAAGAAAACGGCAGCCAATGAATAGGGGTAATATTAGTATACATGTACCGTACTGTAAATGCGCTAGTGTGGCAAATACCCATTAGGCGATACTGTACTCTATTTTTACATCAACCATTTATTTCTCTTTTTAAGGGTAATGTATTAAGCTAACTTTTAAATGAAATTAAAGTGCTTTGGGAGCATGATTTGGGTCATATTTAGGGTTTAAACCCTAGAAATAAGCATTTATTAGCATTTTTAGTGACTCGTACCAAACATTCGCGATTCCTCCTGATCCGCGACTGGTTCTGGAACCTAACATCGCGAATGTTCGAGGTATTACTGTACTACAGAGAAATAAATAAAGAAATTAGGAACACAATTGCAATATAGAAAGTAAATATAATATATGCTCAATTTCCCCCCGTTAACTTTACATCGTCAGAGTCGTGCAGTATATCTCCATACTGCACAGCTTCATTCTGCACAATAAACAATGTACGCTTATGTAGCAGAAGTTTAGCTTTTGTTTTGTAAGATTTGTATGTGGTTGAACTAAACAAGCTGTTTCATCCATTTGAAAGTAGAGATGATAAATTTAAGGCTGTGGATGAGTTCATTGTGTCACAAATGAAACTTTCAACCAAGCAAACGAATGAATGTAGTATTCACAATGTTCACAACAGACGCGAGGCACGCATTATTGAAAATATATCACTGATCGTATAGACAGTTATTTTGGAGAAAGTTTCATAACTTTTCGCAAATCGTATGGTTCAGGCTATGACCCATCGAATCTAAGGTCAGAGAAAAGTATATTATGGCCAAGGCCATGGAGTCTACCTTAGAAACATCTTTTTTTTCAAGTCATTCAGAACACTATATTCGAAACTCAAGAAGGTTTTTGTAGAAAACAACGAGCCTCACTGGCATTAAACCAAGACGACAAAAGAGTCTCATTTCCGTTGGCTAAATGGACTGTCATATAAGAACCGCTTTTCAATTTTTAGGCCCGATGTTTTTGATACAATGTTTGAAAATTATAGTAGTGATAGAAGACATACGGGTCACGTAAATCGCTGGGGTCCCTCCAGCAATTAACATGCAAGTGACAGGGAATAAATATGTCTTCTTTAGCAGGTAATAACAATGGCAAAATACACTTACATTGTTTGCATTGTTAATTTCCTTAAAATTTCCAGCATATATCACATTCTCCTTACTGCACTCAACCTAAATCAAGGTGATATTCCACAGCGTCTTTTTTATAATTTCAGTTATAAGAATTCATTATTTTCCTACTTAATCAAAGCCAGTCATACATTGTGCTAATCACATGGAAGTTACACCGAACGGAATTCACCCAGCTAATACATCCAGTCAATCGCAAAAAGAAAGACAGAGTTTAGTTGGATCGACATAAACCAAACACATGCGTTCCAGACCAGCCGGAAAAATTGTTTCAGTGCGCACTCATTCATAATATGACTCTAAATTTCAATTTTAAACGGACCAAAACAAGATTTAAAAAAAACCAACAACTAATATCTGAGGCCTAATGGATATAAAAAAAGGTCTAATAGACAACGCGATAAAACAAAGGATAACCTTTGGCGAATCTGCAACTTGAGTTTAAATAACTGCCACGTTACAAATATAGATGCTCCGATACATAAACCTGACATAACTAGTAGAATCTTTGTACAAAAAGAAATTGTCATTCAAATGCTCCAAACCTTTGAAGACAACATTCCGAAAGATACTAAAACATGGAGAGTAAATGTAGACAGTAAATTGACAAATGCTCAAGAAAGTTCATATAACGATACAGCACGAATCTCAGGACTGCAGAAGCAAATAAACAATAGCAAGCGTTCAGATGTACCGGAATTACTTGTTACACAATTAAATATTATATTCAGTGCTTTGTAAACTTTAAAACTATTAGAGGGAACACTGGAAAAAATAGCAAACATACAACAATACAAATGTCTATTTGAACGAAGATAACCAGTCAGATATCTGCCTTGAGAAGATAACCAGTCGGATATCTGCCTCGAGAAGATAACCAGTCAGATATCTGCCTCGAGAATGATATGGATAAAATTAAGAAACGAATGTAACATTACAACACTTTTCATCTCAGCAAAAAAAGAAAAAGATCAAAGAAAGAATTAAACGATAAGTAAACGAAAAATGCTTAAAAGATGAAAAGTCAGTTGACGATATTAAATCTGGTTTGATGAAGTTAGAAGAGAAATGACCTCTAACGTTAATGATTGCAGGAAACATGATTGAACAGTAATAAAAAAACCGAGAGATATAAACAGGAGCAAGTAAATTAAAAATTTAAAATAATTGTGAGATTCAAAACACAAGAATCCAAGATGGAAGGCGATGACGTATGCTTTATCCTGTTCAATGTTGTTGTCTACAATTCCTTGTAGAAACACAAGAAATAATCCTCTGGTTTTGGAAATCCAAATAAAAATTTTAAGAAATGACTTTGTTCAAGAATTCTATATGAGCACTCAAAATATTACCAAAGAAACGAATTAATCTTTTAGAATCCAAATATTTCGAATAAACATTAAAATGTAATTCCCAAAATGACACAACAAAAGAAACACCTTTACGTCCTAGTATTTATAAGCCCGACTGTGAGAACTCTCTCCAAGCAATGGTTTAAAACTCGAATATCAGATACCCGGATAAGGGTCACGTAATTATGTTTATATCACGTACACTCAGCATGGTCCTGACAAGAAACATCCATTTTACTTAAAGAATAGAATAAGTTGTTTAACTTCAATAAAGCTATTTACAAGTCGAGGGTCACGCATTCAACACAGCCACGATCTCAACCTTATTATTCCCACAATAAAAATAAATATAAATAAAAAAAAAACATTATTGACGTGACTATTACTAATTTTGAATTAATGTCGGGAACAAGTTTAGCTTTATGTGTTTACGAGAATGAATAGTCAAGGTCAAACTATTTTCCGGAAATAGTATCGAGTTCTTAGTTTTATGTTTCGTGATTATGCTTGAATAAACAGCAACACAAGAAAGAGTGAAAAAAGCAAGCTTTGAAAAATTTAATAAATAATTTATTTCTCTGGAAGAATACTGTAAAAAGAAAATAAAATAAGGGTCACGTGATCATGTTTACATATAAATAATCACGTAGACCCTGTATGTCCTTGATAAGAACCAATCGTTTTACTCCGAGAAAAAAAGTTGGTCCCTTCACTAAAACTATTTACAAGCCTAGGGTCACGTATTCAATACAGCCTCGATCTCACTCTTATTATTCCCACAATAAAAATAAATTAAAAATAACTTGTTCACGTTGCTGTTACTAATTCTGAATTGAGGTCGGGAACCAGATCTGCCTTATGTTTACAAAAATGAACAGTCAAGGTCAAACTATTTTCTGGAAAAAGTACGAGCTTCTAGTAAACAAAACTATATTATTTTGACATATAATGAAATTAATTTTTTTTTAAAAAACTTACAATTAAATCAGATATAAATTAAATCAAATATTCATAACACTAGTAAACAGAACTGCATTATTTTGACATATAATGAAATTATAAAATAAGAAGATTTTAAAACTTGCAGACAATTAAATAAGATTTAAATTAAATCAAATATACATTACAATCCAATAACATGATACAGCTGTGAGAGATCAGCAAAGGTATTTGTTAGAAAGGTCGTTTAATTGTTGATTTAGGAATAGGTATTACATTAATATATACAAGAAACATTTTTTTTTAAATAGCAAAACTTCCACCTAAAACAACCTGTTAGATAAACTAAAGAACAGGAAAATCTATTTTTAGAAGATAATTAAGATATCAAAAGATTCACCTGAGATAAACCTTTTAATAGTCTGGCTCATCTCATGAGTCTTAGCCTTCTATTTCTTATATCTATATAGGGTACAAAATAGCAATTGCATCCCTTTTGTATCTTACTCTACTTACAGACACAATTGTATCAAATATTACCTGCTCCATTTACAGACACATTTGTATCCAATATTACCTACTCCACTTACAGGTGCCTCTATATCCAGTATTATCTATTCCTCTTCCAGACACCTTTATATTCAATATTATCTACTCCACTTACAGACACCTTTGTATTCAATATTATCTATTTCACTTACATACCCCTTTGTATCCAATATTACCTACTCCACTTACTGACGCCTTAGTTTACGGTTCGATTATCTAAATAAAGAATGCAGAGAATAAAGCCCGATAATAGTATTTAAAATGATTTAACTGAGGAGTTTGCTCTCTATTGTTTTACTCATCCTGATACAGTTTTTATTCAAATAAGTTATGTTTATTTATTTACTACAGTTGTAATGGGAACTATTCTTTATGCTGGACACAATTTTGTTGTAAATTTAATTTTAGCTTTGTAATTTGTATTTAGCTATGAATATAACAATGAGTGATGGAAACATACGGTAAATATCGTCATAAAGAAATACATCAGGATGCTAAATATCGGAATCCAACGCACAAATGCATTACAAACTCTCCATGTAGTTCGAAACTTAAACAAATACTTTAAGTGGTCATATCCAGGTTTGGACCTGTTGTCGTCATCGTACCTGAAAGCTTTTTTTCCTATCGTTTGATGTAAAACTCAGAAAAATGCTAATAATGAAGGCGAAAACCAATTTTGGATAATGCTTATTAAAGTCGTAACCATCCATTATGGTTATAATGACGCATGTTTGTTCAGTGACTCTAACATTTATTGTAGAAATATAAGAATGTCGTCATTAAAATTGTAAATTTGTAGTAGTCATCTTTTCAAAAATGTTTAATGTATAAGTATGATCATGGCGGCCTTTTATTAAAAAAATGCATTTGTGGGTGCAATATCACAGAGCACTGGCTGTCCAGGATATTTAAAAAAGAAAACTTTTTTAATTTGTATCATTGTAGTTTTGTGATGCTTGTGCGATTATATATATATATATATATATATATATATATATATATATATATATATATATATATATATATATATATATATATATATATATATATATATATATATATATATATATATATATATATATATATATATATATATATATATATATATATATATGTATGTGTGTGTGTGTGTGTGTGTGTGTGTGTGTGTGTGTGGGTGGGTGGGTGGGTGTGGGTGTGGGTGGGTGTGTGATATAACAGAGCAAGATTAATGGCGTGGCATATGAAATTCTCTGACAAATACATGTGGGTAGTATCATGCTTACCAAAAAAGAAAATATGTTTGGTGGAAATAATAGCAATCTAACCTGAAACCACAATATTCATTCATGTAACAACCTGAATCTAGAAAATATATAAGTTATACTACCGAGTTCTTGGGCTACATCTGGTTTCCATTTATACCTCAACCTGGTTTTCTGGTCTAATTTATATGCAATGATATTAGCCATGGTTCCAAACTTTGTGTACCACAGGCAGTAAAGTATCATCCCAGATTTGTACATTTGTAGAAACAACCACGGAGAAAGGCGGTCAAAACGATATCCTTAACTGAAATAGTCTGAATGTTTAATGAACTTGTATTGGCAAAACCATGCATTATATTTCTTTGAAGAGTAAAATAGAATGATTACTTAAATTATTCCGAAAGCCTTTTGCAGCCTTCCATTAGGTTTCGATAGTTCCTTGCTTCACTAGATGCGATCTTTTATATCCACACGACCCATCTATACAGGTAAAGCTGCTTTATCTTTTTTATAATTAAGATTAGATTTAGTGGTAGGGTGGGGGATAATTCAATCATCTAACAAAATTAAAATAAGTAAACCTTAATTTTATTCCAATACCAATTACGTTTGAGTCAAATTATTATGAATAAATTACTGTCCAGAACATTTTGGATTCATATCTTGTTCCACTGATTCCGTTTGCGTCTAATAGGTCTCCGATAATGTTTGTTTAATTCCATTTGCGTTTAATAGGTCTCCGATGATGTCTGTTGAATTCCATTTGCGTCTAATAGGTCTCCGCTGATGTCTGTTGAATTCCATTTGCGTCTAATAGGTCTCCGATGATGTCTGTTGAATTCCATTTGCGTCTAATAGGTCTCCGCTGATGTCTGTTGAATCCCATTTGAGTCTAATAGGTCTCTGATGATGTCTGTTGAATTCCATTTGCGTCTAATAGGTCTCCGATGATGTCTGTTGAATTCCATTTGCGTCTAATAGGTCTCCGCTGATGTCTGTTGAATTCCATTTGAGTCTAATAGGTCTCTGATGATGTCTGTTGAATTCCATTTGCGTCTAATAGGCCTCTGATGATGTCTGTTGAGTTCCAGTTGATTCTAATAGGTCATCGCTGATGTCTGGTGAATTCCATTTGCATCTAATAAGTCTCTGATGATGTCTGTTGAAGTCAGTTTGAGTCTCAAAGGTCTGCGCTGATGTCTGTTTAATTCAATTTGAGTCTAATATGTCTCCGCTTATGTCTGTTGAATTCCATTTGCATCTAATAGGTCTCTGATGATGTCTGTTGAATTCAGTTTGAGTCTCAAAGGTCTGCGCTGATGTCTGTTGAATTCAGTTTGAGTCTAATATGTCTCCGCTGATGTCTGTTGAATTCCATTCGAGTCCGTTTACTTCAGTAAGAGATTGCTGTTTTCCATCCGGGTCTATTTGTTTCGTTATGGTCTACATTTTGGTACAAGACAACATGTGACTCCAATTATGTCACCTTTTGGTCCATTTGAGTATCGAAGTGGGTCCGGGGGTGGGGGCAATATGGGTCGATCTAAGTAAATCTGATTGAAACCCCCGCCCCCTTCTTAAAGTCGGACTTCTCTCCCCTGGGTAGGTGCTCAGCGTTAAGAGGTTAGTGTTAGGATTGGTAGACCTGGTGTCAGGATAATATGACTGGGTGGGACATGATGCTACATGTCTGCGGCATGATGCCCCAGTGCTAAGCCTAGCTATAAACTGCCTTACTGCAGATATGGTAGCAATATGACTGAAATATTGTTAAAGCTACGTTAAAATCCAAAATCTCTCTCTCTCTCTCCCTCTCTCTCGTGGGCTTCTAACATCTTCCATCAAGACAAAACAAGTGACACAAAAAAGATTAAAATTCATCTCTGCAACATATTTTCTTAAAACGTCCCTGTCTTCACAAACAGGCAACCTAACTGACTTCTACTGGAACAAGAAAGAAGATCTATGAACCGATTTATGTCAAATCGCACTGCCCATCAACAAATATGTGCTCAAATAACGGGCATTTTCTGCGAGAAGGTTTGATTTACTTTCAAGCCAAATCAATTAAAAAAGCTGGAATTACGATCTTTTCGTCAAACCATAATTGTCTGAGATTTCTCAGTCTTAAAAATATGTTGAAATGCCTTTGAAACGTTGTGTAGTTAAGATTATTGTAAATTAGGCTGAACCAGTCAAAGAGAAGTCGTACTTTTACCGTCGAAGTTTAAGAGTTATGTCCCTTTGACCAAACTTTATGTATTTGCCGTAAAAGCGGGGTACCGCAAAACATTTGTAGTTTTGAACATACCACGGCAAAATGCAATTATATTTGGGACCAAAAAATAAATGTTCTACTGCAGAAGCGTGATACTTTTTTGCTTAATTTCTGTGTGTAAATAGTTGGCAAAATATTTTGCTCTGATTGATAGCAAAATGACAATAGAATATATTCATATTATTTTGGAGAAAAGATATTATTTATCTTGAGATAAAAGAAAAGAAAATATTTCAGCTCGAAAGTAAAGTATGACTCTATCCCCACACGAAAATTAAATGGGCAATACCTTGTAGTAGATGAATTTGCTATGTGTATGTTCGCTCTTGTATACGATGTAATCTACAAGCTGTTGCTAAAGTGGGATGACTAAGTGGGATGACTAAGCTTACACTATATATGATACCGATAAATATATCGTGCTGACATTCGTCTATTGATGAAAATCGAACGTGTTATTACTGAAGCCAACAATTTACTAGCTACACTATTCGCATATTAAGGAGAAAGCTGTAAATATCAATTCCAAAAACGAGAAAATATTGAGTGGAAAATTATGTAAAGTTCAGACAGGAAATAAGTTAGGATAATTTACAGCCTTCCAAATGGATACATATACTTCACTCATTCACAAACGCTAGTAAATAACTAAAACATGACCTGTGTGTGTGTGTGTGTGTGTGTGTGTGTGCGTGTGTGTGTGTGAGTTTCCTCCGAAAGTTGGATTGGACACGAATATGTTTCATTACTTTCCATTTGGTTACCGCGTTGACATACGTGACACTATCAAACATGTGATCGAAGAAGCATAAATACATGGACAAAACTATATGCGTGTTTGGTTCCAAATGGATGGAAAGAACATGTCGAGGCCCAGACGTATGTTCTTACGCCGTATTAAACGAGTTTAAGCCTATTGTTTTAAGAAATGGAATATCTTTCTACAATGCGGTCTAGATTTTTAATACAAATTTAGATATATTTTAACAACAAATTTATTAACAATAATGCAGTATTTTTCTGTTGTCTTCTCTTTATTTTCGAGTTGAACAGTGCCAATAATTTAATAAGCCTACATTTATCATCTTATGCCCATGTGATGACAAATTCTCAACACCATTGTAACAAGATATAATTCGTCTAAATGTGCGTTATAATCAAAACAACTGCTGTTCCCTGTGATGCATCTACCTTTATGTTGCAAATGTTTGTCAGTTTTATCCTCAGATTTGTTGCAAAAATTCGATTCCTCGGTAATTTTAATAGACAAATTGTAAGTTCCTCCTCACTGAAAGCCGCTCCTTAAAAAAGAATTTCGTTGACCATAGTTTGGAAATTCTAAAGCTGAATGGATTTTAGCTCAGGTTGATATTTTAGATGGTTTAAATTGTTAATATTTTAGATGGTTTACATTGTTGATGGTTGACATTGTTGATGGTTGATATTTTAGATGGTTGACATTGTTGATGGTTGACATTATTGATGTATGACATTGTTGATGGTTGACATTGTTGATGGTTTACCTTGTTGATGGTTGACATTGTTGATGGCTGATATTTTAGATGGTTTACATTGTTAATATTTTAGATGGTTGACATTGTTGATGGTTGACATTGTTGATGTATGACATTGTTGATGGTTGACACTGTTGGTGGTTTACCTTGTTGATGGTTGACATTGTTGATGGCTGATATTTTAGATGGTTTACATTGTTAATATTTTAGATGGTTTACATTGTTGATGGTTTGCATTGTTGATGGTTGAAATTTGAGATGGTTGACATTGTTGATGGTTGACATTGTTGATGTATGACATTGTTGATGGTTGACATTGTTGATGGTTGATATTTTAGATGGTTTACATTGTTAATATTTTAGATGGTTTACATTGTTGATGGTTGACATTGTTGATGGCTGAAATTTTAGATGGTTGACATTGTTGATGGTTGAGATTGTTGATGGTTGACATTGTTGATGGTTGACATTGTTGATGTATGACATTGTTGATGGTTGACATTGTTGATGGTTGAAATTTTAGATGGTTGACATTGTTGATGGTTGAGATTGTTGATGGTCGAGATTGTTGATGGTTGACATTGTTGATGGTTTACATTATTGATGGTTGAGATTGTTGATGGTTGAGATTGTTGACGTATGACATTGTTGATGGTTGACATTGTTGATGGTCTACATTGTTGATGGCTGACATTGTTGATGGTTGAAATTTTAGATGGTTGAGATTGTTGATGGTTGACATTGTTGATGGTTTACATTTTTGATGGTTGACATTGTTGATGGTTGACATTGTTGAATGTCTCTTGGGAGTTAAGCATAAGTGAAGATTTCTCCAAAGGTGGGGCATTTCTAACATAACTTTGTGAGTCTTTCTTACTTTGTCTGGATTTAAAAAAATTCAATTTAAGATTTCAGCAGCAAAGTACTTGTTCTCTCTGTCTCTGCGTCAGTATGTCTGTCTGTCTGTCTGTCAGTCTTTCATGTTTGATGTCACTTTGCAAACCAGTTTCGTCTGAGAAATGACTGTGCGAAATATCGTTGTCTACCTCAACTAACTCTAATTTTTCAGCCTAGATACATTGAAATCCACATGAACAGTTGGTCGCTTAATACGGATACTTTCCCATTGTCTCAAGCCAAAAAAAGCGGCCATTTTCACCAAATATGATTGTATTTCTTAAAATTACAAATGTGTGTTAGCATGTTTGAAAATTTAAAATATATAGCAATAAATCATCGTGGATATTTTATAAGTGACCTATTATTTAATATTTGATATTGTAAAAATAGTTCCTCGCTGGGTGTGAAATTCGGAATCACGGAATGAACATCTGTATCGCAGGCCAGATCAGCCATGTAAGCTTAAATCGGTATGTAACAAAAATATATTTGTCATAACACGGTTCATCACAACATTAATTACTGACTGAAACTACCGACGTACCGGTACAGTGAAAGTTTACTGTGGTGCTGTTATGTATATTTAATTTGCATTGTGTGCTAGTTTTTTTAATTATATACTATGGGTTAAGGAAAGTTGTATTTTGTAGCTAACCTTGTCCAAAATCAAGTTCATTGTCCACCTAATCAGAATCATTGATTTTTTAAAAAAAATTCTGTAAACAACTAAGACAGCTAATAATTTCTCTATGAGTGAGGGTTTAATATTAGGATCATTATCAATAGAAGTAAACATATTAATCTTGGCCTGAATCAAGAACATTGTGTTTACCATGTTCTTTATTATAATTAAAGAACCAAAACCTTCTAACTATAGCTAAGATTTTTCTTGGAATGAACTTTTGGCATATTTGGCCCTCATCCAGTTTTTTTGTTGTTGTGTCTTAGCTTCTTTATGTAATCTTGTTTGCTGGAAACATTCTGTATTCCTGCGTTAACATCTGGGCAGAAATCATTTATGTTGTCGTATTCAGATTTTGATTTGGGTGAAATTATTTATGATTCTCGGGAAATACAAAGTGCTGCATAATATTCTTGGCAAGATACATTAACTGGTACTTATGGTGAATCAAAACAAGAAAACCTTGGCTTATATTACTCTGATTCAACAAAAGACTGTTGGCACGTCAACACAATTCAGGCCGTTAGTACATTTAGTACATTAGAGACTACCGGCAATTACAGGCACATTAGCACCTTCAGCGTTGGAAATTATTTGGAATACCTATGAAGATTACTCAGAACATTGTTCATTTATACTTGCAATATTAATTCTAGGATTATTTGGGATTAATTCGCAATATCATAAGTTATTTTCTTGCATTTTCATATTGCTATTCTAGGGAAATAAATTATTTGTTGAATTTTACAAAGCTTTTTGTTTCTCAATCTTTTATATTACTTGCTATAAGACCATATAGTAGTAATAGTGCGTACCATCGGGAAAAAAATACCACGGTAAACCAGTATTTTGGAAATAACGCATACCCCTGTTTGCCAAAATTAATATAAAGTCACGAAAAGAAGACAAATTCCAACACTCCGACTGCATTTTTATCACTTTCAGTAAAGGCTATTATAGACTTGCGATAGCAATAACTGTTATTTTGTCATTTTCATTTGTAAATTCGTATGTTGTATTAGAACTGTCTGGCTTACTTGGCGTGCTGATATGTAAATAGTGCCAACTACCAAAGAGGAGAGTGCATATATATATATATATATATATATATATATATATATATATATATATATATATATATATATATATACACACACACACACACACACACATACACACACCTTAAACAGAACGGAAAGTGCTATTCTTGGATTGTACAGGGGAATGCTTGATAATACCAGCATACATTTTTATGAATGCGAATAAATTCCATTATCATACAGGTTAAACAAAATTAATTTTGTACTCTACGGAGAGTCGAAGGTAGGTCCGCGAGTAAACGGTACCCAGTAAACACCGACCACGCACAAATGAACAAAAAAGATGCTACATAGTCGGCGGTATAGGCACCCGTGCGAAGACGAAAGACCCATATGTGGACATAGTAATTCATCCTCGTCTGTACACACTCATTGCGGATTCCTAAGACAGAAATCAAGGTCTACAGAAAAATAAAAATATACACCAGACAGAATCGAAAGTGCTGTTCCAAGATTCTGCAGGAGAACGATTGGGAATGCTAACATAAATTTATTATAAATACAAATACATATCATTATCTTACAGTTTATGAATTTTTATTTATAAAATAGGGAAATTCGAATCTATGTCAGAGTGTAAACGGCACCATCGCCTTGCCGATAAACACCGACCCCTAATCCATCTGGTCCAACTAGCAGAGTCGGTATTTATAGTCAAGACTATGGGTGCCGTTTACTCGTGAACCTGGGTTCGAATCTCCTTAGGGTACGAATTAAAATTTATACCACATGCATTAAAAATAACATGGCTTTTAGAGTAGTGGTATAAAGCAATTCGATATACCAGTACTATTTGTATATCAGATTGTGAAATAATACACATCTCTCATCATTCTTGCAACTATGTGCTATTAATTTTTGATCAAATGATACATTTCCAATCATTAATCATTAGTGACCTATGAAAATAACGACAAAAAGTATTAATGATCGACGTTTTCCAAATGAATATTACATGGTACACAATTTTATCGCAATCCTTTCTGCTTTCCGTTTCCCCTCCACTCTCAATTCTCAGGCATAAGGGGCAAAATACACATAAATCTGGAGTGAGAGAGACAAAGAATTTGGGCTGGGTGAAAACCTTGAAAACGAACTTACACCAAGTAACCTACAATAATAAAGTTCATCGTAACTGTACGTGTACACTTTCCTTGCTATTTATCTATTTATTTACATAATCAATGATAAAAAGTTACAATAGCCAGTGGACAATATACAGCAAATTTCGTGGTCACAAGGCATACATACTGTAATGTATATAATGCTTTATTGTTGTTGTTTCTTAAACCTATTACTATGTTCTAAAATCGATTATTATTAATTAAATATGAAAATGTCCAAAGGCCGCCTCTCTCTCTCTCTCTCTCTCATCCTAGCGAGATTCGGGCGAAAATCCATAAAAGGATGAGCGATGGGGATTTTATGATTCTGAGAGAGAGAGAGAGAGAGAGAGAGAGAGAGAGAGAGAGAGAGACAGAGAGAGAGAAACAAGTTTTTGGTTGGTAGTAATGATAATTTAAGAAGAGTATTGACTTAGATCAACTATTAATATATCACATATTTTAATTACCTCTTGTTGGTTCGTCATTTCGCTTCGATTCTAGGCTACACATAAGTCCATGTGCCGGTACGTGAATGGCCGAGCGTTCAGTGTTTGTAGTGCTCTACTTTCTTCATTAATACCATCATTCATGTTTAAATCAAAGTGTGTCCTATATTGATTTAATCAATGTGAATTAAAATAGAAACTCATAAAGAAAACAATCAACGTATCAATATCCAAAGGTGATTGTGAATAGCCACACAAGGCATAGAACTCTGTTTTTTAGCGGACACACTCGGCATTGGTGTGAATATTTCATTCGTTCAGTCGATAAAGAGTTTAATGTTGTTTTCTCTGAGTTTGTCGTGGTATAAACGGTCAGTTGCCGTATGATTGACAGTTTGTACCACCATAAGCTCAGAAAAATCACGTTAAACTCTTAACATTGCAATTATTTTTAATTTTATTTATTTTTTGTATTGTTATTTTTTAAAAAGTTATTTCCTATCAGTTTTAGAGCCTGTTTAGGCGTATGAATTCTTGTTGAAGCGTCTGCTACGTAGCTATTTATAGAACAGTGGATTCTCCATCTGCGACGTAATAGCTACGTCAATATTGCACAAAACATTCTACCAATGGTAGCGATCTAAGGTTTTGAACATTTCACAGCATGGTCTTAAACTTTTATCTAAATTAGCATAAGTGATCTGAGTAGAAGTTCAATATTCAAAGCAAAGGATGTATTGTTTTGTTTGACATATGAACGGAATTGATGCTATCATGGGTTCATTGAAACATGGCCGAATCCATATTATCCAGGCACGTGAGTAACCAATTTTCGCGTCTTCAAATCTATTTTCGTGTTGATTAACTGTTTAGGCTACCTACAGGGGCTACTTAGAAATGAAATTAAGACTTATCGGTAAATGGTTATAGTGATGTGGGTCCAATAAACAAATGGAAGACATCGACGCTGACAGTTACGATGGGGTTTGTGTGTGGCGGATCTCCCACTCACCCTCACATTGTAACTATAAAGGTCTGGGTCTTACATTGTAGGACTGTGAATCTTATAATCTTAGTCTTTGAACCCCACTTCTCCCAATCCCTATATCCATTTACCTAGTTTTAAATTCCGTGGTCCCAATGTTCTTGCCAGATTTTGAGTTTCCCAGATTTTATTTTTAAAATCTAGTCATAGAAAGAATTATTTCTGTCCAGAAAAACAGCAAAGATGTGTTATTTGATTATGTCAAATCAATTTATTTAATTTTCTAAATAAATTAAAAACCCACTTTTTTCGTTTTAAAGACATGGAGTGTGTATGCCTTTCAGTTCAGTGTTTACATTAGTTACTTTGCACGTGACTCTGTTTATAAAAGTTTGTATAAAGTAGTTGTCCGCACAGTTTATACAGAAATAAACGCAATTGGGTATGATCACATGACCACTGAAAATCTTCCCTTCATTTATCAACTGATGTAACTGCAATTACTACACAGTTGCCTGTAGTCAATCTTAATTCCGTTCAAAGGGCAAATATGTGAATTTGTATGGGATATAAATAAAATATATGTATAGTATGTATGCTGTATCAATGATGTAACAACCGTTGTATAAGTTTTTCATTAATAGGAAACTCGGCAAGCCTCGTTTCATTTTAATGGAAAATTTATAATCTCGTGGAATATCATTTATACAGCGTACATACTATACATAAATTACACACACACACACACACACGCACACACACAGACTGAGAAAACATATAATACAGGTTGCAGTGGTATGTCCCCTCTATACATAAATACATTCTGCGGCATTGTGATTTAATTCAGACCATTCTAAGTCCCGTCAGTATGTTGTCGTTCACGTGGAAATTATATTTTAAAATTCTGAAAGTGTATATTCCACTATTAACTTGCAACACTGTTAAAAAAGAACCATTAATAGGTCTGCCACATATATGGTAGAACAAAAACTAACACGTATAAATCAATGAATCAATGTTTAATTAATTATTTTTAATTTTATTAATTTTTTTTGTATTGTTATTTTTAAAAAGTTATTTCCTATCAGTTTTAGAGCCTGTTTAGGCGTATGAATTCTTGTTGACGCGTCTGCTACGTATCAATTTATAGAACAGTGGATTCTCCATCTGCGACGTAATAGCTACGTCAGTATGTTGCCGTTAACGTGGAAATTATATTTTAAAATTCTGAAAGTGTATATTCCACTATTAACCTGCAACACTGTTAAAAAAAACATTAATAGGTCTGCCACATATCTGGTAGAACAGAAACTAACACGTATAAATCAATGAATCAATGTTTAATACACAAGAAATGATATCATAACAAAAATGGGTCTTATTTAACGCACATGTAGCCCGTGGGCTTTATATATATATATATATATATATATATATATATATATATATATATATATATATATATATATATATATATATATATATATATATATATATAAACTGACAACGAACAGTGCAAGGCTAGTGTCTAACTTGCCTGAGCGCTTTCAATTTTTAATGAGTCTTTTCAATGGCAAATACAATAAGCTGACAATGTAAACATATAAAACATTAAAACAGTTGTGTTTGCGAAACATTACATGGCTGTTTCTACAGAAATTGAACCTTTAAATTTATTATGTTTCAACTAGTTTATTTCCACTTGTTGAGGATGCTGAAAAATATTTTTATTGACCTCGAATTCGATGAGCTATAACGACATCTGGTATTTTATGTAAATGTATATAAGCACAAATTATATCCCGGATATTTCATTGCTATAGTAGTAGTTATTGGCTACTTAGCAAATTTAGAGAATTATTTAAAAGAAAATGTGTCGGCTGCAAAGATAATTTATTTTGTGCATTTCTGTATTTTTCTAGTATTCTGGGTTTAAACCATTTGGTTTCAATTTTCTAAGGCGACGTATCCAGTCAGATTACTTTTCTTTTCTGGTTTGGAACTCCAGTTGGGGTTTATGAGCAATTGCAATAAGTGTTATATCACTGAAAGAGTGGCCAGGGGAGGAGAAATGTTCTGCGACCGGGCTTCCGTACAGCTTCTTTGTGAACCAATCAGATATATATATATATATATATATATATATATATATATATATATATATATATATATATATATATATATATATATATATGCAATAAAATATCCTGGTAATAATTTGTGCTTACATAAAATTTACATACTTCATAGTAAATTGACGGTGTACGATAATTTTACATTGTCACTTAATTTCGGTTTGCAGTCGATATTAATCAATACCTGATTTCATCATCATTTTCAGACATGATCGTGACTGACATGACAGATAAAACGCTAATTAGGCAAGTTTGTTGCTAAGTGTAATCAATATTTTTTCTTTAATATGTGTTGTACACGTCGTTGATATCACAATGTTGCTACTGCAGGTGTGACAAAATATCGATTAGCAACAGGTCATGCAAGTTCATTCACTGACAATGTCCAGGATTCATGTGGGGAAACTAATTATAAAAAGTTCATTCACTGACAATGTTAAGGATTCAAGTGGGAAACTAATTATAAAAAGTTCATTCACTGACAATGTCCAGGATTCAAGTGGGAAACTAATTATAAAAAGTTCATTCACTGACAATGTCCAGGATTCAAGTGGGAAACTAATTATAAAATTTTCATTCACTGACAATGTCCAGGGTTCAAGTGGGAAACTAATTATAAAAAGTTCATTCACTGACAATGTCCAGGATTCAAGTGGGAAACTAATTATAAAAGGTTCATTCACTGACAATGTCCAGGATTCAAGTGGGTAACTCATTATAAAAAGTTCATACTTGAAGTCTGCGTTTTGGTGTTTGATGTCCATTTAAATGCAATCTTGACGGCACCTTTGTATTGCTGATAAATCCATTAGAAAGGGTCAACAGTGTCAATACATTTTAAAATATATTCATTCTAATGGGAAGAGAGACAGATGAAGTAGTTCCAAAAAGTCATTTCTTTAATGGTCTATATAACAAGAATGAGAATGATTTCCTGGGGTAGCTAACACGACTTTAGCAAAAAGTCATTCACAATCCACCAAGAATGAGTTTAACAGGAGCATTGATGTAGAAAACCCATCATGAAAAGTATTTCAATTCAACTGGAAATGAACAATAATGATTGCTGTAGAAGGATTACCGAACATGTTTTATACAAACGAGTATACAAGAGATAACATGAAGAGGAAACGAAATTTGTCTATAACAAGGAAGAAAAAAATGGTGAAATTTGTAACATTAGTGTTAATAATGTTCTTACATATCGCCGATTGATTATTGATTGATATTAAAAGTGTACATGATAATAGATTACATTGAAAAACTGCAGAATAACTCTTTTCAAGTAGAATGCGAATAAGCATTCAAAATAACAGAGATGAGTACGACATTATATTTAATTTGTGATTACTGATCAGGTAAACATTCAAAACAGTCATACAAATCAATAATTTTGCAAACATTTACAATTTCAACAACGAAGAATAACCAAACATGGAACAATTTGCAATTTCAGGTGAATAGTCAGTTTCAGGTATGATGTTTGTAAAGTGTAACAAATGTATTAAGAATGGTGGAGTTGAGCATAGATGTTAAGTTAACTGTGGAGTTAAAATAAAAAGGAAAGATAATATTAAAGAGCAAAATAGTAAATACAAATTAATACACTTTAAAAATGCAATGACGATACTGTCATAATACCAAATTTGTTATTATACAGATGCCACGAAAAGGCAAAATATGACAGAATTGAACTTCGACTACTTTTACAAAGTTTACGAGGATAATTATAAATTAAATAACATAAACTGGTGCATGAGCTACTAGGCAAATTAGAGGGAGATACGATCAATAGACAAAATATACATGGGGTTGATGATGTATTTAAGTTATTTCTAATTTTATACCAATTAATGACGTTTAACGAAATATTTACTACGGCTTCTCTTCGATAAGATATTTTCTATGTATGACATAGGTACGCTGAAAAACATTGTAATACGAAAAAACATAGTATTATTTTTATAAAAAATGAAACAATTCATGCGTGAGGATTTTCTCTTTAAATATGGAACATTTAAATAACGTGAGGCATTCTGCAAACGAATCTCAAGAATATAAGGTGCTACCACTTGTGGAATACTAAAGTTTTTACTAGTCTGGTTGAAATGGAAAGCAAAAAAATTGTTTGATTTTATGGTCATTACCTGGCAAACATTCATGAATAAGAAGACCGTGCAACAGAAAAGGGACTTTTAGAGATGACAATGTGATTGTGATCGATCCTGGTGATAAATTAGATTAAATGTTATAATTACTTAATAGTGTGAACCAAGCAACTCATATTTTACTTCTACTATAATACTGTTCAAGACTAAAAGACACAGAGAAGAAATAAAGCAAATAGCCAAGTAAACATTCAGTAGTAGATATTATGAAGAACTGTGTGTTTTATCTACGAAATACAAGATCTATGAAAAATGCTATGAGGAAAGGAAACGTTGTACATGCTGTGATACAACAAGAGATCGTTGAAAATGCAAAGGTCCAGCAATATTATCTGTTTATGAGGCATAGGCTGCTTTTTAATTACAAAGATTGAGAATAACCATGAAGCAAAGTATTTATCTTATTCACAAAATCTCCCATATCATCATAACTACTAAATGCAACCATATTTAAGGTAATATTGCATATCTCATGTTTGTAGGATTTAATTCAAGTCCTCTTTTAGTTATTGCTAACTAGGTTAAGTGAAATTGTTTACATTTGTAAAGTTTAGATTATTTTTAATTAAAAAATGTTATACTCTGCATACTTTCTTGTCAGATTGTCAGTTCTAAAAACAAACAACTTACTTTTAAGACGTTATAATGTTATAATGTTTCTATCGATATACCAGTCATATCACCTATAAAACGTTAAGGTGTCTGTTAATTCATTTAAGGAGCACCAAAATATTATATATTTTTTTTTTAAATGCTGTCTTGTCATTGTCAAAGTCCCCTGTCTCTACATACTTGCACAATATGTCTGTATCGATTTTTAAAACCATTTTTTTCACCATGTTTATTATTGAGATTGCTATAGAAAATCTTAAGCAAAGGACTTTACTCAAATATAAAACTGAATCCACAAGAATTGACAAGTAAGCAAGAGGACTTTACTCAAATATAAAACTGAATCCACAAGAATTGACAAGTAAGCAAGAGGACTTTACTCAAATATAAAACTGAATCCACAAGAATTGACAAGTAAGCAAAGGACTTTACTCAAATATAAAACTGAATCCACAAGAATTGACAAGTAAGCAAGAGGACTTTACTCAAATATAAAACTGAATCCACAAGAATTGACAAGTAAGCAAGAGGACTTTACTCAAATATAAAACTGAATCCACAAGAATTGACAAGTAAGCAAGAGGACTTTACTCAAATATAAAACTGAATCCACAAGAATTGACAAGTAAGCAAGAGGACTTTACTCAAATATAAAACTGAATCCACAAGAATTGACAAGTAAGCAAGAGGACTTTACTCAAATATAAAACTGAATCCACAAGAATTGACAAGTAAGCAAGAGGACTTTACTCAAATATAAAACTGAATCCACAAGAATTGACAAGTAAGCAAGAGGACTTTACTCAAATATAGAACGGTGATACCAACAAGTATTGATATAATTTATTTGTCTAGTTCTTCAAACTAAATCTATGTTTTTTGTGATTGTTCTCATTGTAAACGAAATAATGTTTTGAAGTTTGCAAGATTTGTCTATGATGGTGTATATTTAGATCGTTATATATATCACCAAAAATGGATTGCTTGACTGCAAAAATTTCTTCTCTGAAATAAGGAAAATAGACTTTTGCAAAAGTTAGATTTATATTTAGAGATTTTAATTTATTCATTTATTTCAGTATTTAACACTCCATATGTATGTGTTGTCAGATAATCACGTAAGCTGTTCCATACTTTGAACCTATATATTTGGAGCCAGTGGCATTAATGGGAAGCATCCATGCCGGTCTGTGATAAGTATTATTATCTCCCGCAATAAAGCTAGGCAATACATTTTCTTCTTAAAAATATGAGTTAATTATTTCTAAATTCTCTTCGGAAGAGTTAAATTATGTTTTTCTAAACCAGTTGTTTTTTCTCTTTTGTTTTTTTTTTTCTGAGCAAGCAGAAAATTATTCTGGTTTCTTTCTCTGACAATTAATTGACATTCTGTTTGCAAAATTTATTGTCTTCATCGAACTGCTGTTTTTTCTTCTTTTATCTAATGAAAGATTTCTTCAAAGCTTCCTGCATACTGTCTCCCTGTTTTCACTTGTTTAGCCCAAGCGTATTTTGAGAAAACATCTATTACTGTCAAAATGTAGTTGCTTCAATTGATAACTGATTGATATGTTTGCTTGTCAATGATATCTATTTGCCACTGGTCATTCACGTGTCTAACATAGGTCCTTCTTTATTTTGGAATATATATGTAGATTGTTCAGTTAATCAAACTTTCAATTGAGAGTATTTTATATTCTTATCACGTTTAATTTGTTCCCATAATTAAAGAAACTGGACTGCCAGAATATATATATATATATATATATATATATATATATATATATATATATATATATATATATATATATATATATATATATATATATATATATATATATATATATATCTTCAAAAATGTATTTTTTAAAGTCATTTAGTTTAAATTAGTATTACAGTGAGTTCTCATGGCAATAAGTTATAAAGAGCTAGCAGGTAATTACCGGTATAAGGCAACGGCGAATATATTTAAAGGGAACATTTTCTTTTTCATGTTTAGATTGCATAAAGGTATGGTCTAAGAGAGTTATCCATTAACTAATATAAATTAATTCACATACGTTAACCACCCCAATTCTTGCATATTTTAACATATTTTCCAATGTTTTAAACAGTCAGGAAGATTTATTATAATTTTAGTATCAATGGCATTGCGACATTCGGATCTGATAGTGAGAGCAAAATGTAATCAAACTGAAACAGGAACAAGGAGTTTAGTTTACATTTGATACAAATATATATTTTCATATTCTTGTCTACCGGTCTTCACATTGCAACTTTAAAAACATAACATTTATCAGTATTATTCTCATGGCTCGACAAAGTAGAAATATACATTTCAAACAGCACAGTTAAACTTTTCAATGGAAATTCAAAATTTAAGACCCTTTTAATAAAATCAATGGTAGAAAAAGACAATACTATTTTCAAGATGCATGTTTTACGAGGATTATAAAACTGACGTCCAATTTACACATGGCAGTAATAATAGATAATATTTCTGACAGTTTTGAAGATGATTAAGTCAGAGACTGACTGCTTGTCTGTATTTATACAACACTGACCCACCTTGGCACTAATTTAGAGTTCTTTTTGGTACTAACTCAGAACCAACATCATTATAAGACCGTCATAACTGAGAACGATATGACAAGAACTAATGATCACTGCCGACGGTGCCATTCAAACCTACACAGTGTAATGTAATGTTATGTAGTAATGTATACCAGATTTATATGTTGATGCCCTTTAGTTCATTTGTATGCGTCTGTAGTTTCAATAAAATATTGTTAAGTAAGGCAATCCAGATTGAATTTTAGGACACATAAGAAAATGTTAAGTCTTTACCATGTTTTGATTACACACTAGATTACTTCAAGTTTGGACCTGGTGCACTGTTAGCTTAGTTTGCATATTTCAGTAATACGATAACATAAATAAATTCCCATATTAATAATTTTCCGAACACGTTGCACCACGGAAGACTTCATTTAGCGAATTATATTTACCTGGTCACATGTTAATATGGTGTGAATATGGCGTGTGTGTGTGTGTGTGTGTGTGTGTGTGTTTGTGTGTATTTATTTTTTCAAATTTATTGTGGTTGCCTGAGCCAAGACGCAGACAGATGAAAAGTTATTTTTGTGTGGCTGCTGGCAGTTAAAGAAAGAAAATAATTTGTTTTGGATTTGGGTTATTTGTGGTTGTTGATTTATTGGGGGTGAGGGCATGTACGTGTGGCTTCGGTTGTTGGAAGGGAGTTTAGTAAATACACCTCATATTTTTGACGTTCTTGTAGACTATTGGTTATTTAGGTACATGTCTAGGGTTCATGGTTTTTACTATTTTTTTTTGTCACGATGAGGATTTGAGAGTTGGTTATATGAAAAATGAAATTAAGTTTTCTGTACTTATATCATCTGTTTTCGGAAATACAGCCTCCATACAATTCATTGCTATTCATATTACACGAAATTGTCATAATGAGGTCAACCCATATTGCGGGGCCCCGAGTGGCCGAGTGGTCTAAAGCGCTTTCCGTTACGGATCACTGCCATCTCACCTCTGTCTGCGTGGGTTCGAGTCTCGGATTCAGCCAATGTGGGTTTGTGACAAAGCTTGCCAGTAGCTTCTCGTGGGTCGGTGGTTCTTTCCGGTGTTTTCCCGGGCTCTTCCTCCACCATTAATACTGGCCGCCATGTATTGCCTATCTTGTGCTGAAAAATGGCGTTACACCCTACAACAACAACAACAACAATTACAACCCATATTGCACCTTTAGGAATGTGAGAAAAAATATCCTTCATTGTGCATTGGTGTTGGATAGATAAGTTACACTCTAGGGATAAGTCAGAAGTATTCATATTTATCACCAATGCATATAAAAGAGTAAATAAATCTTGTAACAAATAGCCTGATGCGATATAGAAATTTTTTAATTCGTACTCTACGGAGATTCGAACGCAGGTCCGAGGGTAAACGGCACCCATCACCTTGCCTGCACACACAAGCCCATATTCCATCGCGCCTAAGCACAGATCACCAAATAATGATGCTACTTAATCGGTGTTATATGCACTCGTGTGTAGGAGACACACTCGCATGACGACCTATTAATTAATTCTCATCTATCTACGCAGTCATTCCTGATTCCTATGAAAGAAATCAAGGTATATATAATTAATTATGGAGAATTATAAATATACACCAGACAGAACGGAAAGTGCAATTTGTGGATTCTATAGGAGAATGCTTGGTAAGAGTTGGCATAATTAAAATTTAATGCAAATAATACTACCATACAGGTTAGATAATTTTTAATTCGTAATTCTGTCAGGTATAAATTTATGAACATAAGTCCTGTGTACTTTCCTATAAAATTAATTGTGATACAAATTTATAATCCAGTCATGAAACTACCACAGAACATCGCCAATCAAATCAAATACCAGTCTGTAAATTTATGCTCATGTAATTTCTGCAACCCATCTTTAGGTCGAAATGTCAAAACGCCAAGTTAAAAATATTTCTGGGAAATGTCCCGTACCAGGAATTTAACAAGGATCAAGAAATTGTGTCTAGAATATTTTTACCGTATCTGTCAAAGCCGACAGAAATTGAAACGTTCCAGATTTCGCAATTTCAGGCCAGTTTTCTTTATTGTGCGTACTCTGAGAGAGAAATGGTGATGGTGGGTTAGGATTGTAAAACCAATGGAGAATCAGACAAACTACCAAGGCAGGATCACAATCAATCAACACAATATATGATGTTTTAGATTTGGTCAACTCGGCTCATATCAATACCTGTTCAGATATGTTATCCCGCCAAATTCTGATGATATTATTTCAAGGTGTGTTCGGATTATTCTTAAATTTATAACTGCACTGCACTAAACTTTTCTTTACAAAAACCGGAAATTCAAGTTGGCAAAAATGTTTTGAAAACTTGTTACTAAAATATTTCCTTTAATATTTCATAAACTATTCGCCAGTTTGTATATCCAGTGGCGTCGCTAGGGGGGTGCGGGGGGTGCGGACCGCACCGGATGACACCATCTCAGAGGGGTGACACCAAAATGAAAAAATGCAAATTTTACAGATCACACACTGCTCGGTCTAGTCGGATTTCATAAGCGGATAACCTATCATAAATACATGACTAGCAGGCACAGCAGTGACGTCGTTAGGGGGATGCGGGGGGTGCGGACTGCACCGGGTGACACCATCAGAGGGGGTGACACCAAAATGACATTACTAAGGATTCTGTATGGTCTGTTTCGGAAGGAGGACCATGGGGGTGACACCATGAGCTACCGCACTGGGTGACACCAACCCGAGTGACGCCACTGTGTATATCAAGTTTATAAACAAAAGTCTAGTGTAATCGAGAAGGTAATATTTGATTATGTAGTAACACATATGTATTCTAACTCTAACATATTACTTGATATATCAAAGTTCATAAGTAATTTTCTGCAGACATATATATGCTTGCATTTATAAGCATTTAAAAGAAAAGAAATAATATTAAAGTTTCTGGCAGTGGTATATTAAATCTAAATGACGCCCGGGGTGAATATGAAAGCCCAAAGAGGTTTTGGCGCCCCAAAATCTCTGGCGCGCACGTGGTTTTGATTCACCGAGACTGGAGCCCAGGGCAATCGCCCCGTCCCCCCCCCCCGTTAGTAAGCTACTATTTTGGGTATTAATGCGTTTATAATAAAAGGGTTGTATTTTTAAAAGCACGCTTTTCTTGTTTGCTTATTAAATAAAAACGGAAAAAGCGACAATTTATTTTATACCTTACTTCACTGACAAGAGGGTATATTGTCGTTGCCACTCTGAGTCAACCTCTTTGTTTATCTGACTCGCTTCAGTCTGCTAGTGTGTAAGTACAATCACTTGTTTCATCTGCACGTCACAAAGCATGTCATAGCTTCGCTTCCTTCCCTCTACCACTACCATGCCACTCAATTGAAACTTTATACTCAAAATTTCTTGTTGGTGTACATGAGCAGTCGGGTGTCATTGTTTTTTTTTCAATTTGGCCCATTTCGGTGGAAACACAGGATTGAAGGATATGACTGAAAATTTGATCGCTTGGTTTGTGGTCAGTCTAGATCGGCATTAAGGTAATTCTTTTCCATCTAGTCCATTTTCAAAGATATTTCATGACACTTGCGTGTTTTAAAAATTAAATTATCGCTTCTTCATGCTCAGAACTTCCAGGAATTTATTGTAACTTTGTAAGTTAGATATTTGGCGGAGAAAATACCACACAATACTTTCATGTTTACTTCTGTCTTGTTTACAGAGGGGCTATTTTAGGAACTGAGTTCATCCTCGCATCTCTTAACTAGATAATGGGAGACTTTAACAGTTTTGTTTAAAAAGTTAGTGTTTTTATATTTTATTCATTTTGTGTTCTTGATATTTGGCCATGATTGAGGACAGATTTTTGGTGCATACTTGTCTTTTGTCCAGATTGTAAGATATAAATACGTTATTTATTGATGTCTGAGTTCAAGGTCTATTTTTATATGGAACTTTAGATGATTCTGGAATCGAATTTTTGACCCACACCCTGATTATTTTATGGCCTTAAATTTTCATATAATATTCTGATGGACATAATTATTTTATTCCCCCTTTGTTTAAGTTCAGTGTCTGGAATTAATACTTTTGTGTTAAGCTATAACCGACAAGAATAATTTATAAAATTATTCATTGGAATTACAAATTGCTCATTGACATTCGGGACAACTCACTGTGTTAGGACTTTTGTGAATTCACTCCAAGACATCTGGATTATATCATGGTGATACACCAAGACTGCTGGTACATCAGCTTATCCAAGACTTTTGGCACATCATGAAATTTAACACTGGAATTAATTCCAAACACTCTATGCTTTGGAAGCTGTGATAGAAAGTTTAGGATTTTGGGGAGATTTAACAATACTGTAAGTTCCTTTGAAAGTTTCACTTTGTAAAGAAAGACATTTATTTGTTGATCGTTCTAAATTTGTTGGTTTCGCTTCTTTTTTGTTAATTAGTTAAGACCATAGAGAGTCGTAACACTAGATATGCTCTGATTGAAGAGGGGCAATATAATTTTGATTTTTTCCTCAGTATTTGATGGGAAATAGTAAAGCTTAAGAATTAGGCTTGTTTGTACTTATTCGACCCTGTGCTACATTACTGCTAGAAATTCACAGACGTGCAAAATAAACGTTATGATCTTTCACTATTCCAATCGACACGCGTGGGTGGGTATATTGTCTGACATAAAATAACATGTCCAGAAGAATATACTTGTGATGCAGTGATATGCATGCCTGTGACTGTTTGCACATTATGGGATTTATTCTGCCAGTCAATTCATTGCACTGTCTCGAGTGTCGCATTTAAACCTCTTCACATGAAAAAATAAACCAAAATATGGATGTAAGAACACACTATTTATGTTAATTTCCTTTTTACAAATAAAACTTAGGTAATAATCACGTCTATACAAGATCAATTTAATTTACGTGAAAGGCCCTGATTTTAGCTGAACGTCATAGAAAATCACAAATGTCGTGTACAGAAAGAATATCGTTAATAATGAACACGGGACTTGTTGTTTTTCGCTTTGATCGCTTGGAGGTGAAACATTAGCAAAGCGTGGAAAATAAATGGTTGTCGCTGAATCAGTTGCATGGATTAAGTAGATAAATTGCTTCCGCTAAAATCAAATTGTTGGTATTTAAGAGATCAAATGAAGTCTGATTTTTCGAATCATTATAATTATTGCATGTGGTTCGCAGGGAAGATTATCTTTTATCTCCGAGAGTGATACCGAATCGTAACGTTTAATTGGCTGACTTGGGAATATTTTACCAATGTTTGGCCGACGGGTATAAATAGTTCAGATTTGTCTCGACATTTAACAATCGATCTGCGCACTTGAAATCCAGGGTTTGGGTATGAGATACTAGCACACGCTTGTAATGCTTTTTGCTATTAGGAAAAGATACGATGTTATAGAAAAAGATACGATAACATAGGAAAAGATACGATGAGATAGAAAACGCTAAACGAATGCATGATGTTCAATGTGGTGGAAAGCTCTCAACAGATCTTCCTTGCCAACATTACCTTGTTTATAAACACGGGAAAAAAGTAATGCGTTATTGATATGACCGAAGTATATATGCCAGATACAAAAGATGATATATCTTAAATAAAAGAAACTGATATCTACGAATTTTCAGCAACTATATTAGAGGCACAGCTGAAACGTTTGGAGTAAGGAAAATAAATTCCATTATCGTAACACTTTACCTTAAGGTAAGTATATAAAGCTACGTCCTAAGTTATTCTGCACCATGAATTAATTAAAACTCACACAATTTCATTCATTAGAGGGGTTGAAAGATCGAAGACTACTCGCCAATAAAACAATGTTATTGCAAATACCAGTAAGCTGCTGACAGCTATTATTACTGACAAAGAAGAGAATCAATGAATTAGTCAAGCCATAATCAATGCACGTCTGATTATACACGTTTAAAGATTTTAAATTTGGGTGATTGTTACAGCTGAACACACAAATACTGGCAGTTAAGATTCCAACATTCAGAAAATGATTTGTAAAACTTTCTTTATAACCTTAAAATGTATAATAATTCAATAAATACTTATTTCAGGAGAGAGAGAGAGAGAGAGAGAGAGAGAGAGAGAGAGAGAGAGAGAGAGAGAGAGAGAGAGAGAGAGATTTATTGCCAGGGAGTCGGCAGAAATATTTCCGTTCTCCTTAATTTCATTTCAAAAGCCCTCCAATTCCAATGAATAGGAAGATTTATTTTGCCCTCCAAAAGGTCAGTTCATGATCCTTCCAATACCAGTGAGTAGGCAGAAATATTTCCGCTCTCATAAAGGCCAATTCAAGATCCTTCCAATATCAGTTAGCCCGCAGACTAGTTTCTCTCTCCAAAAGACCAATTCAAATGCCTTTCAAAAACCAACGAGTAAGCAGAACTATTTCCGCTCTCCAAAGTTCAGTTGCAAAGCTTTGCAATATCAGTGAGTGAGCAAAACTAACTCCTGCTATATAAATTTACCTAATTTTTATAATTTTGATTCATGACTGTAAATTGTAGTGATTATCTTTAGCTTGACTTTGCCTACGTGATCAGTCTGTTTAAGGAACATTAAGAGAGTAAAATTACAAATGATTTATAAGTAGATGTTTAAGTATGTGTTGACAATTACTAATAATAATCTTAAAAATAAGAAATGTTGATTACTTTGGGGTAATTTCCATTCGCTGGTGGATTTTTCACGGTTCTAGAAGAATTAAATAATTTATCGAGTAGTATGATCTGTCACATGGGGGTTAATTGTGAAATATAGTCATAATAGAAGGTGTATATAAGAATAGAACTGAGCAATCAGATTCATTCATATTTTGGAGTAATTCTCGTCTCTCATGTTCCTGTTGTAACATCAAGTCTACAGACGTGTTTTATGGAGTACCTAGATACTATTTGAGAGGAAAATCATTTGTTTGGACTGTTCAGTGGAAATAGAAAGTACTAATTTTTTTAACAGTAATAATATTATGGAACTATTGTGAATTATTCGAAGGAGCTCTGGACAACGCCATTTTCATAACATCACGATTCTTGGCGGTCAAGTACATTTCAAGTTTTGAAATTTATACAGAACTTTTCATTCCTTTGGACTTCAACAGAACGATTTCAGGACTAGTTTTGATTCACTTCATAATGCTGTAAGTTCCTCTCACATTTTCATTTATAAATTTGATAAAAAAAAATTATTTATTAAATTTTACAAAACTTGTTCTGTTACTTTACGACCAAAGAGACGTTGCAAGTAATACCAAGGAGTAGCTAGACGTATTTCCGCTCCTCTTAAGGTCCATTCAGGAACGTTCCAATACAGACGAGTAGACAGAAGTAATTTTGCTCTCAATTAATTAATTTATTGTAAAATTATTGCTTAATGTTCAGTACAGCTATTACATATCGCATTATGTATCGAAATTGTGAGAGGCGTATGCATGCTTGTGACTCCTAACTGTTTAGAAAATTTAAACTTTTTTCTTATCCTGTAAATATACTGTGGAAACGCCAACGAACATTTCGAATTTGTATAAAATGAGAGAAATGTTTTTTTGTTGAAAGCATTTAACTGGTCGGTCCAAATGACAAGCGTCTATTCGAAATTGTGATCCGGCCGAGAGACCATTTGTAATGCTGCGTTACGGTTTCTTGATGTGTCAGTTGTCATATATCTTGTAACTGCACTGATATTTCACAATCAAATGACTGCTGGCATGACACTCAACGACAAGAAATGGAGACTCGGATGATGTCCATGATACGACTTTATGCTTAAATATGGAGACATAGAGTAAATGGCACAGTTGCTTTTTTCTAAATTTCGTTCCTATCTACGATTTCCAGATCAGTGCAAATTAACGGAATGAGAAAAATGTGCATCTTTTCACTTAAAGCTCCATATTCTCTTTGAGATTTGTCACAATCATCGCAGTGACTTTGCTCCCAAAAAGTAGTGCCTAGTTCTTATACCAGGTTAACAGTTTATCCCAACCATTAATCCTTCAAGCTAAAACAGCGTAATTATTACTCAATAAATTTCAAGACCTCTGTAAGGAAAAAAAAGATAATACACACCCCTATATATATATATATATATATATATATATATATATATATATATATATATATATATATATATATATATATATATATATATATATATATATATGAGGCACGGTTGAAAATATATAAATGTGGAATTTTCGGAACCTCTGGCATGTTAATTCCATCGCTGATTTTAAATTTCAATTTCAATGTACCGTGAAAAATTTAAGGAGAAAAGGTAATGATAATTATTGATTAAAGCAGAAATCACACAATAAGGCTTAAGTCGTAAACTTGTTCAACATTGCAGCACAGATCACACAATAAATCTTATTCATGTAGGACATTGCGGCTCAAATCACACCATACATCTGAAGTCCTATTCATGTTTGGATATTACAGCACAGATCACACTATACATCTGAAGTCCTATTCATGTTGGACATTACAGCACAGATTACACAATAATATAAAGTCATATCCATGTTGGACATTACAGCACAGATCACACTATACATTTGAAGTCCTATTCGTGTTGGATATTACAGCACAGATTACACAATTATATAAAGTCATATCCATGTTGGACATTACAGCACAGATCACACCATACATTTGAAGTCCTATTCGTGTTGGATATTACAGCACAGATTACACAATTATATAAAGTCATATCCATGTTGGACATTACAGCACAGATCACACCATACATTTGAAGTCCTATTCGTGTTGGATATTACAGCACAGATTACACAATAATATAAAGTCATATCCATGTTGGACATTACAGTACAGATCACACCATACATTTGAAGTCCTATTCGTGTTGGATATTACAGCGCATATCACACTATACATCTGAAGCCCTATTTATATTTGATATTACAGCACAGATCACGCTATAGATCAAACCAAATTGTAGCAAATGAATCCTAAGCTAATAGTATTCAGTAACAGTAATAATATTCCTAAAGACCCGTTATGTTTGCAAACTAAAAGCAAAACTATTCCTAAAGACCTGTTATGTTTGCAAGCTGAAAGCAAAACTATTCCTAAAGACCCGTTATGTTTGCAAGCTGAAAGCAAAACTATTCCTAAAGACCAGTTATGTTTGCAAGCTAAAAACAAAACTATTCCTAAAGACCCGTTATGTTTGCAAGCTAAAAGCAAAACTATTCCTAAAGACCTGTTATGTTTGCAAGCTAAAAGCAAAACTATTCCTAAAGACCCGTTATGTTTGCAAGCTAAAAGCAAAACTATTCCTAAAGACCCGTTATGTTTGCAAGCTAAAAGCAAAACTATTCCTAAAGACCCGTTATGTTTGCAAGCTAAAAGCAAAACTATTCCTAAAGACCCGTTATGTTTGCAAGCTAAAAGCAAAACTATTCCTAAAGACCCGTTATGTTTGCAAGCTAAAAGCAAAACTATTCCTAATGACCCGTTATGTTTGCAAGCTAAAAGCAAAAATATTCCTAAAGACCCGTTATGTTGCAAGCTAAAAGCAAAACTATTGGATAATTGATACATGTTTATTCTTCTTATGACCGTGTTAACCCATTAACAACTAGATCGGTAAAATGAAATTTCCGACCTTACTTAATCGAGGCAATTTAAGCAAGGCTTGTTCAAGGGTATATGCTGTAATTCTAAACAGTTGTTTTAACGGGAAAGGCTGCACACCGGCACCAGTATATAGTAAGGGATGTGTGGAGTGCCTTTGTTTTACTTCTTTCCAGCCAAAACTAAGTTCACAGATAATTACAATTGTAAACCCACATCCACACACGCCTTCTTTGCTAGAATATCAGAAAACACGTATTTTGGAACCTAAGATAGATATGTGAAGAATTGTACAATTGTTGGCATCAACCACAATGCTAGCTTTTATAGGTTACTTTTATAACAATGTAATTAATCAAATGACCACAATTGTTTCTAGCAAGGTCACTGAAAACATTTTCATATTCCTGCAACTTTACTCTTTGCTTTAAATTTTAGTTGCTTTAACTTTGTTTAACATTCTTTTCTTGTATATTTGATTTGACCTGGTTCGGTTTAGGTAAGATAAACACAATAAGATTTGAAACTAATTTTACCATCTTGAAGAACGTTCGTCATTTCCTTCCCCTTTTTACTCTATTACTAATAATCTTTCATAATAGGACAGCGGATAAACAATAACAATGTATCGATGATTAGTATCGATGATACTAATGTGATGATAGCTTTATGAATCGGTTCGACTGGAGGTGGTATCTTTGCACCACCCGTAAGCACAAGCACAATCGTGCTTATTATGAATCCAAGTGCCATGAGAACAGAGCTTTCTCCCTCTAACAACTAGGTATTCATCAAGTTCAACGGTCTTTGCGAGCGTAATCCATAGAGCAACACGGTACATCAGAATTACTGTTAGCACTGTGTCCACGGAGCCAGATACAACAAGCAGTATAAGCCAGCCTGTTTATGTTGGCTTGTATATCGTTTTGAACCACGTCGAGCTGCCTCCTCGCTGAGATCAGTAATTGCTCGTTGTTGAGCTCTATAACTCGGAGAAATTCAACGCCACCTATGAGATCAGTTATTACTCGCATTGCTTTTGAACGTAAACGTAATACAGTTTCACCAACCCCCACACGTTACTGCGAGGGCACAGTTCTACATTCCATTAGACCTGATCTTAATGATACCCTGTTACGAGAAATCCAGTGTTTTGCGGTACTCACCGAATCCTGCTATGCGTTGATTTTGGACAATTTTTGTGGATATATCTTCTTGCTTGCACCCAGTTTTCACCTCGTCGTCGCCTGTCTGCCGCTGCCGTATTTGACCTTTTTGAAGGTTCACGTGCCATGCTACTAGTCTGGCCATTCGGACAGACCCTGCTTGGAGCTGAGCTATAATAACAGTCGAACGATCCAAAAGAACGAATATAGTTGCAAGTTACACAATCAGCAGTATCTCTCTGTAGTAGACGTTGTCACCAAATAAGAATGGCAGAAATTATCAAGTAACAGCATACGAGGTGAGTGACTATTTTGCACAACCGATTGCTGATCCATAGCTAGAGATTAACAAGATCGAGTCCATGTGGGACACCAAGCTCAACACGCCGGCTAAAAGTATGAAGGAAATAGTTTTAATTTTCGAGGATGCAGGAACGAGAGCTGCAACGGCTTGTGATGGGAATATTTTTACAATCCCCTCATTAACATGTTGTCAGTGAATATTTCGGGTATTCTAAACCAGATCTATGCCCAGAGGCAGCTGAGATACCAGCAGTGGAAAGAGGAATTAATTTACCGGCGAATATAGTTCTGGAGCATCGGTCACTTGACGCTGGTGCCTATCACAAAAATAAACATGTTTGCCCTTGTTCTCAAAATGAGGTTCATGGAAGACCACAAGCTGCATGGGCCAGAAGACTGCATAAAAAAGAGAGCGATTTTATAATGCAGCTTTTTAAATAGATGGCCTTTAGATTCGAATGTCACATTGAATGTTTGTTTAGTTATTAGACCTCCTAGACTCTTATACGTTGCGAAACAGACGCAAGAGAGTTTTCTTGTCAACCATGAGGGGTATGATCTACTCACCAAAATGTTCTTTGAAATCAATGTGCTTTTTCTACTCAACGATTTAGCCTTTCTCTTTGGCGTCTGGCATAAGGAAACGGCCTTTATTAGCTCGCATATGCAGTTCACGATGCCGTTATTAGCATGTAGGTTCTAACACAACAGTACAACGCCATTGCCAGTGATTTTCGCATCCAGACCTCGTGGATAGCTTTAAATATGCTTAAAGCGTTAAAACGGGTGGACTGAAATGATGAGATGCATCTAACATAGAGTTTTATAATTCCTAAATTCATCTTCATTCGGTACTGCTTTTATCTTTTCATCTGAATAATTTCTTATAAATGTCTTGACAAATAGATGACTTTCAAAACCGAGCAATTTATGTATAAATATAGAGGATAAAGTTTTGGTATCCTAAACTGAAATTGCATCCAGTATAAGCAGCCCATCTGTAATTTCTTGTTAAGTGAACACGGTCAATAACTTTGTCTTTAAAAATTCTTTTTCTCATAGAAAATACCTTTTCTATCATATACTTAAAATCTTTATACTCTACACAACCAGTTGCAAATATACCGAGTGCAATCAATATCTCTGTAAACGAGTGGTCTGTATCGATTACGAATCGACCTGATACGTGCATACCACTAGTGGATTGAGTTTAGATGCTTGCATTGTCAATGACCGATTTGATTGATGCAAAACAATATTAAAATTGTGTTGCACAACACTTTGTGTTAGATATAATGATGTTCTGAAACAGTAATAAACAACACACATGTCGTTTAAATGGATATCATATTTTTGTAGAGTTTTACAAATGAGCCTTTTAACGTTATTTTGTGTATATATATATATATATATATATATATATATATATATATATATATATATATATATATATATATATATATATATATATATATATATATATATATATATATATAGACACACACACACACATTAAAAATATAACATGGCATTTGAAGCGTTGGTATAAAGCAAATTGATATACGAATACTATTGGTGTATCAAGTTGTGATCCGCCCAATGGCGCAATAATACGAGTATATAAACATTCTTTCAACTACAGGCCTATAGATCAACGATGAATTTCTACTCATTCATTAATCATAAAAGACATACGAAAAGAACGATAAAAATATTAATAGTCCCTGTTTTCTAAATGAAAATTAAAATTGTACACCATTACATGGGAATCCTTTCTTTATTCCATTCCTGTCTCACCTCTCGTGTGTAAGCAAAAATCTGGAGTGAGAGAGAAAAACATTGCGCTGGACGAAAACATTAAAGCTGAACTTGTAACAAGTAACCTACAGTAATATGGTTGGTCGTAACGGTATGTTTACGCTTTCCTTGAGATCTATGTACAGTGTCCATAATATTAATGATACATAGTTGCAATAGCCAGTCGACACTAAACCTATATGTTAAATTTGTCGGTTAGGAAGCACATATACTGTAACGTATTAATTGCTTTGTTGTTGTTTCTTAACCTATTATAATGTTCCAAAAATCGAGTATTAATTATTAAATATAAAAATGTCCAAATGGTAGCCCCCGAACCCCATCCTCTCTCTCTCTCTGGATTATCCTAGCTAGATACGTGCGAAATCCATGAAAATACGAGGGTTGGGGAATTTGGCTTGTATCATACGATGATGTCTCTGGACCTATGAACGATGGTAAAGTTTAGTCAAACCATCTAAAGGAGAGAGAGAGAGAGAGAGAGAGAGAGAGAGAGAGAGTCTTTAGAAATTTAAATTAAAGCAGAACAATGACTTAGTTGAACTCTCAATATATTAAAATATGTTAATTACATCTTGTTGGATCGTCATTTCGCTTAGTTTCTATTCCACGCTAATTTCAATACTCCAGTACTTGAATGACTAACAGTTCAGATTCAGTTTACAAAAAGCTAACCGTGTTTGTAGTGCACTACTTTCTTTATAAAAAACCACATATCATGATTAAATCAATAGTGTATCTTTAATTGATTTAATAAATGTGAATAAAAATAAAACTCAGAAGAAAACAATCAACTTATTACTTTGCATATGCGATTGTGAACAACAAGAAAAATCGTAGAACTACATTTTGTAGCGGACACACTCGCAGAGATGTGAGGAGTTAATTCACTCGGTCAATACACAGTTGCCCGGAGCAATGTGCAAAAATTTGTATTTGTGTGTGATATAAATTAAATATATGTATAGTATGTACGCTGTATAAATGATATGCTCGTTGTATACATTCGGCAAGCCTCGTTTCCTTTTAATGAAAAATTTAGACATCTCGTGGTATATCATTGATACAGCATACATACTATATATATATATATATATATATATATATATATATATATATATATATATATATATATATATATATATATATATATATATATATATATATATATATATATATATATATATATATATATATATATATATATATATATATATTTATATTTATACGTTACTGCATTTGTATGGGAAAATAGGAACGAGTTTTTCGGAATGAATACTGCACGAACTTGTGAGTGCAGTATATCCTTCCGACAAAACGAGTTCATATTTTCCCATACAAATGCAGTAACCTTTTTATTATATGCTCATTTTTTTTTTCAACC
This sequence comes from Sinohyriopsis cumingii, assembly GCA_028554795.2. NCBI lineage: Eukaryota > Metazoa > Mollusca > Bivalvia > Unionida > Unionidae > Sinohyriopsis > Sinohyriopsis cumingii. The sequence continues at coordinate 87,145,128 of CM068827.1, forward strand.
TAAGGTTTAATTATGTAAACAAAATACACTACAAGAAACAACGTAAATGAATGATTGCCGTATTCCAAACTAAATACACAAGCGCAGATTTGACATTACAAAATGACGTCATTATTTATGCGCACATAGCTATGCCCAGATAAATTTGAACTTAGTCGCGCGGTCGACATAACTTTCGAAAGAAAATTGCGTGTCTAGTTAAAATTGAAATTTGCAGTCATATTGTGAATGACTGGGCATTGCAACGACTTTTCCATTTGATCTGGAGTGAATATATTTTGGTGTTTTGTTTCGATTCGACGAAAGTTTGTGATTTTGGACTGGATTCATCTGTGCAAATTATACATGAAATACATCGAATTGAAGTGGCGCGGGAGAAGCGTGTTTACGTCTGCAAATGTGTTTTTGTTTCTGTCACTGAATGTTTGAAATCATAACGTGGGGAAAATATGAAGTCTTTCAATTGCAATTTTCAAAAAGAAGCTATGGAATTTAATGTGTATTTCATTTTGAGTGCAGTAAGGAGGATGCAATTGCACTTATCATCGAAATTACAGCACACTTTCGAAATGTGTAATCCAGATTGAAAACCTATGACATGACTCATGTAACTCGGATTTGCAGAATTAAGAAAAAACATTTTGAGGAAATTCAGGATGCAAAACTGTAAGTATATTTTATTTTGCCATTCTTATCACCAGCTAAAGAAAACAGTATATGCCTTGTTATTTGTAAGGACCTAATCCGTCATTTATACAAGGTAGCTAGCCTAAATCCGTAACATTGTATCAACCCAAAATGTCAAGACAGCTGGGTTTTTTTGCAGTCCACGAAACATGTTTTAGTTCATTCAGAAACAAATAAACAACCACAACGTAAAGAGCCTCTTACGCGAGTGTACATGATTTGTTTACAAATCAAAAGTGCTGGCGTCTGAGTCCTTTGTTTATTTACAAAAGAAAGTAGTTCCTTTATTCACGTGAATGCTATATGTGTCTTGTCGCGCGCATTCAGTATCGGGGAATATTGAACGATTCTGTCAATGTAAAGTTAACGGGGAAAAAAATGAGCATGTAATAAAAAAAAATATATATATATATATATATATATATATATATATATATATATATATATATATATATATATATATATATATATATATATATATATATATATATATATATATATAAGTTCGGTTCAATATCGTTGAAATATTCATATATATATATATATATATATATATATATATATATATATATATATATATATATATATATATATATATATATATATATATATATATATATATATATATATATATATATATATATATATATATATATAAGTTCGGTTCAATATCGTTGAAATATTCATACTAGTCTTGACTGTTTCCGCCGTAATATTGTACTACAAATTTCTCTTAAATGAATTCGTACGTTTTTGAGGTGTATTGATGGAGACTGTGATTATTCTCACTTCCATTGAAAAAATGCAAATTAAGTATTGATGCCACTATTATTATTTTTTTTTAAATAGCAATATTTTCAAATTACATTTCACCAATAATTCTTCAGATATGTGTATATGTGTTGGCGTTGTTACGAGTATATAATATTAAAGTAAATAAAAGAGCGAACACCAACAAGTTTGTAAAATTCAACAAATAATTTTTTCCGTAGAATAAAAATTGAAAATTTAAAAAAGAACTTTCATTATTTTGAATTTAGTCCCGTGTAGTCCTAAAATTTCTGTCAAAAGTCCAAATGTATAGAGTTCTATATTGAACATGCTGATATGCCAATAGCCCCGACTGTACTGATGCAATGAATGTCCTTGAATGCGTTCACAATAATTCCAAAATAATCATTTAGTCCACGAAGTGTTGTTGAACACTTTGCAATTCTAGTGAATAATTTAAATCAATAAATCTTCCGAAAGAAAAAACTTAGTACAACAACAAGACTGACTCCACTTTGTATGTTAAGGTAGAAGTGAGTAACTCTTTAAGTAAGGAAATTTCATATGGAAATCTATGACACATAACATAATCAGTATGACAGTTGTGCAGTATTGCTCAGAACACAAACTCGTTAATATTTTCCCCTACAAATGCAGTAATTTATAATTACTAGCCAAGGTTAGTCACACAATATAGATGTATTTAACATATAATCATGGAGAAAATCCAACAGGCAATACAAATTAAATGTATATAGCGCTGTGAAATAGAGTGTCTGTAGAGTGTAATAAATAAGAATTTGTTTAAAGAAAATATTTCAGATACAGCGAATTTAATGTTTCACACTTATATCGTCCGTTGTGAGAAGGTCATCATATAAGCATGACAAAGAGCATCTTGACAAGGGAATTACATCACTTTTGGTTTATGCAAAAATATTTTCAACAATTACCATAAACTTTCATTTCTCAAGCGAAACGTTGATATGAGATTTTAAATAAGCATCACTGCTCTATAAGTCTCTACATATCTTTTAGAATTGCATGACAGCTGGCATTTAACTTTCATTAAATTCTGATTTGCAACGTTACACTAAAATTTAACCGTTCAGGCTTTAAGGTTTTCATGCGTTCTATAAACAAACTGCTACAACATCAAATTTTATGGCAGACTCAAAATTAACATTGATTTTTGTGTCTGTCCTGTATTCAAGATCTATGGTTTTAACAAACAAACTAGTACACAATGAAATTACACGATATTATCAGTTATTCCTCGAAGTCTTAATGGTAAATTCGAAGGAGCATTGATATTGTTTCATTTCATAACAATGCTTACAACAAAAGCTTACAAATATAGGCATAGAACATCATGAATTGAAGAGTCACTCGATTCAGTTACAAAATTTGATTTCTACACAGTAACCATCAAACCTATTTTATAAGCAAATACATAAACAACCCTTTAAATTTGTTGAAGGTCCTAATTTGAATGTGAAGTGCTAATTAAAATCCTTTTAATTGGATTTCTGTTGTCGACTCTTAGCTACGAACTGTGGTCTTTAAAATTGATTCGTAGTAAAAGATTCTCCAATGTAGATTGTACATCATGACAATTCATGAAAATTACGAAGTGTAAACCAATCTATAGTTACTAATGCATACAGAGTGAAATTGCAAAACATGGACGGGAAAAAACAATAATCAAGAGATTATAATATCGTACAGTACCTATATTTTGTTTTAGAGCTATGAGTATTCTAAAGAGTTGATGGTATTTAAGAGTAATACATATCTTGACAGAACTGGTTTTAAATATATTAAAAAGGTTTTGTTGCATGTTAAATTTACAAGTGTTCAAGTGTTCTTACAGAGAGATTCGGTGAAGTTTGAACTGTTTCGAACTGGTTGACTGTTGCAGAGATGTATATATGTTGTTGTATGGAATTTAGAGTACAGCAACATATTCCACCTAATATTCGAGTTACCCATATCATCAGTACAACATTTGTCAAGATAGCTTAAAATGAAGTTTTGGTCTCACGATAAATAATCTGGATGATGCCACCTCGGAAAACCTTCGCGAGCTAAGAAATATGTACTGTTATACCCTAGCCCCTGCTCCAGCCCACGCAGAGTTAAATAGCCTATTTAGGCCCATAAATAGCTTTGCATGTGTCACTTAAAAGGCTGAACATCAGGTATATTGTCATAAAGATAACTGTTCTAATTAGTTCACATTTAACCTTTCAGTAATGTGCACACGATGAGCAAAGATATCACGTCTAGTGTTATTACTTATAATCAGTTATTTAATGTCCCAGTGTAATAATTGCCCTTCTGAAGTTTACAAAACTGAACTTATCCTTTCTAATATTTAATTTATATGCTCAATAAAACTTCTTTACAACTGATGCTTAATAATTTGTTAGCATCGTTGCCTTATCTCTCCCTGCATGCTGCGAATATAGATGTCACTCTTGACACATCAGAAATAACAGCAGGTTATTTAGCAAAGATCTGTGCACAAGATTCATATAATCTTATCAAATAGTGGTATTTTCTAGGCAGCTATTTTTGAGTCTGATGTAAGTCATCAAACAGGTTCCACACCTTTAAAGTTGTATATATATAGTAAAGATATCTTTTACATTGAGCAACATCGAGTTAAACCAATAATTGCCTTCAAATTAGTAATGGTAAATACAGTTTATTCATTCGTGGCACTATGAATTTAAGAGCAAATCCCTCACATTGGTATTGAGCTATCAGCCAAAGAAACTTTTCAGATTTTGTTTTGTTGGCCATATCTGATTGAAAGAGGTCTTCACACTTGCAATAATAAATATAAGAAAAATAATATTACAATAATATGACATGAGGCCAACTATTTGGCATCAATGAATATTATCGTCAATTACTATAAATACTTTTTTGAAAACGGCTTCAATCAGGTTTTTGCTTTGAAGTATATATTTACAAGATTGGTGACCAAAAGTTGCACGTTCGATATTGATAATGTGAAACCAATGTCAATTGCTTGTGAATTAAGTAAAATTTACTTGAAGATACGTTGTATGTAAACAGGTCATATTTGTGTGAAAACAGAGTCATCAAAAGAAGTGGCTTATTTCTAAATGCAAAAATGTCACACATTAGGATGTTTACTGTAGTTCTATTTAATGGTTTGCAAGAAAATTCACAGTTTTTATGTAATGATAGAAACAAATATCAAAATCTAGAGACTATGACGGTTAATTTGATATTTAAGAAATGTTGTTGTCCTGCTGATTTGGGTTGCTTCATATATATGTCCCTTTTATGTTTCTGTTGCTGGACAATCATACCAATTTTAACCGGTTGAATTTAAGAACTGCCCATACCTATCTATTCCAGATAACTACAATAAAGTCACGTTGCTCTTTAAACTTCATTTAATCCCTTCAAATGTATTTGATACATCGTCTGCTTTGGTGCGATAAGAAGTTACTGAAGGATAAGTTAAGTATAAATTGTTCCTAACATCTTTCAGAAATAAAAGGAAAGAACTGGTATTCCAAAAAATAAATTTATTTCCAGTTTCATTCAAAGAGGCTACGTGGATTGGCGTATTTCTAATTTTGCAAGATTTACTTCGAAACTTTCCTTTTGTCTTGTATATGATAGTTATTGAAGCGGTTCAGCAGCACGCTAGTTATATAAAAAGTTGTCAACATAGCTTTCTTTTCCAAAACTGAAGTGCGTTTTTATATTGTATATTCTTATGTACCTTATCTGTTTTAGGCTTTGACTCCTTTCGTGTAGTTACTTAAAACATGCTTTAGATATAGTCATTATAATTTGAGTAGGTCTAACATGAAACACAGATGTAAATTAAAGGAGATGATAAATTGATTGTTACATGTTTCTCTCGTCATCATGTCAGAAATGAGTTTAATATATCTATTAGATTTGCAATTGTTTTTATCCATCTCTGTGATATATATATATATATATATATATATATATATATATATATATATATATATATATATATATATATATATATATATATATATATATATATATATATGTGTATGTGTGTGTGTGTGTGTGTGTGTAATAAAACATCAGACACATTGGATATTCTGTGTGGAAAAATGCTTTTGTCTGTATAAAATGTTCTGTTTATTCGAAAGGACGCTTGTTCTTTGATTTATAGTTGTAAGAAAAGTATAATCTACTTTTAAACGTCATACTAGTTCAATTTAGGTTGGAACTGATTTTACGCAAAGCAAATGAAAGGTGCAACGTATGCCAAATTGTACGAAAGTATTCGTTCTTCTTTCCATCTCAATAATTGTCATTGAGAGATAAACAAGGCTTGCAAAAGCTGAACATTATTCAACTCATTTCATAAATTCAATATTAAATTATTACCTATTTGTGACCACACACACACACATACACACACACATACATACATACATACATACATACATGCATGCATGCATGTATGTATGTATGTATGTATGTATGTATGTATGTATGTATGTATGTATGTATGCATGTGTGTGTGTGTGTGTGTGTGTGTGTGTGTGTGTGGTCACAATAGCTAATCCATACATACATACATACATACATACATATGTTCAGGGGTTATAGTTAACTAGCAAGTCGAGTTTCTAAACAAAGTGAGATAATCAAAATTAGCTTTCGATCTAAGAATTCCTGGAATGTTACTCTAAACTGTACTATCAATTTCAGATTAATATTGAGAATATCGAAAGGATTAAACTTCAAGGTAATCCCTTGAAAGTAGAATATCACTAAAGTCTTTAAAATATAATGTTAAAGGTAATTTCTGGTTCAGAATCAATGTTTTTTGTTCTCAGATTTAGAATCAATGTTTTTTGTTCTCACTCTGCTAGTCCAACAAACACTTTTAAATAAATTATTATTGTCTCTCAGAACTCTTACTAAACTGGTATCTGAACTGAATAATCCCAACATGGTATTTTAATTCTCTTATATAGTCTCCACATATGCACCAAATCAACACAGTCCGAATCACCATAAAGAATCTCGAACATTTAAATCCTTAGCTTGTGAAATCCTTAACAGTCATGTTCTGACCTTCTCAAGGATTGAGTTTATCAACAACTAGGACGTGCATAATATACCTACTGGAAAAATGCGCAGAGTACTTGAACAAAATCGTCGTTGACTTGATCTGGTTAATCTGTCTTGATTTATGAATTAAATTTTACACAAATTGTACTTGCACTTTTACTATATCATAAGCCAACCACTGATTGTAAAGAATTCAAATATAAACGTCATAAAAGCCAATTGAATTAAATAAACCTAAATGATAAATTAATATATAATACAAATACCCCAACCGCAAGTTCAGACTTCATAATGAACTAATTAAAAGGTCTGAGACAATGGATGGGCCCGAAAGCTATTCACGTAAACAAGCAAATTATTGAATTTTGTAGTGGTAGTAGATTGCGGATACATGGATTTAACAGCGGCTGAAGTTTTGCTTCCGGCGGTAGATTTAACTTTATGCTAATTTATCAACAGTATATTCAACCTCAACAATAAACATTTCGTATATTTTTGAAGCAGAAAAACGATTTAACCGAAATCGATGGCAACCAAAGACCAAAAACGGATAAATGGAAACTTAACTATAACTATGAAATCAAATTTATTTTGACAACTGCTGATTTGAAGTGGGAAGATCAAAACACTTACAAAATGTTATAAGTGATTTTATGATACAACACATTATAGTCTGAGGTTGAACAAACAAACAAACTAGATATGTTGACCACGAACTACCGAATAACGTTGGTGTCGTACAAAGTAGGACTGACAAAAATGTGTTCAAATGAGATGAGAAACTATTTGAGTGATTTATAATAAGACTTTCTGAGACACAGAAGCAAATTAAATTAAAAAAAGCAAATCGACTTTTTCATTAGGTTGTAGCACTAACACAAAACACAGATATATTGACATAAAGAGTTTTCCAAACTTAATAAAAGAAAGAAATGGACTTAAATGTTTTTCTTTTTATTTAGAATAGATAACCTTCAAACGAAATACATAACAATACATATTGCATGAAACAATGAAATTAATGCAGGATAAAATAATTTACGATTTAGGGTCTGCTGACTGTTTTATATTAAGTATGAGACGAAGATGAGGAATTTCAATTATTATTGAGAATCGTATCAGATTATGCATATATCTATGCACTGTTAAACAAAAACAACAAATGGGCTGATGGTCAAATTCAAGACTTATACATCAAACATTTCTTAAAATGTATGATTCGTTACTCTTTGCTGAATGCAAATTATAATTCTAAAGCAATATACACTATTATGGCATTCAAATAGAAATCAGCTTTACACACACAAGAAAGGAGTCGTTCTGTCAAAATGCATAATCAAACATGGCAACATGTGGTATGTTGTAATTAGAATATGAGCAGAGGCATTATCATTGGAAATGCAATAGCTATTGATCGAACATTCAGAGGAGGCAGAAAGTTTTCCCAGTGCAGCTCAGTAAGAAATAGTTTGACATGATACAGAAGAATTTATCATCAATGTTTATTTCCTCTTTTGAGAGACAACTATACACACATAGGAAAATGTAAGAGGGAAAATCATTATATATGAACATGAGAGCGCAGCTTACCTTAGAGGATTCGCATGTAAGAGGAATATATTTATTTCAAAGTAATGCGTGCTACTGCGGGACCTAATACTTAATAATTCTCCACTTCAACATTAAGTTTGTACAATAAGTAATATTTGATATGTTTTGTCTGAAATAGCGTACAAGAAGATACGAATATCATTCTTCAACGACCACGTGTCGTCCAAATCTTGATAAATTTAAAATTGATCTTATCATTGAGAACATTACAGACGCAGAGAACACTGAAGCAGAGATTATACCTTTTTTAGAAAGCCGATAACGTTGTAAAATTCCCTACCCAAGAGGGTTTTGAATAAATTCCTCATCCGATATACGTGTCTAAAATGTATCGATTTGTTGCACAGTGCTTTGACAGCAAATAAAGCATGGATTGTTGCACCTGTTTAAGAACAGCTGAAGTGCTATTACTTGTGAGTTATTAGTTGGAACAGTGATCTGAACAGTTGCAAAGGTGTAATTAACTATATGTCACTTGTTGTTTTGAATGTTTGCCGAAAAATGTATTGTTTAATAGAAGCATAGACATTTCCTAATCTTTTGTAGGAAGTGTCAGAATGGCAAAAGTTTGTAAAGCGCTCGTTAGGAGTATTGTGTGGCATGTAGTTTAGCTGTTGCTACCTTCCTCCGATAAACCATATGTTTACTGTATTTACCTCATACTGCATTATTCATCAATTAGAAAAGTCTCAAAATTATTTGTAGATTTTTGTATTGAGTTCCGTTTCTGATTTTGAACATGGTTATTGAACAGACATTACAGACCTGTGTATTTGTTTTTGGATTTGAACACAATAATATGTAAAGTTATAAGTTTTGGCTGTGCGGTGAATGACATGCATCTTTGAGTTTCAATGTGCACAATAATTTTGTACTCTTTGGTTGTTGTACATATTTAGTCATCAATCATTTTTATTTGCAATGGAGATACATAATTTCTTGTGGAATACATTTCACTGGAGGCAATATACAGCCCGTGAATAGTCAAGTGCGTGTAGTGGATCTCCAAATGTACTTCTAAATTGCAAGTAGATCATAGTCTGTTATTTCAAACAGTATTTATTCTATCTATCGAATGCTGCCTATCTTAATTAACTTACGGTATACATAAATAATGCTAGATAATAACATATGACGTTGCCTTGGAAGTTGGAAAACCCATTACTGACCAATATTCTCATCAAGAATAGAGTGGCGTACCTCTCACTCTATAGTATACAGTTGGTTTCCAGCCAGGTCAGTATCAAAAGTAATGAAAGAGCAGACCGTGCTGCCAAAATATTGCCACAATCATCTTATTTTAAAACACCATGCAGTAGGTTTAAACCTAGAACAAAACGTCATTGTTGATTAAGTGTCAGGCAACGTGGAATGATGCTGTGAATAACAAATTTCATGTGATAAAACCAACTCTAGGCGACTGGCCTCTTTCCTACAGAACTATCCGTAGGGACAAAGTAGTCATTGTAAGAATGAGAATGGGCCATACTTATATAACCCACTCCCACATATTAAAGGACGGTGACACGTTTTGGGTCTCTTGCAATGAACCCTTCACAGTGAAGCACATCATGATTAATTGTTTCGATCTCCAACCGACTCGCGATCGTTACTACAATGTTCAGCACACGAAGGAACTTTTTGATATGTGACTTGTATTTTGAATTTCTTGAAGGATGTTAACATTTATTTAAAATTTTTACTTGTGTGCAATTCGGAATATTTTGAGAATTTTTAGCGAACATTCATACTGAAAATAAGTCATATTTATTTTTATTATCCTTAAACAGTTTCAAAATAACATTTATAGCTCCCTTTGATTGGGAACCCTCATTTATATCCATTATGTGGTCGTTGTATTTTGTGCTTTTAGCAATTTATTTATAATAAACCTTTGTGAAGATTTGTTTTCGTCATAAAACTCCTTTGTAGTGCCAGATAGCATTACAGTGCTGGTGTGCTATAAAATCCACAATCAACTTTTTTGGGAATGTGTCTCGTTACAAGAATAATCGTAAAGTCCATTTTTACTTGTAAAGATTCAACTTGTTGGGATATCGAATGATACGTCTTCAAATATAGAAATGCCCAGATTAGGAGCTAAACATAGATTTATCTACCACTGGTATATGAATAATTTAAGCTTATTTTCCAATCAACCGGTTCTGCTGTGATGGCGAATGAACTAGTCTTGAATATTCCATTGCATCATAATATATTCCATACTATATTTTCTTCCGATTTCAAGTACTATTTTTATTTTCAACTATGATAATGAAGCGAACGTGGCATTCCCGCCACCCTCAACCCACCCCCAAAAACATTGTTGTCTTTTCAACTATAAGCAAAAATAACAAAAATAGGTCATCCGAGTAAGAAATTAAATGCTTAAAATATACTCAGTACTAAATAATTATGATCCCATTGGCTGACAATTAACACGGTTCCAACCAATATGATGAAGAGACTTGCTGATTAATGAAAGACTGAAATGGGTTTATGTTTTTCACTGGCCTTTAGAATGCATTAACTAAAAAACATTATGGTAACTAATATTTGAGGATACAATAAAACTAAGGCATCATATAATGTTTACGATTCGGGGGTCTTCTGACGGTTTTATATAAAGTATATGACGAGAATGATGAATTTCAATTATTAATATGCTACATAAACGTTTATTCACAACCTCTGTGTACAGAAAATGAAAAAAGTATTGCGTTCTACCTGAGGGTAAAAACAGATCCATATAACTGACTTTTTAGCAGGATTTTGCGTTCCGACTTGCAAGTCCAATATTTGAGTTATTTATTATTTCATGTTACAACTTAAAGCAAAAACCCTTTTCTTTATTTGAATTTAATTGCGTATATTTATGTTTTAATTTTTCACCGCAATCGCGTAAATAGGTTTTCATCTCATTTATAAACTTTTCCATATTTTGTCAATGCTACTTTGTGCTACAAAGATATTTTTAAGTAGTTCTCGATCGACATATTTTGCTTCTGTTTTTTATTAACTTTCCTCCTACTTACTTGTATTACATATTTCTACGTGAAAAGATCATGGTTTCAATGTTGGTACAGTAATAAAAATCCATAGTAATCGTCAAGAAAACGACATGTGATCAGCAAGACACGGCTTTCATTAAGTTCCTGATCTGAATCCAAGAGATTCCCTTACATCATATTGGCGCTCCCACACCTTAATTATACGCGCATTCTGAGCTTGCAACAAAATCGCTGTTATGAGTATAATGCCCATAAATAATGGAATATGGGCTTCTTATTTGTATCGATTGAGCTAACGCACTTTCCAACTAACTTTCGAGCAAAATGTGAAATGGAAATGCTGGTATGTTTGATAGTATGAAAAGTGAAATGGAAATGCGGGTATGTTTGATAGTATGAGTATGTTGATAACAATATTGTGTAAATAATCACTTTTGCATGCTGAGAGTAAAACAGTTGCGGACAATGAAATATTTACATTTGTCGCACATACAACCACTTAGAACTACCGCGCCATAATATTGCCATTCATCTGCCACGATTTGATTGAGGTTGCTCATTCTTTATACATTTATCAACTTAATGACAGGGATCGGGTGATCAAGGGGGCCGTATGATGCCAATTTAATCAATTATAACCGGACATACAATCGTGTTCGATACAAAGTATTCAATGGTTGTCAATGCACTGAAATGCGTGAACAATGTCATTCAAATATGTTTATAAATGAACCTAAGATACATTCCACTATTAATCAGCGCGATGATGCCGAAAAATTAAAAAAAAAATGACAGAAAATCATTTTCATGAAGTTCTCTCGGCTGACAAGTGCAATCAACGTTATATTTTATTACACATTTAAATCGATTGATAAACCATTTCAATAAAACAATGACTGTTTTGCAACATCAGATGTGAGGTTTTGTTCTCAATCCGTTTTGCATCTATGTTCATTGTATTATTGTTACATTAAATTGGTGTATTTCAGAAGGATTATTGAAGTGATTGGTAATAGTTAAACGGTGTTACATATAATCATAAGATAACGAAAGCTGCGCTGTTAGATGTGAGAAGAAGGATTTAAAAAAGAATCCGTTGGAAAAACTGTATTGAAACTTTACTTTTTAAATTTATCTCAATTATTTCGTCACGGATTGAAAGATTGATATCGAACAATCAGTTCGCAATTGTCAAATTTCTTTTCGAAGATTGATAAATCACTTTAATCTGGTATTAGTTTTCCGGTGCTAGATGGTTGTCCTAACGGTTATTAATATTCTTCTGTATGTTGAATTTGTTTATCATTTGTCCATTATGTAACAACATGTATTGCCACACCCCACACTCATACGCAGTTGTGCCGTAGGGATACATAATATATGATTTGGGTTGTGTCTTATCCAGTCTTCCATAATACTCCTAGTTTTATTCATCCTCATACGTTTTGTTATAGGCTTTAGCATGCTTTTGAGATATCATACATATTCCTTCTCAAATTTGTCCAGAATCATATGAAACATGTTGCAGAATTTCAAACTTTCTAATTGAATACAATATATATTTATAACTGAACAAGCATTGGCTTTCTAACTGAACAACCGCCACTGTGGCCTAGTGGTTAGAGCGTCCTCCTCGGATTCGCGAGGTCGTGGGTTCGATCACCAGCCGAGTCATACCAAAGACTTACACAATGATACTAACTGCTGCCTCGCTTGGCTATAAGCATTAAGAGGTTAGTGTTAGGACTGGTCGGTCTGGTGACAGAAAAATGTGACTGGGTGGAACATCATGTTACATGTCTGCGACTTGATGCCCCAGTGCTAGGCATCACTACAAACTGCCACGCTGCAGACATCGTAGCGATATGACTGAAAACATTGTCAAAGCTACATTAAAGAAAAGTCCAATCCAGATCTAACTGAACACCTAATATGTTTCTAACCGAACACCGATATCTTTCTAACTGAACACCAATATCATTCTGACTGAATACCGATAAAATTCAAACTGAACACCGATACCATTCAAACTGAACACCTAATATCTTTCTAACAATATCTTTCTAACTGAACACTGATATCTTTAAACTGGCATCCTCAGCTAATCAGGATACGCTGCAATAGTGCACATCGCAGTACTGAAGTATAATTTTACATACGGACATTTTTAATTTTTCGAAAAATGTCACACAACATTAAAGTGTATATATTTACACAATAGTTGTGTAGATATGTGAGTATTTTCAGGTTAAAGGGTGACATTACATGTAAAACGTATTAGTAGTCGTCATCAGATAGGTTCAACAATGAATACAATCTTTCTATAGGATATATTGTTGTTTTTCATCTTTTTCACTTCATTCAACAACAAAGACCATACTATATATAGCGAAATTCCATATAGTTTAATATCTTAGAAAAAGTAACAAATCTTGAATGTTGCAGCTAAAAAAATCTATACTCATTGTAACAAGATAACCGGGTTGAATTTCGGATTTATAATAGAACACTTTTGATGGTGATACAAATACAGTGTTTAATGCTGAATGGCTTGATTGAGAAAAGAATTATGATTAATACGTGCATGTATAAGATCCAAACATTAGACAAATTAACATAATCCACACGAACCTAATAATGCAACAAATGAAAATAGCATAAACTACCTTACAAAGTACAAGGACAAAGGTGAATGAGTCACAGTAATTTCACACGATGAAAAAATGACGTGTTTTACTCTAATAATATTTAAAAAATGATTTCACTCAAATAGTGAATAATGAGGTATTTTACTCAAATAGTAAAATAAATGAAAAGAAAGGGACAGATGTCATACGAAATATCTTTACAATCCCAAAACACTGGGTATTAAAACCCCCAAAATTAGCCCACAGCTAAAAAAGTACATGCATGGAGTTACATATTCCGTCACCAGCACACATGGCTATCAGTCACACTAGTTAATGAAGCAGTCAGTATTCTGGGTAGTCACCGACCACCATTCATTTCCTTGGTCAATCAAGCAATCAGCGCCCACCAATCGGTCAGCAACGTCCGATCACCTGCTACTCGACCAGCAACACTGTTCATTCAGCTTTACGGCTGCTATGGATAATCTTTATAGCTGATATGGTCGATTTATATGATTAGTTCTACAGCTGGTATCACGTCGACTCCAATCAGATCTACAGCTGAGACTCTGATCAGCTGAAAATACATCTAACACCGTGTACTATGCATGAGACAGGCATATACGATAAAACGTAATGACGTTATGTACGGTAAGCTATACACATTACAATATCGGCACAATAATTACAAAACAATACACAGGTTCAGAAGTGAACCCACCCGTGCCCAATACGAATCCTACGGTAATAAACGTTTCTTAAAAATGCAACTTTATATTGCTAATATAAATCTCTTGCTAAGTCACAAACAATAATAGAAAATAGTTGCATTATACTACGTAAGCCGAAGCTACATAGAAAAAATACAAAAAATATACGTGGTAGTACAATAATTATAACTTACACGCAATAAATTAATAAATAACTCACATACCTCTACAGCTGAAGATGTGCAAGTCCTAACATTTATTGGTGTGGTCCCTCTCCGTCTCCATCATAGAGAGGGCTCCCTAGTGCTTAACTTTAATGATTTTATATGTTTTGTTGCCCCCATAGTATATGCAGTGCGTGTATATTCAAATATAATTTTGACAGATTTATTAATTTGGATTGGTCTTGTACACCGTATGGAGGTATTAGTCCAGGAAATTAGAGTTATGGCAATTAATAGTAAATCTGGTGAAATTAGTAACAAATACATACATACATACATACATACATACATACATACATACATACATACATACATACATACATACATACATATATATTATAAGTAATTTCGAGGCAAGTCTAATGTAATGTGGGCAGTTTTGAGAGTGATTCTTTAGTACAATAAATAAAAAAAAATGTAACTAATAGAGTGTATGTTTGTTTGGTGTTTGCATGTTTGTGATTAGTAGAGAAATAGTAAGAATTCTGACAAATTGCCTATTTGTGGTGTAGTCCATTTGTTTTGCCTTCCGTAATCAAGAATGTCCATTTGTAGTCCATAAATTGTAGCAATTTCGTAATCAAACGATCTTGTAATCCATTTCGTGACCATACGATTTTTTAAGTCCCTTATTGTAAATTTTCACAAATTCGAGTGTAATTATTGTTTTGAATCTGAAGTCCGTATTCGTTACATTTCATGATTAAGTAAGGTTTTAAGTCCGTTGTTTTAAATCAGAATCCGTATTCGTTCCTTTTGGTGAATTGGTGGTTCAATTTTTCTGGCAGATTGCCTGTTTGTGGTGTAATCCATTCTTGTTGAATTCCATAATCAACAATGAGTAGACCGTTCACTGACAAGACGTTCTGTAATGTGTAGATTTAGTCTTATGGTGAGGCATTTATACACAGACGATGCCGCCATACATCTTCTGTGCTCTGGAAGTATTCGGTTCTTCCCATCGAAAGCACTTCGTATGTGCTGCATAGAATGAACCGAACTCACTGTTTCGAAATATTATACAAAATACATAAATCACCCCTAGGGTATCATTGCATATAAAAAACGAAATCTGAGTACATGTATTTAATAAATAAAAGGATTGATACAGTTCCGTGACACTCATTTAAATTTTCTCTTAAATTAATCTCGAAGTCCTTTAGTAACAATTATGTTTTCATTTTGCTAATACATACGTCAAAGTTCTTTTCTAATTGGAAATGTTATTATAGAATGGTATGAATCTGTGATCAAGTATTTGTCATTTTCTATATTTAAATTGTAATATTTTAATTTATTTTATGCTTGTTCGTGAATTAGAGGATTTCCAGTAAAAATAATATTTGATTATTTACTAAAGTGAATCGTAATTTTTTCCAACTGTTGTCAATTTAAAATTGTGACCAAGAAATTTGATCCGCTATTCTATTTTATTTTGTATATGTTCATTTTGGCTTGAATTTGGAAGGATAATTATGTTTCTACTAATATTTTCTGTGTGAATATACAAAAATCAGGCCACAAGAACAAAAACGGTCAACACCTAACAGGATACCTTATGAAATAGACTACTTTTAATCTTTTATAGCTAGTCAATGCATTTGAGCATCAAATACAAAAGAAAATTTTCTTGTATTTATCTTGTGGGTGAAACATTAATTCTTTTTTTAACCAACTCTTTGAAATATATCCGTTATGCACTCGATGTAAAACAAATATTTCCCTTTCTTTCTTACTTTTTTCTTCCTTTCTTTCTTTCTCTCTCTCTCTCTTTCTTTCTTTCTCTCTCTCTTCTCTCTCTCTATCTATATCTATATATATATCTCTATCTATCTATCTATCTATCTATCTATCTATATATATATATATATATATATATATATATATATATATATATATATATATATATATATATATATATATATATATATATATATATATATATATATATATATATATATATATATATATATATATATATATATTCACATACTTCATTACTAAATATTTAGATATATGAAAACAAATATATTATTTAACTTTGTCAAACATTTTTTTTGAAAAAGCTATTCTGCATCTGGAATTTCAATCTCTGAGTACATCCATCTCTGGATTCATCGTTTCTTAAATGAAATTGGAAGCTTTTGGCTTTGGTTTCTTACGTCTAACCAGCCAGGCTGTCGATGAGTCACTCCAATTATACTGGATGTCAAACGTTTCTCTTGAGATGTTAGGTACACCAGTTTTGCATCCCCTGCAATCGTAAGGAAAGGCAACCCAAGTACACTAGCACCAGCTTCATGTCATATATTTCCTGGATTCAGGAGCAAGCAACCGGATCCAATGTCACACTTGAATGAATGAATCTACTAAAAAGTGCAATGTGGTGAATAACATGGAAGCAAATAGCGAGCAGGATTCAAGCAACAAACATCTTCATTTTAAATACAACGTTTACAGCCTGTGCGCAATTGAGGTTGCTTAAAAGCACTGTGAAATTCCCATAGAATACTGTATGTCACGTTTGGTCAACGCCAGTTCGTAAGTCGTGTATACACTAAGGTATTAGTACAAGTCATGGTTGCTGTCTAAACATTCCGCAGGCTAGAGTTAATCTTTTACGCAAGGTTACCAGAGAGACGACCCAGCATGTTGAATCGGCACAGGCGTTAGATAGAGCGACTTCCCACCTATGTGTTACACAGATTAGAGGAACCCGCTAAGTTTGATTGGATCAGATTAAAGAGACATCCAATCGGAATTGAGACGGAGGGTATGGTAACAGTTTCGATCCGAATTATAACTTCGAACTAGCAAGCGAAAATTTAGTTCTCCTGGGAAGATTACTGAGCAAATAGGATTACTCCGAGAAAGCCTCTCGTAATTTGGCGGGGAAAACTTAGACACAGATTCTAAGGATAGACAAAGCTTCGTAAATATCAGTAGGTTATTTGCTCGATTTTCGCAGAATATTACGGCATTGTAATTGTAATTATGTGTATTATGTATACTTAATTACTAGGATCGTTTAGTACGTACAATTGCCTTTGTAGTGTTTAATTTATATACGTATTTGAGAAATGAGTTTTATTATTATGTAGAGAATTATGTAGATTGTTAACCTGTGGCCATAATTAATTTTGTAATTCGCTAATAGGTTACTTCGTAGTAACCTAGTACATTTATTCATGTGATATGTTTCATTTTACACATGTTTGGATTATGAATTTGGAAAATGGTCGAAGTGTGTAAGATTAGTTAATATGTATGCATAGATATCTGAATATTTGTGTACTTTGTATGAGTTGTATGAGTTGTAATGTAAAGAAATG
The DNA here is from genome assembly GCA_028554795.2 of Sinohyriopsis cumingii. Classification (NCBI taxonomy): domain Eukaryota; kingdom Metazoa; phylum Mollusca; class Bivalvia; order Unionida; family Unionidae; genus Sinohyriopsis; species Sinohyriopsis cumingii. Next base: position 87,163,216 of record CM068827.1, read on the forward strand.
CGTCTGATTGCCGTGATATTGTTTTGCATACTGGGATTAGGAATATGTACTGATGTGACGCAATTTATTGATGTATGCATGAAAAGTAATTGTTACTGTGCTTTTATTACGACGTTGTTTTACTATACAAGAGCGTATGAGTATTTCGATGTGAATGAATGCGTGACCGAAGAAACTTAATAGCCGTTATCTGATGAAAGGCTGGGTTTTGCGTGAGATGAGAGGGCTTAGGAAAATATAATACCGTCCTCTTGTTTTCACAGGAAGCTTCGTTTTTTTTTTTTTGGGGGGGGGGGGGGGAAACATAACTTCCAGTTTAGTTAAGTCCTTAGTCTCTAAGAGGGGAGACGGAAGTAAGACTAGCAGAGCAGTCGGAGTCGACAAGTCTAGTCGGTATGGAGTCGAAGAGGAGGAGGAAAAGGAGTCGAGGAGGAGAAAGTGGAAAAGGAGGAGGAGTATAGAGAAGTCGTGGAGAGAAGGAATTTAACGAAAGTCGGGAGGAAGAGGAGAAGGAATTGGAGGGATAGGAGAGAAGAATGCACAGATGAGTAGAACACAAGGACAGGTGGAAAGCTATCTCACACTACAAATCAAATGATGTAATAGGCTATCAGAGGGTCGAGCGGAGCGGAAGGAGAGTACTTGGTAAATTTTAATCGTTTGATTACTTAATTGTCATTAAATTGTTTTCAGTTGAATTTCACTTTTTTGTATATTCAATCATTTAACCGTCGGCATTCCTGACTTTGGGCTCGGAGCTTTACATCTATCTTTCACTAATTTAACTTCCAACCAAAATAGAGCCCGGATGATACTTCTATAATAATTTAAATAAATAGTGGAAGCACCCCACTCCACACCTACCACAGTGTTGGCATAACAACCCCCGACACGTCACACTGTACTACAGACATTAACCAATCTGCGCAGCACTGAGCAATGTTTATTGGTTGCCTGTACGTCTGTGCTGGACATCACTATAAACTGCCACACTGCAGACATCGTAGCGATATGACTGAAAAATTGTTAAAGCTATGTTAAAAATCCAAATCACACACTACGTCTGTCTGTGGTGTAGCATCCCTGCACTTTTATACCTACATTTATTTTTATTATACTAATTGGTAGTAAGTTTTGGTATAACATTGTAATCTCTAAGTACAATACATGAAATAATTTTTTCAGTGTGATCGTTTTTTGTGTGCTGGTACATCTTATGCGATATACAATTACAGGCATCGTACACAACTGGTGATACTGAACAATTTTGTATTAATTGTAAACATATTTCACATTGAAATGTATGAATCTGTGCGGATCGTACAATGTGACGTACAACAATGAATATTTGAACGGAACATCATTTATTAAATTTATGTTGGGGTTCGCATAACCTAAAGCCTATCCAAAACTTCGAGATATTTCTTTATTTTGTGTTCTACTATATTTTATGTTCTAAACGAGCTCAGTTCAATGCACAATACCAAAAGAAAAATAAATAATATGAAGTCAAAGGACACGAGGGTATTTTTGTTTGATATAAACACGAGTGATACAAAGCCTGGAGGGTATTTATGTTATGCAAGAAAAATATGACTGATTCAGAAATGTTAGAGTAGTAAAATATTTACACTGTTCAGATTGAAATTTATTAAAATTTATTGATGTATTAAATTTACGCGTGGACAGAAACAAACACCAACAAAGATTGTTAAGATATTAACACTGCCTATTGTTGGCAACCATATTGTGCTGATCCTAAAATATCTAACTCGCGTTCATTAAAAATAAATTAATACATTGAGTCCGTAATTGAAAAAAAAGTAATATCGTTCTAAGTGGACCAACGATTTTAGTTCATTTTCAAAGGATATCGAAATATTGTAAACTGAACAATATTTTAAAATTAAGTCCTCTGCTAGTTCCTCGAAAAATTATTTTTTATTCGCTCTATTGACAACTTGTATCGGATTCTGTTTAATAATCTTCAGACCATGTTATCACTATTGAAACATATATTAGCATTCATTCGAGCTCACATTCTCGAATGCACATCTCTCTAAATATGAGTCTAATAGCGATAAGAATCGTTGTCATTCTCATATTTTGGTGCATAGAAAAAATGGTTTTATAAAAAGCCAATCCGTGCGCGCCTTGTTAGACAGTCATCATTATAAATAACGTTGTTGACAGTTTCGTCCAACACCTACATTTTGCTCATCCAGTTTAATATGGATTCCTTGCAACTAAAGTTGCATCAAGCATCACCAGTTACATCTTCTGACTTTTTCAACACTGCACTAATTTCTACAACCTATTTATACCATTAATTTTAAAGCTTGTATTCCGGAATTAGTTTGCAGAGTCATCATAATCATTTATAAATAACGTGAATTTTGCGACGTTAAACAAATTAATTACAATCTCAAACCTAACTACTCATTACCACAGCTTAATAATCAATTTCCTACGCCCCCCCCCCCCTCTCGATTGCACACTCAAAGGCATGGACCTAGTTTGCGTGAGCCTAGTGAAATTAATAATGTACGGTTGCTAAAATTAATACGAATACTTGACTCAATCTGAAATTACTTGCTCAGCTTGAATGCATCAATTTTAAATTCCCCGATGAGGTTTCCATATTCAAATTGTGGAACACTTTTCTGCTTTAAGGAATAATGTATACCATGTGTTGTTGCCTGAACGAAGTTTATAAATTATAATAGCGTGATTAATACCATTGTTATTCATGAATTGATGTTTAAAAGCCAGCACTTTATATGGATACAATCTAAACAAAGTATAATTACATAACAAATTATACCCCTCAAAAGTAGAATTACAAATTTACTTCGCATGTATATTGTTAAAGATACAAGTTAATCTAATTCTATTCGATATTACCCTTTACAGTACAGTACAGTACAGTACAGTACAGTACAGTATAGTATAGTATAGTATAGTATAGTATAGTATAGTATAGCATAGTATAGTATAGTATAGTATAGTATAGTATAGTATAGTATAGTATAGAATAAGATAGGATAGGGTAGGATAGGGTAGTGTGGTATGGTGTGGTGTGGTGCGGTACGGTATGGTATGGCATGGCATAACATATCATAGTATAGTATAATAAAGTAAAGTATATAATAGTATAGTACAAATATATAGATTTATTGATAGATATATGCGCAACTGTTTCTGATTTGATATTTTATAACAACAAATTTTTGCAAGTATTAAATATTTCATGAAACCACCATTAAAGCGTTCTTATTAAATATTCAGGTATTCTCCAGAGAAAATTTCATTATTTATCGTTTCTCATGGAAATTAGCTCCGCTGTTCACCTGTGCGAATTTAGATCTTTGCTCGTTTCTTTGCATTGGAATAGCTGCATTCCATGTGATTCATCCCACTTTCACTAATGAGCGTCAGTAATAAATGAAAAAATTCAGGACTGAAGATCAAAGTTAAGGATGCTTGTGTTTTAGACTACGTCTGTAAACATATCATGCTTAGGATTGTTTGTCGCCTAGAACACCTTGGAAATCACAATGTTAACACATATTTTGCACAGAAAAAGAGAGAGATTCCCCCCCCCCCCCCCAAAGAAACTGCGTTTTAGACCACGTCGAAGTAGGAAATTTTGTACATGATCAAGGTAATTATTGTATATTGAATGCAAACATCGATCATTAAACTCCTCACATCAGACTTAATTATAGGAAGTTATTGATATCTTTGTTATAATACTTGAGGTTTCCAAACAATCATCGACACGCCAAAGAACGAAAAAGCGTACATCAAACTGTAAAGAAATTCTACCCTGGCACCCAATAGCGTTACACATCATATCGAGAGAGATATAATGGTCCCCTATCTTTCTTTTTTGCAGGAAAATTTGTACCATACGACGCTTGAGTACGCAAAAGATATACGCAAACCCGAAAAACTACACCGTTTCCTTTCCCCAATAAATATTAAAAACTCCCTAATCATACATTTCTTAATGTCCCACCACTCCAGTGGTATGGACGTTACCCTTTTCAGTCCGTTAGTCTGTCTGTCACACCTTGATTAATTGTTGAGTTTACGCCCTATTTCAGGCAATGTTGTGGGTCACCAGTATTCCTTTAATACAGTTATGCTTGTAGTGCTGTAATAACTAAGTCATTGACGACTTTATCGATAGATTCCTATATTACAGCATCCACATAACATAGCCAAAAGCCGATTGAACACGTTAGCGTTTCAGAATTATTCAATTAGCTCAGTGATTGATCTTCTAGGTTTCTATAAATGACATCGATAATTGAAACACAAATGTGGAACGTCGTCACTTATATGTGTGATGGGGAAAAAATTCGTACATTTGCATGCCAGACATCGAATACAAATGCAGTGATTGATGTCAGCAAAGTTTTGAAATCCAATTGAAATGAAATAGATGCATCAATTTCAGAGATTACGGTTCTCCATCTCAGCGAAATGACAGATGTAAATGGCGCTATCGCTTTAATACAGATGAAAGTGACAGAGGCGAGACGTAATCACTGAAATCAGAGGACACAGGATATGACAATACCACGGATGAAAGAAAGATTGACCAACTAAAAAATGCTTTTTATTTTATATTGACAACTAACAATGATGACTTTCACCTTACACACGGTGTAAAAGATAAGCATTTTACCAGATATAACTGTATATCAGAGCAGGCACTGGTCGTAGACAAAGTCGCCTATTGTATGAGCAACATATGTTATTTGTTATTGAAATAATTAAAAAGCCACGGTTACAAAAGAATAAAGCTTGTTTTGTAATTGTAACTTTGTTAGAACGGTGTTTAACTTCCCTTTGCCTTCGAACGTTTTCCATTTTGTGGCGATAAAACCACGGAACACTTCCCGTATTTCTGAATCGTAATTGGAAGAGTAATTAGTATTATACATTCAAAAGGAAGTTATTATGTGGCCTCTACGAAGTAGGGGAGATCTAATTTCCTACCTCCTGGCAACATATACATGTGTGCATCCTCAGTGCTACCATTTGTTCTTTCTCGGTACGAGGCCAACGTTTGCAGGAAGTTTAATGGCAATACCCGCTGAAGAAGGGGTTAAAGTGAACTAGTTATACACATATACGTTATTTGTATAGTACTGGTTATATTTTTTTTACTTAACCAATGACCAAATATGTTGCTTGCACTAGGCATGCACATTGTTAGGCATCGAATGATGAAAATTGGTTAGGGAATGCATCGTGATTACTACGTTTTAAACACAAAAGACTTTGACTTTCGCCCATATTTCAATCTTCACTTATGCTTAATTTATGTCTCTACAGTTGATTTCTCATAAATATTCATTCTAGAATAATAAAACCCGATGAATAAATGCATCTATATAAATGAGACACAATTACAAGAAAAGAAGTTCACTGAAACCAACGTTTCACTATAAACTGACTTCTATTAAGTTTGTGCGTTCAGTTCATGGTCATGTAGGTTTTATTATCACACTGTATGAAATCAGAAAACATAGAGTATGAATGTGTCCGAATAAAATTACGTTCTTCTTGCAAAAGTAGGTCAATTTACACTCTTCATTGACTTGGACTAAATTTTTGTTTTAAATTTATTTTGCAAGCGCTAGAATAAAAAATCCCAGCAGATTGCATATGCATGCATCTATTGTAGTACAGTATTCTTACAGTAATAAAAAAAAGTGTCAATTATGACCTAGATTTCACTTTTATTTAACGTTTACCTCACCTCCACATAACTTGTTGTTTTTGTACACTCTCTATTAGCTACACTGTTATATATATATATATATATATATATATATATATATATATATATATATATATATATATATATATATATATATATATATATATATATATATATATAACCATCATCTTTAAATTTTGATGAGATGTGTCTAGAAGAATGCTACACGGGTATCACAAAAGCCGGTCACTGTGATCCATATTTTACGCTTCACTGATACGAGTTTACTTTTGTTAAATGTTCATTTTGGAAGCACATGCTGGAATAAATAAGTTGATGAAGATCTGCGTTTCTGTTAGTACCATACCTTACAACAGAAGAAGGTCTCTCTGATCTACATTTCACATCTGACTGGTTTAGATTGTTTTCTTGTTTTGCATTTACGTCATGGCTACATATGCTTTGTGCATGCTGTATGCGTAATATACCATCTAGACAAGGATAGATATCTTCATAAGGACCGCACACTTACCATAAAAACAGGTGTATTTGACCTATCTTTCATTATCCAACCACTTTGTTCAAATTCTGTATTTAAATTTCATTTTTTTCTTGGTTGTTGCTCATATTAGAATCATGAAACTTGATAATCGGAAAAATACTACATCCTTACAACTAAATTAGGTCACTGTAGCTGAACTATTTCGGTTTTGCTCGTGACCACATACATTTAACCTTGACATGACAAGTACAGCTTAAAGTAGGAATACCTATGTTTATTCAGTGGTAAACGTCCCGTAAAAGTAACAAAACATTGAATATTTCTATACGTTACTATCACCAAGTTCAAATGTGTCTTCTGCATGCGGCTGACTCAGCTGTAGTGGCTGATCAAGGTAATTACTAATGCATAAAGGAGTCTTGTGATTTCGGTCATAATGGCTGTAACTCCAAGGCTACTTAAAGCCTGTGACTTGTACGCAATAAAATCTGGCTTGGGGTGGACAATCATAATAGCGTTTGAAACGAATTTTAAAAGCATCTTCATGAAAAGAAAGAAGAAAAAAAACACACAAAATAAATCTTTTTCTATCAGCTCATTATTAAACCGCTACTACTAAGTCATATAACAGTATGTTCTCTTTAATTGTTATTATGCCCTTTCACAAAATTGTACATTTTCCATGTCAAGAACACATTTGATTTAATTTCTTTAAAGTATGATAATTGATGTTTACTGTGGCAACTGGAGAATACCAAAAGCTTCGTTGAGGTGCAGTCGTTGATTATATTCTGGTTTCTTCTATTTTCGCGAGGAGAGTCTGATAGGATCAGATGAGGCATGAAACGTCCTCTTCATTAACTCTAGGAAGGCTAAAAATGGCGGTTTCCCTACCAGAGCTTAACTATTAAGTATGAAAGGCAGTTCTTAAGCAAACACGTGGATTTAATCTGTTCGTATTGTTGTTAAATCCCCAAGGAAGTGAAATGGGTGGAAAGCTGGTGCTGATCCTTGAGCATTGTGTGAAATGGACCACTACACTCGTGTGATACAAAATTATCGCACGATGCAGGAAGATGCCGCTGTTCAGTGTACGTGAATTTGGTTTGAGATTGACATATTTTTTAACACTTCTGCCACGCTGAAACAAATTCGTGTCCTAAATGAGTAACATATCACCAGTAAAGATGACATGAGGTTGATATTATGGAAAAATTCGCAAATAACGCCCCATTCATCTACCATTTACATCGCAGATATGTTACCCAGGAAAATACGTCCAAAAACAATTATATATATATATATATATATATATATATATATATATATATATATATATATATATATATATATATATATATATATATATATATATATATATATATATATATATATATATATATATGATATGGCGAATAACAATCCTTTCAAGTACACTGGATCTAACAAGGGATCACGTGTGTCAGGGATTGATTAAGATAAATGGAATAAACTGAAAACGAACATTGCCAAACTAGTATCTAACTAGCCTATTCAGTAAATTCTGAGTAGAATATATACCTCGAGTCACTACTGGTCATCAGTAAATATTTATATTCTCACAAGGTGCTCTTTAATCGTATTATTAAGTCATTTTGTGACATTTGCACAGTTTCTCAATTTTATAAAAAGTCACTGGGTATTTAATAATTTATAAATATTTTTATTAAATGGTAAGTTGTTCCACTCATGAAACTTCGAACTGACGTTGTGCTAGGATTTTAGCAAAGATGAAGTGAGTTATCTGCCTCCGTCATTACAAGTACCCTCTGAGAATTTAATCAAGTATGTCCGCCAGCCTTTACCAAAAATGACATGAAAAGTAATTTTGAGCGCATAGCTGGATAGCGGGTGATAATGGAAATGACCCTTTATCTTAACATGCGTTAGCTTAATTCGCTATCGTATATATCAGCCAAATTTGTGAAAGAACTTTTAAGTATTTTCATAAATTTTAAATAAGGACGGATATAAGATCTACCCTCATATGTAAACAGTCAGATTCACAAGGGAGATTATCCTTACGACAACATTAATTGCTGGAAATATGCGATAATTAATCATCTAGATGAAAGCAATGAAGCAATTTGTTTTAACACGGCTATATTACAACGAGTGGTGCCGGAGGAATGGGATTCCAGCACACGTTTTTGGTAGTAGCTTCACAAACGATGAGGGGAGTGAAGGATGTTAATTCAAGCGGATGATTCATACATACTTAGCTGATTGTTGCAAATGTCAAGTTCGTTCCTAATCGCCTCAGTTTTAGGAGAAATTCCTATCTGATCACTGCATTTTGAGTATTGGACAATGTCTGCGTTCAGTTCTGACATTTTCATCACTGCCAAACAAGCCACACACCTATCTAGAATTGAACCAAACGCAAAAGGTCTGTGTTATATTATGTCATTTATGGGGAATGAATTCAGTTCCATATTTATTCGATAACTACTTGACTAACAAAAAGATAATACTGTTTATGAATTTATTTTGGCAAAAAATAAAGTTTAAACATTTTCATGCATTCCTATGTACAGTTTGCCATCCGAATTGCTGGAATACAAATTTGTTCGTGTGAATGCGTTTTATCTTTTTCTTGGGACAAAAATAATACAATTAAATTTTGTTCAATACAGAGTTATAGCTGTAAGTCTTTTCTAATCATTTGACACATGCTTTGGTGTGTGAAACGTGTCGGTGTTTGCAAAGCACCGTAAAACTTTTCGGTTTCTGCAGGAATAATGATAAAAATATAACTTAGCATTCTTCAGTATAAGCCTAAATGAGCGCGTTCTTCGATTTCCTTCTTATGTCGGGAAGAGAGTTCAGTGTCTCATTTTAGCTCACTGCCTTATTATTTCAATTTGTACCCTGCTGCTGATGATTCTTCTTGCAGAAACGGCCTGCGGTTGATTAACATGAAGTTTTCTTCTTATGTTCGACAAATATATCTATTTTGAGAAGTTGAATAATGTCCCCACTGTAATCTGACATTGCTGAAGCTGAACTCTTCTCGATGAGATAAATTTATTTTCAATCATTTGAACTGATCATAAGTGGATTTGGATTAGGCAAGCCTTGCATATACGTCATTGTTAACATAGCCGAAACTGGAATCCCAAAACAAAGCCACGTATACGAGGTACGAGATATGTAGCACGGTGTGAATCGTGGATATACTTATCTGAAAGTAATACACAAGCGGTGTCCAACAAATTGTAGCCATTTACGGAGAGGATCGCAGCCAGTCAATAATTATTATGGGCAATGAAAGTGATTCTGATCCAAAGCTGACGATTAATAACGTACTTGACTGCATTTGAAAGGTAAGTCGTTTTTTTTTCTCTTTTCATCTTTTAGTTCTCCTGTGACCTACCCCATGTCTAGCCTTGTCGTTGGCGTCCGTACGCATAAAACCGTATCCATAATATGTTCAACCATATGTATCTCAACCATTCTTTTTACCTAGATTTGACAATAGTCTGCAGTGTGTTTTATAAAAACTACCTACTCCCTTAAGTGGGGTTTAGGAAGGCTTCTTTTGTACATATGTGTACATTATCTGTACATTTTCTCGTGTGTTTTGCACCATATATACGCAATGTTACACATGGGATTATGAAGCGAGGTTTAAATGGAATCAGTTTGATGAGTACCGCGCCTTCGTTACAAAGGCAGATCACTGTGACCCATTTTCACGCTTTACCAACTTAGGTGCAAATTTGTAATTCATGTTTTTTTCGTTTAAGCTCGATGAGAGTATGTATCTCGACTAGTTGCAGATCCAAGCATCAAAAGAAGGGCATTGTTACCTATAGTTCACATTTGACATTATTAGGTAAAAGTGTTACGTTTAGTTCATACATGTACCACATGCATTTTTGCACCCTGCGTTACGTAATGTTATACCTAGAACAAATGAAACTTGGCGAGGAGATGGATTTTAATGAAGACTATGTATGCCACGCGAAAGCATACCACTATGACCCATATTTCGCGCTTCATTTACTGTGTTAAACTGTGATTTTAAGTTTAATTCTGAAGTACGGTTCAGGTTAGGATCATCAAACTAAAAGGATTGTAGGCATTTCTAATAGTAACACACACTTGCAACAAAAGATCACATGGACCAACATTTCAGATTTTTCGGACTTGGGTTGCGATTTTGGCATTTATTTCATGACCATACTGGTCATCAAGTACTCTCACTGTTATAAGTGGAATCTTGAAACTTAGTGAGGGGATGCATCTTGATGAGTACTACACCATAATTACACAAGTATGTTATTGTGACCCATATATGTCACTGTTTGCTGACTTTGTTTAATTTAGTTTTAATTGATCATAATAGAATCATTAAACCAAATGATTATATATAAATATATATAATATATATATATATATATATATATATATATATATATATATATATATATATATATATATATATATATATATATATATATATATATATATATATATATATATATATATATATATATTTCTGTACTAATGAGGTTCTGATATATATATATATATATATATATATATATATATATATATATATATATATATATATATATATATATATATATATATATATATATATATATATATATATATATATATATATATATATATATATATATATATCAGAACCTCATAAGTACAGAAATGGTCACCGTGACCTGCATTTCATGTTACTGGATTTGAATAAGTTTACATTAATTTCAAGACCACATGCGTTTCTGGCATTATAAATGTACACTATCTACGCATAATTTAAAACCTGGTGAGGGGATGCATCTTGATACGTACCACACCTCTTTTGACAAACTGGTGTATGAGACCTTTATTTGAAGCTTTTATTGGTACTTTGTCTTTAAGGTTAATTAAGTGGCTGTGCTGACTATGTTAGAATCCTGAAATTAGAGAATATATATATATATATATATATATATATATATATATATATATATATATATATATATATATATATATATATATATATATATATATATATATATATATATATGTATGTATATCACAGCAAGCCCTTTGTGACGCGTACGATTGAAAGTCGGAGTAACTTCACATATTAGTGACTATACATGATATATTCTCAAAGGTCACCATGAACTGTTTAACTGTATATTGTACGTGTGAATAAGTAATGGAATGAGATGGGCAGGCTGACTACATGAGTTTAATGTCAGGCCTCAGTTGTAATGGCATATTAAGGTAATTACTTGTGTATCAATTATGATAGAAGTGGTGGCACTGGTTGTCACTCCACGGCTACAGAAAGCTTGTGACTTTAACCAAGTAAAATACGTCGTCTGGGAGATGGCTACGCTAATAACTTCTGAAGCATATATTAAGAACAATGATTTCGAATAGAACAATGTTTTCTTCTACTTATTATAATACTGCTACTTCGCTGTAATATAACTAATTTTTGTTTTGCTCTGTGTGTTTCATTCAGAGGGGTAAAAATTGAGTTGCCAAAATTATTTTATTATGAATTTATTTTCTGCGTGATAATGTGTACTGTGGCTATAGGAGATTACTGAAAGTTAGCAGAGGTAATCTGTGTGCATGACGACTGGTTGGGATACGCCTACCTATATATTTGTGTCGTTAGTTGACTTCGTTCTAACATTATTATGGTATTTTTGTTGGCGTCTAAGTTACAAGCAGTTTTAATTATCTTTTTCACAAGTCTGACGTACGTACATAGATAGCGATTCGTTCCGAGAGTAACAACTGTGATACTTAATTTTCAGCGTAGGCTGATTGATGAGGAGAGCTGAGGTTTTTACTCTGTGGGGTTTTGCATGCTGCGGTGTAGAATTAAAAACAAAAAATATTCTAGCACGCTTGGTTTGACAGTGGCTTTTGGTGACCAAACGCATGCCATTTTTATGTTCGGAAGCTTTACTTGCAGGATTGCAACCCGCCTCAGCAAATTCATGCTTAGTTTATTAGAAATTGGTAAATTAATGATACGGATGAAGGGTTAGAACTGTTTTCGGATTAATTGTTCATACTGGAAAAAGGAAATATTTGTTCAAAGTATTTTTAGATCTTGAGCGGACGGAAATTTAAGAACTTAATAGGTTATCCGGTTCATTTCCTCACCGATATTTAGAGCATTAATTTTTCCAGTCTTAGAAGCTTGAACGAGAGTAACATTAGAGGAATATACATAATGTTTTTGTTTCCATCAGATTGGAAGAGTTGTATACTTGCCAGTCTGTAAATAGATAACCGGGTAGGATTTCGGATTTGCAACAGAACACTTTTGATGGTGATACAAATACAATGTTTAAAAACGAACTACTTGAATGAGCAGTTATGATTAATATACGTGTGTATATGATCCAAAGATTGGATCAGTTAACACAAAACGCACGGACTTAATAATGAAAATACAAACAAATGACCTTACGCAGTACAAGGATAAGGGGTGAATGATTCACAGTGATTTGACAACGAAAATATTGATGTGTTTTACTCAAATAGTAAAACAAATGTAGTATTTTACTCATATAGTAAAATGTATTCACTCAAATAGTGAAATTATGAAAACAAAAGGGACAGATATACGAATTAACTTTACAGTCCCAAAAAAACACTTGGTTTTACAAACCCCCAACATTAGCCAACAACTAAAAGATTACATGTATGGAGTTACACACTCCGTCACCAGCACACTCAGCTACCAGTCACACTGACCAGTCAAGCCGTTAGTATTCCAGGTTGGCCAATCAAGCAGTCAGCGCCCACCAGTCTGGGTCAGCAACGCCAGATCACCTGCTACTCGACCAGCAACACTGTTTATTCAGCTCTACGGCTGCTATGGTTCAGCTTCACAGCTGCTATGGTCGACTTCTGTGGTTAGCTCTGCAGCTGGTACCACGTCGACTCCGATAACTCCGAAAACTCAGATCGCTCCGGTCAGTCTGGTCACTCGGATCAGCCCGACCACTCCGATCACTCTGGTCATTCTGTGATCACTCGGGTTAGCCTAAAATACATATAACACCGTGTACTATGCATGACACGGGCATATACGATAAAAAGTAATGACGTTATCGGCACAATTACTAAAAAACAAACAGGTTCAGAAGAAAACCTAACCGTGCCCGACAAGAATCATACGGTACTAAACGTTTCTTAAAAATGCAGCTTTTTATTGCTAATATAAATCCCTTGCTAAAGAATAAAAAAGTATTTGCATTACACTACGTAAACCGAAACTATATAGCAAACATACAGAAAAAACGTGGTAGTACAATAGTTATAATATACACAAAAAATTAATAATTCACATACCTCTACAGCTGAAGATGTGCAAGTCCTTAAAGTAGACTGCTCACTGACAAGACGTTCCGTATTGTGAAGATTTAATATTACGGTGGGGTGTTTATACACAGACGAAGTCATCATACATTGTCTGTGCGCTGGAAACATTCGGTTTTTCCCCATTGAAAATACTCCAGTCGTGCAAAATAGGATGAACCGAACTCACTATTTCGAAATATTGTACAATATACATAAATTACCCTCGGGTATCGTTGTACACAAAAAGCGAAACCCGAGTACTTCTGTTTAATAAATAAAAGGATTTATACAATTCCGTGACAGTCTTTTTATTGGCTGGCTTCCATCAACTATCTTTGTTAAGGACATGAGACCTTTTACGAAGAAGGCTTGTTTCCAAACAATATGGAAAACCCCTTTAGTGAGGTAAAGGTGTTAATATCTTTCGTGACTGTAGGACACATGCAGCTGATACAGTATAGGTTTGACTGGACGATTGCAGGTCGGGGCACTTCAGAACTAATCTGTGGACATTCCCGGTTTTAATGTTATTAGACAAAAACAGGCGATACATTTACAAAACAGTTTTTAAATATACCTGTAGTTAGATTTATCTAGTGATCATAAGACACCTTTGAAATCGGACTTGGCATGAATGAAACTCTTACGACAAGGTATATACGTACTTTTACTATAGTACTAACGAGTGAATTAAACGATTCAAAATATAACTTCATAGTCCAAAACGATTTAAATAAAAATTATATTACATATTCAAAAGATGATAATACTTTCGTAAAATCGATGACAACTCGGTCAAGTATATTGTGCGCATTGACATTTTGTTTTTCATTTACATGTAGCACGGACTCGTAGACCTTGTTACATAATATGGTAATGAAACTTGATGTGTGAATTCACATTTGTCACTTATGATAACACCAAACAAAAGTACGTTATGGTAGCAGTGGTCTAAATTTCTTGCTAAAGCTTCCATGCTAATTTTACTAGCAAAAACCGAAGAAACAGAATAGCGAAATAAATCACGTTGGTTCGTTCTTAGTACACACTGAAAGTTTTTAATGAACTATTTGAGTGAGAAAAAAAAAAGATAACGTATTTCATCTGGATTGAATTCGTGGATGTGAAATACAGTAACAACTCAGTTTCCTGCCGTCTCACGAACTGTCTCTCTAATACTTGTATAAAGTACTAAGATTTATATGTATTTCACGTACATTTTTAGTCAAAATGGTTGAAATATTTCCCGAAATTAGTATAACTAGACGACAAACACAGACAAATATGGCTTTTTTTAGGCATCGAAAATTCAAAAGTAAGTTTATACAAAAATCTCCATATCTGACTTGTAGCTGTTATTTGCTGAGCAATATGCCAGTAATTGTGATCAGTTAAACATGATACTGCGGAAAATGATCATGTGAATAAGAAATCGATGAAAAACAGAAATGATTAATAAAATGCCTAGATTAACGTGATTGCTCTTTCAGTTATTCAAGGTTTAGTCCTTGTATACAGTCACCGAAGCAAGAACTCCCTCTATGTTTTGCCAGATTGTAACGTTCCGTACTTTCAAGATTATCATTTGTGAATAACAGCAGACTTCGGATATGCATTAAAGATTCTGAGATATGAACCATGAACATGATGTTAAAAAAGCTATTTTTTAATAATAGTATGCTAATTTTGAATACAAAATGTTGACATTTCAGGATGCAATTGTCTCAGGAATATTTTATGTATTGGACGCATGTGATGATTACGTTACTTCAGTAATGTATGTAAATTAACAATCGCTGATATTTGAGATTGCAACACATTACGACTAATTGGGTTTCAAAGGTTAACATTATTTAGGTTTTTATGGAATATGGCATTATATCTTGATCATTATGGATCATTGCTTGCAGATTTTCATGATAACGTGTGAAATCTTTGTTGTTTTAAAAAAAAATTCTTTTCGATACTTACCCTGGTTGAAATCGCATTGGACCAAGTGGCTGAATTATCACGTATTTTCTATGGACGTGTTTCTAAAATGATGGTACTGTTGGATCTAAATAACACAAACAGATCTAATTTGCAACAGAAAATTAAAAAAATCGCATGTCAACGAGCACAGGCGGTGGTGTTTAATCATTATTTTTATTTCAGCCATAATCAAAAGGAATAATTTATAACTGCCGGAGCAGTCAATACGCCATCAAAGTAAGAACATGACAGTTAACGTTTCTGAGCTGCAAATTTTCATGACGTTGCTCTAAAATTTTGTGTGATTAATCAATGGATAATGTAGCTTGAGAGTAGATTGGTAATGATTTGTGTGGAAGATAGTTTACACTGTTCTTGAGACCAGAATGTTTATTTCTAATATTAATCAATCATACTTGTATTATGTGCCTTCGCATTATTAAAGTTTCTAGCATGCCCATCTGTCCTTCGTGGTCATTAACAAGTACACTTGAATAAAACTGCAGGGCTTTATTTGTTCTCAAATTCTAGGTGGTAGAGCATTGTATTACAGGAAACCCTACCAGTTTACGAATTTTCCATTGATGGCTAATATAAATGCTCAAAGGTAAATTCTTGCTATTTATCACGATGTCTCAATGCTGAGCTTTCAAAGCTTAATTTTCAGTATGTCAGAATGATAGGCTCTGGACCATGTCTGTTGAGGTAGTGTGCGTCTTGTACGTGCCAACATATTGTATTGATATTCTGCTTATTAGGAAAAGGCGGTTGGTTCCACTATTCTGTAATTTAGATTACACCGATAACTCTAATTGTTTCACAATTAGTTCATCAAATGATACGTATACATATCTTTAAATACCAAATCTTATCAGTTATAATAAAAAAATATAGGACATTTCTTTGGCCGTGTAGCTGTGGCTTTTCTAAGAAACAGGGCGTATTGTAGCTGTGGTACTTTTTCTTTATAACCGCAAATCAAGCAGTCTTCTGTAACCCCCTCCCCCAACAGCAACAAATCCATGACAATTTTTGTAATAGTTAGATTTTATCTCCTTTAAAGCAAGTCAGACGTGTAGCGGCAAGAGCTAAAATCCCGCGAAGGAAAGAAAAACAAGGACAAGAAATTTTGGAAATAGTAATGGAATGAGATGGGTATTCTATGTTTGTGTTTTTAACTCATTGTAAGTAAAAACGCTGAGGTAAAATCCCAGACCTCCCCCGAAAAGCACAAGCAGCGGAATCAACATTATCTGTTTAAATTTCTGAGAAGTGCAGGTTACTAGACAGAGTGAGACATGGAGAAATGTAAAAATTGGTAAACCGCTTGAAAATACGGCCAAAGAAATGACAACATGAACTCCAATTTGACAGCAATTAGCGTTAAGGTCCACGTGGCGAATGTCGTATTTGACAGCAATCAGTATTAAGGTCCACCAGGTGTATGCCGTATTGGACAGCAATCAGTGTTAAGATCCACCTGGCGAATGTGGTATTTGACAGCAATCAGTGTTAAGGTCCACCAGGTGTATGCCGTATTTGACAGCAATTAGTGTTAAGGTCCACCAGGTGTATGCCGTATTTGACAGCAATCGGTGTTAAGGTCCACGTGGCGAATGTAGTATTTGACAGCAATCAGTGTTAAGGTCCACCAGGTGTATGACGTATTTGACAACAATCAGTGTTAAGGTCCACCAGGTGTATGCCGTATTTGACAGCAATCAGTGTGAAGGTCCACCAGGTGTATGCCGTATTTGACAGCAATCAGTGTTAAGGTCCACCAGGTGTATGCCGTATTTGACAGCAATCAGTGTTAAGGTCCACCAGGTGTATGCAGTGTTTGACAGCAATCAGTGTTAAGGTCCACCAGGTGTATGCCGTATTTGACAGCAATCAGTGTTAAGGTCCACCAGGTGTATGCCGTATTTGACAGCAATCAGTGTTAAAGTCCACCAAGTGTATGCCGTATTTGACAGCAATTAGTGTTAACGTCTACGAGGTGAATGTCGTATTCATTGTCTTAAAGATGGTACAGACAAGATTATAACGGTGACCGAAAATATCGAGCCAGATAATAATGACTTAAAAGTTGAGAATATTGTACTTAAAAAGTAGTTACATTATTTAGATGAACATTTAAATAAGTTAGAAGCACACTGACGCTGGAACAATGTGTAGTTCTACGTCATTGACGGGGCGTTGAGAAGAGAGCAAGCAGAAGGCTATTTCTTGAGGAAACAGTTTTCCGTCCGCTGACACAATAGACGTTGAATGGGCCTACGGACTGTCAACTGTGAACCTATTCAGCCTGTACTTGCCTAATTTAATCCCTACAACGATACAGTCCATTTTCTCCGAAAAGTTCATGAAGTATTTGATCACATGTTTATAGCAAGGATGTAAAAAGACTACGCACAAAAGTACGTTGTTTCCTTTTCTGAATGAGGCTAGAGAGAACATTCGTGCTGCTTTCCTGAAATTTGACAAACTCATCACTGATTGTGTTCTATATGCTTTTGATGAAGTTATTCAATATATTGCACAAATCTCATCATTGATCGTGTTCTATATGCCTTTAATGAACTTGATCAATATATTGTACAAACTCATCATTGATTGTGTTCTATACGCATTTGATGAATATATTCAATATTGTACCAATCTCATCACTGATTGTGTTATATATGCCTTTGATGAAGATATTCAATATATTGTACAAATTCATCATTGATCGTGTTCTATATGCATTTGATGAAATTATTCAATATATTGTACCATTCTCATCATCGCTCGTGTTCTATATGCATTTGATGAACTTATTCATTGTATTGTACCAATCTCATCACTGATCGTGTTATATATGCCTTTGATGGAGATATTCAATATATCGTACAAATCTCATCATTGATTGTGTTCTATTTGCATTTGATGAAGTTTTTCAATATATTGTACAAATCTCATCATTAGTCGTGTTCTATATGCCTTTGGTGAAGTTATTCAATAAAGTGTACAATCTCATCATTGATCGTGTTTTATATGCATTGCATAAAGATATTAAATATATTGTACAAACTTACCAATGATCGTGTTCTATATGCCTTTAATGAAGATTTTAAATATATTGTACCAATCTCATCATTGATCGTGTTCTATATGCATTTGATAAAGTTATTAAATATATAGTACAAATCTCATCATTGATCGTGTTCTATATGCTTTTGATTTTCAAGGGTTGTCATCGCCGGAGGCGGATGTGGGAGATAAGCAACCACTTCCCCTGGAAATCTCCCAATGGCTTGCGTCTGATAGAGCCTCTGACAACCAAATCCAGCTCCAGACCTTCACGAGTGGCGGAACCTGTTTAAACTGACTGGAGAAGGGATGACAGGCGAGCTTCTGGCGCCTCAAAACCAGATGCTTCGGGCAGATGGGGCTCGTTAACCTTGGGTGGTCGCCCATCTAGGAGAAGGTAAACTCCGATTTCAAACCTTCGCTGCCTTGCGACTATACCCTCTCATGGGAAAGGCTAAGGGAGTAAACCTCAACAGAAATTCCGGAGACGGAGTCCCTAAGGCGACTTGGCATTGATTTCAGTGTCATCTCGGCAACTCCTGCGACGCAGCTGGTGCCATGACGTATCGGCTTGTCCTTTCCCTTGGATCCATCAGCTGCATGGAGAGGGGGGAATAAGCTGCATGGGCAACAGTTGATTCTCCGTATCACCCTGCCCAGGCTTGCGCCCTGGAGAGGACACTCCAGCTTCGCTCCACAGCGTCGACACAACACGGGAAGCAGCAGTTTACCGGTTATAAGTCACCGCTCGATTGGTGTAGAGCCAGACGCCAGGGGTTGCTTCTGACGGTGGGAGAGACCAACATGTTTCACTGGACAGCTACCGCCTGCCTCAAACTCCAGCCAATAAGGTGCCGTCCCGCCACAGTTCGCCTGCCTTGCTGGGTGCGTAAGGCTTAAGGTACGCGAGTACCTGACAAGCGGACTGCAACTACTGCACCAAGAAATAACAAAATAAAAATAAAGAAGAAGACTTCAATCCTCAAGCTAGGTACCTGGAATGTCCGGACCATGCTGACTGGGCTTTCAGATGATCTCCAGACAATCAGTGATGTTCGTAAGACTTCAGTCATCAACGACGAACTTGCAAGGCTCAAGGTCGACATCGCCTCACTACAGGAGACAAGACTATCAAATTCTGGGTCCCTCAGAGAAAAGAACTACACATTCTTCTAGCAAGGATAGAGCGCAGATGAAGCCAGAGAGTTTGGTGTTGGATTTGCCGTCAGGAACACTCTGCTGGGGATGATAGAACCCTGCCAACAAGGAAATGGAAGACCGCTATCCCTCCGCCTCCACACCACAAACGGGCCTGTCAACCTGATCAGCGTTTACGCTCCCACACTAAGATCCTCCACAGATACCAAGGATGAGTTTTATTATGAGTTAAACTCGCTCATCGACAAAGTTCCCAAGGAAGAGAACTTGATTTTGCTGGGCGACTTCAATGCTAGGGTGGGTGCCGATCATGAATCTTGGCCCTCCTGTCTTGGCAAGTTTGGCGTTGGGAAGATAAATGGGAATGGACAGCGCCTTCTAGAGATGTGCTAGTACCACGAACTCAGCATCACCAATTCATTCTTTCAGACAAGGCCAGAGCACAAGGTGTCTTGGAGGCATCCCCGGTCTAAACACTCGCACCAGCTGGACTTGATCATTACAAGACGGTCAGCCATAAAGGGTGTGCTTCTTATACGTACCTTCCACAGTGCTGACTGCGACACAGACCACTCGCTGGTGTGCTGCAAAATGAAGCTTCAGCCAAAGAAGATCGACCGCTCTAGGCAAGAGGGTCAATCACGCATTGATGTGAGCAAGACATCATATCCAGACAAGACATCATATTCAGACAAGGCTGAGGAATTCACCTATGCTCTTTCCAAGACGTTTGACTCAGAACCCCCCAACGGCAGTGCCAAAGAAAGATGGGATCACATCAGAGAGACTGTATACAGCACAGCCATATGGATCTTTGGTAAGAAGCAATCAAAGAACAATGACTGGTTTGAGGCTAACTCTGCCACACTCATGCCAGCCATAGAAGAGCGTGGCAGTGCTCACCTGCAACACAAGCGATCCTCTTTCCAGAAGACACTACAGGCATACAGGTCTACCAGAAGGAAAGTGCAGAGATTAGCACGGCGGTTAGCCAATGAATACTGGCTTAGCTCTGTCAGAGCATCCAGTCAGCAGCAGATATTGGAAACATCAGAGGCATGTACGATGGCATAAAGAAAGCAATGGGTCCCACGAAGAAACTGACAGCACCACTGAAGTCTGCCACAGGCGATACCATCCACAACAAGGGCAAGCAGATGGAGCGTTGGGTGGGATGCTACTCAGAACTGTACTCCAAAGAGAACCGCGTGACCAATGATGCCCTCAACGCCATTGAAAACCCCCTTCTCATGGCCGACTGGATGAGCAACCTGCTGTAGACGAACTAAAGAAGGCCTTAGAGAAACTGTCCCTAGGTAAAGCCCCAGGGAAGGATGGCATCACAGCAGAACTCATCAAGTGCGGATGTAGCGTGCTGATCACACACCTGCACGACCTCCTCTGCCAGTGCTGGGACGAGGGTGCAGTGCCTCAGGACATGAGAGACGCTAACATCATAACCCTGTACAAGAACAAGGGCGCAGTGTGGGTTCCGCGCAGAGAGGTCCACAATCGACATGATCTTCTCTGTCAGGCATCTGCAGGAGAAATGCAGAGAACAACACAGACCCCTCTTCCTGGCCTTTATAGACCTCACCAAGGCATTCGATCTGGTCAGCAGAGACGGACTCTTCACAATCCTGGCAAAATTTGGTTGCCCTCCAAAGCTGCTAAGCATGATCCAGTCCTTCCACGATGACATGAAAGGCACAGTGCAGTACGATGGCTCACCATCCGATCCCTTTGACATACGCAGTGGAGTTAAACAGGGCTGTGTCCTTGCCCCCACGCTCTTCGGCATCTTCTTCGCAGTCCTGCTCAAGCACGCCTTTGGGACGTCAACAGAAGGGATTTACCTGCACACACGATCAGACGGCAGACTGTTCAACCTGGCACGACTGAAGGCAAAGAGCAAAGTGCGTGAAGTAGCCATCAGGGACATGCTCTTCGTAGACGATGCTGCTCTAGCCACCCACACAGAAGCTGAGCTTCAGCGTCTGATGACCCGCTTTGCTAAAGCATGCGATGAGTTTGGGTTAACCATAAGCCTAAAGAAAACAAACGTGATGGTTCAGGACGCGGACCCCCCAAGCATCATCATCAATAACTACGAACTTGAGGTGGTGAGTCAGTTCATGTACCTCGGCTCTACCATCACCAACAACCTCTCGCTCGATGCTGAGCTCAACAAGCGGATCGGAAAGGCATCAACAACTCTCCCCAGGTTGTTGCAGAGAGTGTGGAACAACAGTATGCTGACCATGAACACTAAGATCACCGTGTACCGTGCATGCGTGTTAAGTACTCTCATGTACGCCAGTGAAATCTGGACTCTGTACGCCTCACAAGAGAAAAGACTGAGCGCCTTTCACATGCGATGCCTCCGACGCATACTCGGGATCACCTGGAGCGATCAAGTAACAAACAACGAGGTGCTCGAGCGTGCCAAGATTCTCAGCATGATCACACTCCTCCGCCAACGCCGCATCAGATGGCTGGGCCATGTACGTCGGATGGATGACGGACGGATCCCCAAAGACATTCTTTATTCGGAACTCGCCTCTGGCAAAAGGTCTATCGGACGGCCACATCGCCGCTTCAAGGATGTCTGTAAGCACGGCATGAAAGCCCTTGATATCGATGTCAACACCTGGGAAGAGCTCGCTCTAGACAGATCAAGCTGGCGACATGCTCTGATCACTGGTCTGAAAGCCGGAGAGGACAAGCAACGCTTGCTAGCTGATGAAAGACGATTGCAGAAGAAGAAGAAGCAGCTCCAACCAACACCTGACGCAACCTTCAAGTGCAGCAAGTGCAGCAGGGACTGGCACTCCCGCATTGGACTACTTAGCCACAGCAGACGCTGAACAACCACCAACCGGGACATCTCTCATGGGTGCAGTTCCATCGTCTCTCGAGACTAACGTATGCCAACAACAATATGCTTTTGATGAAGATATTCAATATATTGTACAAATATCATCATTAATCGTGTTCCATATGCCTTTGATGAAGTTTTTCAATATATTGTACCAATCTCACCATTGATCGTGTTCTATATGCCTTTGATGAAGTTATTCAATAAAGTGTACAATCTCATCATTGATCGTGTTCTATATGCATTGCATGAAGATATTAAATATATTGTACAAACTTACCATTGATCGAGTTCTATATGCGTTTGATGAAGTTATTCAATATATTGTACAATCTCATCAATGATTGTGTTCTATATGCATTTGATGAAGTTATTCAATATATTGTACCAATCTCATCATTTATCGTATTATATATGCCTTTGATGAAGTTATTCAATATATTGTACAAACTCATCATTGATTGTGTTCTATATGCCTTTGATGAAGTTATTCAATATATTGTACAAACTCATCATTGATCGTGTTCTATATGCCTTTGATGAAGTTATTCAATAAAGTGTACAATCTCATCATTGATCGTGTTCTATATGCATTGCATGAAGATATTAAATATATTGTACAAACTTACCATTGATCGAGTTCTATATGCGTTTGATGAAGTTATTCAATATATTGTACCAATCTCATCATTGATCGTATTATATATGCCTTTGATGAAGTTATTCAATATATTGTACCAATCTCATCATTTATCGTATTATATATGCCTTTGATGAAGTTATTCAATATATTGTACAAACTCATCATTGATTGTGTTCTATATGCCTTTGATGAAGTTATTCAATATATTGTACAAACGCATCATTGATTGTGTTCTATATGCATTTGATGAAGTTATTCAATATATTGTACCAATCTCATCATTGATCGTGTTATATATGCCTTTGATGAAGTTATTCAATATATTGTACCATTCTCATCACTGATCGTGTTCTATATGCCTTTGATGAAGTTATTCAATATATTGTACAAACTCATCATTGATTGTGTTCTATACGCATTTGATGAATATATTCAATATATTGTACCAATCTCATCATTTATCGTGTCATATATGCCTTTGATGAAATTATTCAATATATTGTACTATTCTCATCATTGATCGTGTTCTATATGCCTTTGATGAAGTTATTCAATATATTGTTCCAGTCTCACCATTGATCGTGTTCTAAATGCCTTTGATGAAGGTATTCAATATATTGTACCAATCTCATCATTGATTGTGTTCTATATGCCTTTGATGAGGTTATTCATTATATTGTACCAATCTCACCATTGATCGTGTTCTATATGCCTTTGATGAAGTTATTCAATATATATTCCAGTCTCACCATTGATCGTGTTCTATAAGCCTTTGATGAAGTTATTCAATATATTGTACAAACTCATCATTGATCATGTTCTATGTATTCCTTTGATGAAGTTATTCAATATATTGTACAAACTCATCATTGATCGTGTTGTATTTGTATACGCCATTGATGAAGTTATTCAATATATTATTCGAATCTCACCATTGATCGTGTTCTATATGCCTTTGATTAAGTTATTCAGTATATTGTATAAACTCATCATTGATCATGTTCTATATAATCATTTGATGAAGTTATTCAATAAAGTGTACAGTCTCATCATTGATTGTGTACTATATGCACTGCATGAAGATATTCAATATATTGTACAAACTCACCACTGATCGTGTTCTATATGCCTTTAATGAAGATTTTAAATATACTGTACCAATCTCATCATTGATCGTGTTCTATATGGATTTGATGAAAATATTAAATATATTGTACACATTCATTACTGATCGTGTTCTTTATCAAATAGTCGGCACAGTATGCATATAGTATGTGCAATTTCATGTTTTTTTTGATAAGATAGCATATTAAAATATAAAGTCATGTGATTCTGACTGGTCCAAATAAGTCTATGAAATTATTGTGCAGTATTTTCTTTATTAATTGGCTGTAATCATTTGAAAATTTTCTTTACTCCACTTTATGGAAATGTTTGTTTTTACTATTGCTATCAACAGTTTGAGGCCATTTTCTGAATCGATTGCCCAAAGTAAATTGTAGAAGAAAGGTCACGTCTGTGACATCACAATGAACTTGTATAGACATTCTGTGTTGAATAATAATGTTGTCAAATCCAAATATTTTATTAAAATCATTACCCATTTGAGATCCTCTGTATATGTCTTTGATGAAAATATTCATAATATTGCATGAACCCATCATTGATCGTGTTCTGTATGCCTTTGACGAATATATTCAAGATACTGCCGCTGTTGGTAAAATAAAGCAAGGTTTAGTTATCTGAACCATTCCAATTCACCGATGGAGTCAAGCAAGGCTGCGTGTTGGGCCCAACCTCCTGATTATAATTCTCTGTCAAAATTTTCATAACAAGTGTGGCCTTTCGCAGAGTACGCTCAAGTGTATGCAAGCTCTGACGCATAAGTTGCAAACATAACTGAGGGTCTTCAAAGACAATGTATTCCCGACCCTGTTGTACGCACGCCAAACATGGACGGTGTAAAGATGCCATGTCCAGAAGATGAATTATTTTCACATGGGTTGCCTGAGACAACTGATGAGGATAAGAATGTAAGACGGGATCACAGGTACTGAGGTTTTCACACGGCCAGCTCCTCCAAGCATCCACACTCTGCTGGCAAAATCTTAAATGAAATGGGCAGGTCATGTCACCAGGATTTAAGACAAAGGACAACCAAACAAAATCTTCCACGGCGAGCAGAAGGACAAAAGTCGATCTCAGGGAGTTCAAAAGAAACTCTGGAATGATTGTTATTTTACCATATTCAATACTGGATCTGTGGAGAATGTCCTTGGTGCAATCGATCGAAACGTTGTAAACATTTGCGTTGAAATCCATGCTTTGCATAAGGCGCCTGAACTGAGTGACATCCACTGTTTAAAGATAATTTTGCATGTGTCAGATGTTCTACTGGCTAGCAGGCCAGTCGCTCTTTGCATTATTATTGTGACAAAAAATCTAAATGTTATTGGTTATCGAAATATGCAATATTGATTCAACTCGTGTTTGTGACTTTTTTTTAGCAAGAATTCAATGTGCAGGATTTGAGCCAAAATAAAAAGAAATGCTGAAATTCTTTCTATCTGGGCTATGTCTACTAAAAATAAAACTGTGTTAAACCCATATGATATCATCTATTTATCAGGAAGTGTTGATCATAACATTATTCTTAGTGAATGAGGCGGATTTTCCCTCTGTGACGAATACTGATCGATAAATATTTGAACTAAGTTATTACACATTTCTGTTTAATCTTGGAAGTAAATTATTACACGTGGCTGGTAACATATATCATGTTAATTGTTGTATGATGATGGAATCTTTAGACGGAACTGGTCAAGTAACAGTGACACCTCATACGGCTTAATTTAGCTCTGATTTTGTTAGGATAGCACAAGATGTTGATGATATTTGGACATTTGTGGGTAAATTTACTTAATGAGTAAATGTGGTTATCAAAATTGGCATAATTAATCGTAATAAACTATAGAATCGGAAATTTGTAGAGAATGGGGACAGAGGATGGGACTAGCTTTAATGGGGCACATTGTTACTTTTACTCCTATCATGTTAAATTCCCGTAAAATCATATAGTGACATACTAATATTCAGTTTTCGTTATTGCCCTAAATCAGCGGTTCCCAACCTTTTTTTGGCCGCGGGCTTAAAAATAGTTTTATTCTGAGCCTCACGACCTCGTTTCCACATTTGAATAAGTTATGCCCGAAATTCCTGGCGACCCTCTATGACCCCACAGCCTTAGATTGAGCCCCAATATGCTTTTAACATTAAATTCCATTATAGTCAGAAGTGAAGCAATCAAATATGTCTGGAGAGTGGAGTTTCTCACATATAACAAAATTTGTTATTACATTTGTTTTCCTCTGAATATCCCCAAAGTTAAACTGAGAATTTTTTACCAATGGATTAATTCGCGTTACACTCAATTCCGACGATATGCAAATTCTTCGGAGAGTGGACTTATTGCATAACCCCAAACCTACATTTTCCGCATCCATTCTGACCCCTATAACTAGCGGCAGCAATATGCCTTACGTAATTAAAGAGGCACGGCTAAGTTATGAATGACTGGTTAAATGCAAAAAATACTTACTATGACGCTTAGTGCTACTTGCTAATCTTAAAATATATACCGCACAGAGTCAGTAGTAACTGAAATTTGTCCGCACAGAAGAAACTATTTATAGTATGTGGTACACCTCCGTGTTTTGGACATTTAAATTGCTACACTTACACTTAATGGCAAAACCAATACGGTGGAATGCAGGTAATTCGCTCTATGCTGTAAAACAGAAAATATACGCCTTTACAGAAGGATCTAACAGATCCTTGTGATGAAGCCAATCAGAACCTTTATTTAATGTTGAGTAATTGAAGTTTAATTATATTTGTAGTCGCAGAATATTAGCGAGGTTGTCCTTTATGTATAGGATAGAAAAAGTATGATCAAATTTCATATTTCAGAGGGTGGGATGGGGTTGGGGTGGTTGACAGGCTTGGTCTTTATCAGCTGGATTGACTCTAACACCACAGGTTTGGGTTTGGAGCTGGATTGACTTTAACACCACAAGCGCTGGATTGACTCGAATACCACAGAAACAGGATTGACTCTAACACCATATGAGCTGGATTGATTCGAATACCACAGGCGCTGGATCGACTCTAACACCACAGGAGCTGGATTGGCTTTAACAACACTGAAGCTGGATTGACTCTAGCACCACATGTTTGGTTTTTGAGCAGGATTGACTCTAACACCATATGAGCTGGATTGATTTTAACACCACAGGAACTGGATTGGCTCAAACAACACAGGAGCTCCATTGGCTCTAACAACACAGGAGCTGGATTGGCTCTAACAACACAGGAGTTGGATTGACTCTAACAACATAGGAGCTGGATTGACTCTAACAACACAGGAGTTGGATTGACTCTAACAACACAGGAGCTGGATTGACTCTAACAACACAGAAGCTGGATTGACTCTAATACCCCAGATCAATTAGAGCAGTTTTCTACTTTGCATTTTTAGCTACAGCTCCATCTTTATATCATCAAAGTTGGAGAATATGAAGTTTTGCATTAACTTATTTATTAGTACTCTGTGAAGCTATTGAACGGAATAAAGTTTTTTTCATATCATTTCCATGTGTCTATCCAATATTGTTTCATTTTTATATTTTAATTACTTACATGGAAGAAATAATTCTTTCAAAATTTATAACATGAACATCGCAATGTTTGAAAAATGTGCTCATACACATATGCCGGTCTAATAAAACGAATGAATGAATGAATGAATGAATGAATGAATGCACATTTTTGGTTGACTCAGAATGGTGATACATAAAACGAGTTTCATCCATTAACGATTTAAGAGTCAAGTTTGCCTTAGTCGAAGTTTGCCTTAGTCGAAGATGGGTTTAGCAGACGAGTTAAGGTATTCAGAGCTAAATTAAAGAAAATCTTGTTCACATATACACTGGCAGCGTATTATAATTTTTAAAAAAGCGTTCAAATTTTCCAATAGAGCAGACTTTACGCTCTTTCTTTTAAAGAGATGGGCACATTAAAGGCTTACAGGCTATCATTAAAATGGATACTTCAAATTATTATTTAGAATGCATATCTCGTTGAACATACATACATACATACATACATACATACATACATACATACATACATACATACATACATACATTTGAGCTTCAATTATCTCCAGTGCACAAATTGACTCGCAGACATGAAATTAAACTAACTACCGACTGACTTAATTTCAAATACTACTACTGCAGGAAATAAAAAATATAGATGTTTTTTTTCTTCTTCTCTCCAGCCAGCGCTCGTTAGTGACCTTAAACAATCAATATGGTTCTGTGGCATTTATTGCTCGACTGTAAACGAGTGCATGCTAACTGTGCAGCAAGGATCGTATACAACCAAATAAACGCTGATCATGTGCATGATCTTAAGCAGGTTTTTAGATATATCTCCGTTAACTGGACAGAATATTCGTAATCTGTGCACCGTTATGCTTTGAATTTATAGACACGCGTACACTCTTACCTACCTTCTGAAGTGCGACTTTCTTTGGAAAATATTATTAACTTTGCCACAAAATAATAGGTATCCTCCAGAGCATGAATACTTCGTTTTCTGGGAGATTATGATTTGCAACTTTCCGGCTAATTGGAAAGTCTATGTTATTTCGTATTTTTTCATTACGTCTTGGGTTATACATTGTCGGGTCAATGCCCGCATATTATTCTATCAGGAAGATACATGGTCCTACGGATTAACATTTAAAAACGGGAAGAAGATAATTATATATAGGTGAGTACAGAAATCAAGCTTACAACTTTCCAAAGTTCGAGATTTATTTATTTGTATAATTCGTTGAGTTTGTTATCAACATTTTTTCGAATGTAATTTCGCTCGTCATAAAAGGGGATGAATTCTAGTCAAGATATTACGTCATCTGTTTACACATTATTATTAGCTATTGCAGTTTTAAGAAATATTGGTTACTTTCGGTTTTAAATTTATTTCACATTTTTACTGCATAAAAAGGAAACTTTATTTCAATTGTCTTAAGATTGTTCTTTCAGAAACGTTACCGTTACAGAATGTTCCTTATTGGGAATTGAGTAAGTATCGATGGGACAACATTGTTTACTAATAGATAAGTCGTTTATCTGAGGATATATACATCTTTCTCAATATAGATCAGTTATTTTATGAAAAGTCCTGTTATGTATTTACAGTTATTTTATGAAATGTCGTGTTATGTATTTACAGTTATTTTATGAAAAGTCGTGTTATGTATTTGCAGTTATTTTATGAAAAGTCCTGTTATGTATTTGTAGTTATTTTATGAAAAGTCCTGTTATATATTTACAATTATTTTATGAAAAGTCCTGTTATGTATTTATAGGTTACTGCAATTGTATGGGAAAATATGAACGAGTCTTTTGGATGGAATACTGCACGACCTTGGGAGTGAAGTATCCATCCGACAAAACGAATTTATATTTTCCGATACAAATGCAGTAACCATTTTATTATATGCTCATTTTTTTTAATTCTACCTAAGGCTTAATTATATAAACAAAATACACTACAAGAAACAACGTAAATGAATGTATGCCGCATTCCAAACTAAATACACAAGCGCATATTCATAATTACACAACACCAACATTATTACTGCGCACATAACTCCGCCCATATAAATTTGAACTTAGTCGCGCGCACGACATAACTTTCGAAAGAAAATGGCGTGTCTAGTTAAATTGAAATTTGGAGTCATGTTGTGAATGAATGTGCATTGCAACAACTTTTCCATTTGATCTGGAATGACTAGATTTTGGTATTTTTTTTGGATTCTTCGAAATTTCGTGATTATGGATTGGATTTGTATGTGACAATTCTACGTGAAATACATGGGATTGAATAAGCTAGGGAGAAGCGTGTTGACATCTGCAAATGTGTTTCTGTTTCTGTCATTGAATGTTTGAAATCATAATGTTTGAAAAATATGAAGTCTTTCAATTGCAATTATCAAAAAGACGCTATGAAATTTAATGCTTATTTTATTTTGAGAGTAGTAAGGAGGATGTAATTGCACTTGATATCGAAATTACAGTGCAATTTCGAAATGTGTAATCAAGATTGAGAACCTATGACACGGCTCATGAAATTCGCATTTGCAGAACTAAAAAAGTACAATTTGAGGAAATTCAGGATGTAAAACTGTAAGTATTTTTTTTTTTTTGCCATTCTTATCACCAGCTAAAGAAGACAGTACATGACTTGTCACTTGTATGTTATTCGTAAGGACATTTTCTTGCATCTGTTGTATACTATAACTAGCCTAAATCCAAAACATTGTATCAACGCGGAATGTGCCAAAGCAGCTGGTATGTGGCAGTCCACGAAACATCTGTTTTAGTTCATTCAGAAACAAATTTAAACAACCACAACGTAAAGCGCTTCTTACGCGAGTGTACATGATTTGTTTACAAATCAAAAGTGCTGGCGTCTGCGTCCAGTATTTGTTTAATAATAATAATAATAATGAGGACTTTGTATAGCGTCTAATCTTTAGAAGCTCTAAGCGCTTTATAATATTAGACAACACCTATAAGATAAAAAACATATAATGATATGATTACAAAAACAAACACCATGAAATTAGAAAACATAAAAAACATTTTGAGAATATTTAAGGTAGGAAAATTATTAGGTCATTAAGTTTGTTCTTGCAGTCGAAATAAGTGAGTTTTGAGAGCACTCTTGAAAATGGATCACTGTGTCTTTGTGTCTAAGTTCAGTGGGCAATTCATTCCACGTTGCTGGGCACTGGTATGCAAAAGAACGCTGTCCATATGACTTTGTTTTCATAGAGGGAATAATACAATAGAAAGTAGTTCCTTTATGCACGTGAATGGTATATGTGTATTGGCGGGTTCAGTATCGGGTAATACTGCACGATTCTGACAATGTAAAGTTAACTGGGGAAAAATGACATATAATAATTACAGTTATTTTATGAAAAGTCCTGTTATGTATTTACAGTTATTTTATGAAAAGTCTTGTTATGTATTTACAGTTAATTTATGACAAGTCCTGTTATGTATTTGCAGTTATTTTATGAAAAGTCCTGTTATGTATTTACAGTTATTTTATGAAAGTCCTGTTATGTATTTACAAAACAGACATTATAGCTGCCATCAATTACATCGCATACAAGATTGACTGCAATCGTTGAGGTTATATTAACTATTCCTGGTGAAATATGTCTGCCGCCACCGTATGGATCGTTGTATAAGATTCAGCACCAGGTGCCTTTATTGATATATAAATAATGATCTAATTATAGCAGCAGAGAGGGCGCGACCTCAATGAGACGTCCGGCGGGTAAACGACAACGCGTATACAAATTTAGAAAAAAACACAAACGACAAAAATAAAGTATAAAAAAACTTACCCAATTAGAGAAACTCGGTAAAGTTAGAGGCTTCGGGTTAGTATTAGTGACCTTTTTTTCATTTCGTAGGAAGCTTTATTTTTTCAAAAATGACGTTCCTTCAAAAGGTCTGTTCACCCTCTTTGCTGCTGAACCAGTTAACCAGCATCGAGATTAGCGGATCGCCGTTGCGTCTGTTCGTTCGATCACACTTCTTGTAAACACCATAGACCAACAAACGGATCTCCGCTTTTTTCTGACATTGCTGGTAGCGGAGGCCAACCATGCAGGGCACAATTTTGAATGAAGCTTTCACCCTCCATTCATTTATGAAAATCAGCCGATCTCTAGTAATTAATAAATTTATTTCGACTGACCTTTGTATCAGGATGGTAAGTAAAATCCCTCTTCATTTGACCCATGACATTAAATCCTTCACAACTTTCACTGTTTTAGTAATACTCCCTGTCAAAACAGAACACATGTGTAACCATCCGAGCGGAGTTATGTGCGCATGAATAATGTTGTTGTTGTGATGAATCTGCGCTTGTTTATTTAGTTTGGAATATGGCATAAATTCAGTTACTTTGTTTCTTATAGTGTATTTTTGTTGGTATAATTAAGCCTCAGGTAGAATAAGAAAATGAGCACACTCGTTTTGTCGGACGGACATACTGCACTCCCAAGATTGTGCAGTATATCTATCCGAAAAATTCGTTCATATTTTCCCATACAAACGCAGTAACCTATAATTCTGGACTAAATCCTTGCCCATCACACGTAGAATTAGAAACAGATTGTAATTATCATGTCTAAATATGATTCAGCTATTTTTTTGTGTGGAACTGTCAGAACAATATTGTTTAGATATGCCTTTTACGGGTTTCGTTTCGTCAATTCTAGACTATTCTGGACAGAGTTATCACCCTTTTCAAACAACATTATATGTACAAGAAATTTGACGGAATGATGAGATCTTGCAGCATTTGGATTCCAAGCATTCAGAGTCATCATTTAGATAAGCCAAGGACCTTGAATGCTCACTAATATATGTTGTTCAAGTGGCAGATAGCACTACGGAACAGCTTATGGTCATAGCACAGTCGCTCATTTGAATGAAATACTATAATTATATTCATGCCCCACCAAGACAGAGGTAGTATAAATAAAACTAACCTTGTCCGCATGTCTGCTTTTGTCAGGGTTTGCGTTTAGATCAGTTTTCAGGCAATGCGATGCATATCAGTGTTCCTTTAACATTATCTTGTCTGTTATTTGGAGAACGTATGATTTTACAGTACTGCTTTTGAAAGGCAAATTACTTCATGGAACCTGGTTCCTGGAACCATAAAGGTATAGGAGCTATAAACCATTTTGTCTATTACTGAAAATGTTTCTTGGCTAGAATAATCAGCTTGGAATACCAGTCTCAGAATGGGAACCATCTCAGATCAAAATATATCAACGGTTCTTAATTGGAAACTAATTAGAAAAGACTCCAGAGCAGTTTATATCAAGCTTCCCGTCGAGAATGCGGTATGAATATCGACAGCTTTGCAAAATCCTATTAATTTTATAGATTTTTAACCCCAGGCGGACATTGAAATCATCTCATTGAAATATTAGCCATTTTCCATTCTGGAAGGAACACTACCGCTATCCTATTTTTGCAAAATTTGGCTGAGTAATAAATATGATAACGTTACTTTTATTGATGGCACGTGCTAAAAGTGAAATGCTATTTTATTAGATTTGGAAAACTAGATAACGTGTTATTCATTTTCATAAATTTTCACATCACATAGTTGGAAAGATGTGGAAATCGCGTCTGTTGTATAAAGTTTCAGTGTTTAAATTATCAACGTTTTTTTTTGTTGTTTTGATAGTCTACATTTCTTATCAACAATGCAAAGATCATATCTTTATATTTACAGTCCAATTCCTGACAAAATGCATCTATATATTATAGAATTGTCATTTTTTCAAATCCATATGAAAACAAACATGAGACACAAATGTAAGCTATACTTTGACTTATCAGAATCCATGTAGATAAACGATGAGGGGGTCAACAACAGCTGGTAGTGTATAATGTTTATTTTCCTTATGCATAACGTTGGAATCTTTCAATTACGAAAGGGCCAGTTGTTAAAAGAGGGCAGTAATTGCAAATTCAAACTTGCAGAGAATCTGTGGTTGTACTAGACTAACGACCGAAAGCATAGTATTTGAAGTCTTCCAGACTCACTTAGCATCATTCTCTAATCTTAAATGTTTGAAATGTGAGAATCATTACCTATTAACATTATCAGCGGGCTTTAGTCAAATAGCGTTGTCAAAAGCAGACACAACATGATGGGATATTGCAAAATCATATAAGATCATATCTGTAAGATACTGGAAAGGAATAATTCCGGCTAAGAAATAATTCATCTGGCTCATCTGAGAAAGTGTTTTGAGTTTCAAACTGAATTAAAGGATGCCCTAATCAGCCCACGAGCGCCATAGGACATGATTTTTCTCTAACACTATTAGACTGTTTTCGACGATCGTGTGCAACATAACACACACACACCCACACGCACGCACGCAAGTACAGAAATAGACACACACACATACATTACATACATACATACATACATACATACATACATACATACACACATACATATATGAGACGTCTGCTCTTGAAAATTGAACATTTACTCGGATCTTATAAAAATCAGACACCCCATAATCAATAAATAATGGCTAAAATCTAACAAAGATAAAATAGATGTGTAAATAGAAATGCACATAGGCTGTATATTGATTGAAATTCCTCAAAACCAAGACGTCTGTTAGGTGAAATGTTTCTGGTGTCCCTAATTAATTGTTCCTTCATAAATAAGATTATTTTTCCAAAATTTATATTTACATTTCGACGATGCATGCAAATGTAAAAAGTAAATGGTACTATGTTGCAATGATTTCGCCAAGCTAGGTCACAAACTTTCCAGTTTCATGCCCTTTTTTATCAGCTAAAGCGTCAGGAAACCGAAAAAGTTTAAAAACAGAATTTTGTTTCTATTGGTTTTTTTTCTTCAGAGTTGATGGGGGGCAATACAAACACACACGCAAATCAACTAATAATCAGATATATTTGGTAAAATGCACATGGACTAACCTTCACTATATATATATATAGTGAAGGTTAGTCCATGTGCATTTTACCAAATATATCTGATTATTAGTTGATTTGCCACAAACGTAAGGTCATGAGATTTTTCAACTGATTATATTTTGCATCAGAATGCATCTTGACTGTAGGAATATTCTTGCTTATAGAGGACGCAAGAATCATTTGTGTATCCTCTGAGACACTTTTAAACATATTTATATAATTATATACAAAAATATTGAATGCAAAATTTATTAATTTCCAAATAATGACTGGTTTCGTTTCCAGACTTATTCTATGATGATATTAGATACACTTTCCAAATGTAAAAACTATTATTTACTTAATTCTTGTAAACAGCCTAAGTACAAACATGTCATTGGCGTGTTTAACGGGTTTTGTCTTCCCATTTCATCGTTTTAACAAACATATGCAAAAATAAATTAAATTTTCAGGCGCAATTTATCGCAATTAGAACATTAATTTTGTGTGATTTTTTGGATTTTCTAAACGTCCATCATCTCCATTTCCAAAATGATAGTTTCCAACAATGGGAATTCATGGCAGTCATTCATGATAATGATATGTTGGATGATTCAGTTTGTGGCTTTGTGTCCAAGGTTATAAAACAAATCAGGATTTCGAAGTTATAAATATGTAAGCTTAGAGCGAGCTTAATTTTAAGAATGAAATTGTAACATCTGACACCAGACACAAAAGATTTGAACCTAACTTACCCACCTCCGTGCCAGATTTCTTTAAATGTACCAGGTGATGTTAAGGTTAATCAATAAAAATAGTTAAACAATTGAAATTAATATTTCTATTTTGTAACTTTAGCATTTGTTGTCTGTAGTATATGTTGCTGATATATTTTTATATAAATATAATCTTTAATAGCACTGTTGCCCATCATTTGTGTTAATGATGTTATAACGCAAATGGCTTCATCGTAGCCCCGTAGTACCGTTGCCCATCAATTTTGTTCTGATGCCGCAACGCAGATGACCAAACAACACTAAATAAACTTGTTAACACTAAACAAAATGGCTGTGTATGAAAATGATTTGCAAGTCCCCCAACCGTGGCTCCTACCTCCAATGAATACATTCGCCTTTTCTGAAAAAGTATGGATTTCAATTTAGAACCAACTCCCATGAGGTATGCGTCTATTCTGTTCCAACAGAGAATGCTTTACAGTTCTGCCATATGAGACTTCCGATCAATCGTCAAAATGATAATGGAAATTAGTGGAAGAACCATCCAGGCACTATTTGATTTATTTTAAAATCCAGATTCTAAGCTGCAAGCCTCACATGTTAGAAACAGATTGATTTTTGCAGCTTCCGGTGTCTCCGTCAAAATATTTTATTTCAATGTTGATTTTCATATCCTTTATTGTTACTTTGCTACGTTGGAAAACATTTCATATACTGGTCATAACTGTCTTTGATATCTGAAAATTTTTTCGTAATAGTCACAACAATAACCCCGAAGTTTCCTAGGATGAAGGAACAAAGAATCCCATAGAGAATGCCCATGTTTTGATTTCTGAGAATCACTGTGCTGAGATGATGTGGTTGGCAGTACGACATTGATGATGTAGAGTATTAAATGATTTTCCTAACCAAATACTAGATAGGTAAGACAGAATGGCTAATACAACTTTAAAAGCTTGATAGCAGAGGGTTTCAAGTAGACTGCATGTAAAAGTATTTCAGAAAAAAGTTCAGATGAATGTACAAAGAATTATTGCTCTGACACAAGCACAAATGGCTTTTAGGTCAGCTGGAAGAAAGATGAAGTGCAGAAGTGGAAACCAGCAACACAAATGAGACTGATGCTTAAGGAATCGCATGTCCAGACTCTTGTGCTGGGGTTACGTATGAGACTACTGAATCCATTATACATTTCTTATCGTTACTGTTTAGCCTCTATGTGTGCGTGTGTATGTGCGCGCGCGTGTGTGTATGTGATTTGGATTTTGAACGTAGGTTTAACAATTTTCCTGTTTATATCGCTAGACTGCAGTATGACAGTTATAGTGGTGTCTAGCACTGGGGCATCATGCCGCAGACATATGGCACTATGTTCCACATTATCCTGACACCAGTCCGACCAGCCGTACACTAACCTCCTAATGTTGAGCGCATAGCCAGCCATGTGATAGTAAAATTTTCATAAATCTTTGGTATGACTTGGCCGGGGTTTAAAACCCGCTACCTCCTGCATTGTTTAGTCTTTCAATATTTTAAGTACAAAGTCTTTGAGAAAGAGAAATAAGGGTACATTTTGGTAATGCATTTATTAAAACTAACATAAATTACGCCAATATGATATAATATTATTTTTACTTTCATACGATGACAGTTTTACGAAAAATGAATACTGGCACCATGTAAGAATCAAATATGAAGCCATCTGATTTCATGATTTCTTGTCATTGACATTTTCCTGCTGAGAATTTTCGTTTCAAGCAATTTAACTTTACCATAAATATTCTAATCTCCCACTAGGTGCAAGTACAAACAGAAGAGGTCCAGTCCCACAGCAACAGAGGAACGTAAATATTGGCACAGATGATCCAGCTGTTTGCTCTAAACAGGCACTGTTTATCAAGTAAACATATACATTGGTTTGAGTTCTTTAGCTTTTCAATTTAGTTACAATGGTATACGAAAATAGCACTAAATCCATTCAGATTTTCCTTAAGATAACTACTTTTAGAATCCCCGGCTAAGTCGCTTCACATAAAATAATTTGTGCTGATTACTCATATTCATCCGATATGTCGTTCACTTTTGAATACAGTGGTTGTTGAAATGGATTCTGTATTTTACTCCGGCATGCGAACATCCCTGCGCTTTAAAATCATCCATCGAAGATGTCTGTTCCTACATTCATTACAGAAACAAGTTGAGAGTTCCAAAAATGGCGGGTAATATCGTTGTTTCATCCTCCGACATGTAGACGAGTATACCAGTATGCGTTCGTCTACAGTTGGTTAACCCTTGCACGCAGCAGACATGGGAAGTCATTTGGTCAACTTCAGCCATGTTATAGATCTTGCTCTTGAGCATATAAGAGGTTTCTACAGTTTGCCTCGAATTCAAAATGGTCTGATCCCGAGTTCAGAGCGCCCACCCCATTTACTCAGACATCGTTGTACTATTTACTTTCTGGTAATGTTCAGCGTTTGATCGATTAATACCGTATGTAAATAATTTAGCGTCTGCAGTGATTTGATGTAGTCATGGTACGATATTGGCAGGCTTTTAAATATACAGAATACTTGTTTTGTTTCGAATCCCGTTAACGTCAATGAGGGATAGATACTTTCGATTCTAACAGCAACTTCAATAGCAGGTATATGTCTCTGTATGGGTACCAAAGGGCACTTTGGGAACAATAGGTAAACCACTTTTCCAACCATCTTGAAAAATGACCCTATGGGAACCACAGGTAAATCAATTTTTCAGCAGTTTTGAAAAATGGCAATATGGACACAATAGGTAAATCTATTTTCCAATCATCGTGAAAAGTGGTACTGTGGAAATTAACGTGAATTTAATGTCACAAACCTCCATTGGGGGTACATCCTGATGATAAAAGGGTTGATTGGGCACCAAACACATTTGTGCCAAAAAAATCATGAGACATTTTTAATTATAAGGTTGCAGCCAAAATTAGAAAAACGTCAATGACCATATGAATGGAAGTAAAATTGCATATAACAAAAATGCTAATTTAACAAAGAAAATTTGAAAAATGTTTTAGTCATGGTTATAAATACGTACAAACAAAGAGAGAGAGAGAGAGAGAGAGAGAGAGAGAGAGAGAGAGAGAGAGAGAGAGAGATAGATAGAGAGCTAATATAAAGCAATATCTTTTTTTTTTTGCTAAAGATATTGGTTATCCAGAAATGGAAAGTTGGTTTATTCATTGTCACATCAACAAGTTCCTTAACATACCACATCTCTTGGTTCTACGCATGCAGCAGCTTTTCCTTGCTCGAGGCAGATATTCGAGGAATCTTTTTATCACACCATTGCCGTTTCATATAAATTCTTAGAACAAATACGACTGATACGTTCTTTCTTTGATCGTCCACTTTGCAATGACGTAGACTGGGATACTGGATTAAAATACATATTCAAAATAGCGGACGTGCTACCCGCACTCATAAACATGGTGCTTCTTTGACAATCAATGACGCAAATGGCGAACTCACCGCAATATAAAGTCCATAACGGATCTAAAATAAATTTTGGGTTTTGTATCCACCAGTCAGGACTCCGGGAGACGTATGATGTAACATTTAGAGGAAATATACTAGAGCGGTTCTACGATCCACATGATCAATGCATGGGATAGTTCTAGTAAAGTACACACGGTTGAATTCAAGAGAAAGACAATACTACTATTGCTTCTATGGCTAATATTCATCCATTTTTATCTCTGTTTCAGAGAATGAATTTTATTTGGATGTGGCCTCTTGCGACTTTTTCTCATCTCAGGAATTTTGACGGCTTCTCTGATATCATTACTATTGCCAGAATATAATGATTCAGAAAAAACCCCACACAATAATAATAGGTTCAAACATTTGTAGAAAGACAGGAGGAAACGCATCTACAGCAGCAAGAAAAAGAGAAGAGGAAGTGAGAGATGAGTGTGTGTGTGTGTGTGTGTGTGTGTGAATTGGATTTTCAACGTAGTTTTAACGATTTTGCAGTCATATCGCTACGATGTTTGTAGTGTGTAAGTTTATAGTGATGTCTAGCGATGTAGCAGACATGTAGCATGATGTCTTAATGCTGAGCGCCAGGTGAGGCAAATGCTAGTACCATTTTTATAAGTCTTTCGTACGACTCGGTCGGGGTTCGAACCCGCAACCTCCCGCATTAGAGGCGGACGCTCAAACCACTAGGCCACGGTCAATGAAAGATTAGAATTATGACCATACACGGTGGACAGTATATGTATGTATGTATGTATGTATGTATGTATGTATGTATGTATGTATGTATGGATGGATGGATGGATTGATGGGTATGTATGTATGTATGTATGTATGTATGTGTGTATGTATGCATGCATGTATGTACCTTCCAAATCAATTTATAATTATCTTTAAGAAGATAAAATGTAAACATAAAAACATAAAAATGTTACAATTCTGTGGAATATATAAAAAAGATATAGGTAACGCACGCAAAACCCTAACAACATGGTACAGATTTCTTGCATGAAGCGCATTTATTTAAAGTTTCCAAGTTTGTTTCTTGTAGCAGCAGAGAGGGTGAACAGACCACTTAAGGGAGTGGTCACCCTTGTGTTTGACCAAAAAAAAATAGTGACCACTCATAGAGGTCAATACCACGTCTACGATTATTGTTTGTCCCAAACAGAATTGTAGACGCACCCTCTCTGCTGCTCCTCTTCTGCTGATATTAATTAAATTATTATGTTATAATAAAATGATACATCCAGAATCTCATACTGCAAGAACAGCACGAGAACGATTAGAAGCAATTAAAAAATTTCTTCCTGTCAGAGACTCATTTAGAAAAAATCTACAAGCGCAGCAAGAAGCACAAGTTGAGTATGAAGAAGAAACTAAAAAACTATTTAAACCCGTCACTGCAGCTACTGAGAAAGTTACAACTGTCATCAAAGAAGATCTTCTTCCGGTATCAGAAAAAATAGCAAGAAGAACTAAACAGGCAAAGAAGATTTTACGAGACCTTCCAACTGACATAGCTGCAGCTCAACCTCCACCTGTTGGTGAGGAAATACTTGAAAGTATTGGAGAACTTCGTACTGAAGTCGCCGATGTGAGAAAAAAACTTGCATCTGAACCCAAATCAGCAGAAGAAAGCTTAAAATTAATTGCAAGATTTAACGAAGGAGTTGTTAATACTATTAGAAACACTGAAAGAGAGAAATTACCTGAGATGATATTAGATAATATATCTGATAAATCTAATATTTTAAAACCTTTTCATGAAAAAACAAGTAATGATAATTTCATTAAATGGATATATCGCGTATATTACAACAAAAAACAAGCTAGAGGTCAAGAATTTAAAAGACTTAATGAAGAAGTAAAAAGACTTTACAGAGAGAGACTGGAACAACCAGAACAGGGAGAGTTACCCCAGTATCAGCTTCCTCCACCTCTGCAACAAATAGAACAACAACAATCTTCTTCACCGCAGGAAGAGATGATGTTGAAATCACCTTTTGATAAAATAAAACAGGCAACAAGAGAGGTAAAGCAAATGATGAAAAAAAAAACGGGGAAAAAAACTAAACAGGAAAAAAAAAATACGTTCACTAGGTGAAGAAAGAGATCCTGACGATGATCCTCCTGGCGCTGTAGGAAGTGGTTTTCTGACTGCAGTGCCAGGAGAAAATAATTTTGTTTGTCCTGATAATATCATCAATGACGTGTCACGGTTAGAAGTTCTCATAGGAGGAAAACGTGCCGGAAATAATTCACCAGAAATAATTAATGAAGCAGCTGATATTTGTCGGCGACTATTTCAAGGTGGTATCATGGATATCGGCGTTTACCGAGAACTTATCGATGAACTTGTTGATGATTAGTCACCGCGATTAGATAAATGGTAAATAAAATAAGATGATTGTGCATAATAATCATCGCAAACCCGCACAGGTCAGAGCGGTAAACTCACGATTACCAATCTATAGTGTTATTTACGGAGATGGACTTGGTGATGTTATTCAGGGATTATTTACAAGGATAGCTCCAAAAGTAGCACCTGTAGCAAAACAATTATCGATGAAGGCTATTGATATTGTTCGTGATAAAGCTCCTGGTGCAATTGTCAATGTTGCTGGTAAGGAGTTCTCGGCGATCAAGGAAAGACTAGCACGATTATTGCGACGAAAACAACAACCACCAGTGAAACTGGCAAGTACTGAGGTGATGCCCGCAGACGTAAGTAAAATAATAAATCAGGCTGCAAATCAAAAACTAGCGGCGATATCTGAAGAAGCGGAAAAAAATATAACAGCAAATTTAATAGCAGGAAGCGGTCTTCGTCGACGATGATCATCATTTGAAAAATGGTAACTATAATAAAAATGTTCAGGCGCGAATCAGACCCAGCATTTGATATGGAGGCACCTGTCCTTAAGTATGAATCTATACGTGATTATCAATTTTATTCTTATGACGCAAGACTACCAAATCAGCGGGGGAGAATCGAATTACAGGTTCATGATACAAGTAGATATTTCTTGCCCGCTGAAGCGTTTATTGAAGTAGAAGGTAGACTTGTAACGAATGTTGTAGCTAATACGCCATATGCTGCTAATTTACGTGTTGGTTTTGTCAACAACGGGATCATGGCATTATTTAGTGGCGCCACATACATGATTGATGGAAAAAATATTGAATCAATTCAGAATGATGTCGACGTTGCTACAACAATAATTGGTCTAGCGAGATATTCTGACGACTTTACAAGATCGGCTGGTCCAACAATGATGTTTGCTAAGGATATTACTAACCACGCTGATCATGTTCAGTATATTAAGTTACAGACACCTCAAGTTACTGCATCTAATCCACAACCGGTTGATTTTGAACACGAAGACAGACCGGGTGCTGCTTTTGATATTATAAAAAGTGTTAGTACGAATTACAACTTGGGATTTGCAACACGCCGAGCAGCGCTGTCGGGAGATAATAGAAATTTTTCGTGTGCAATTCCATTATCTCACATCTTTGGATTTTGCAGAAATGTTAGAAAAGTCATCTTTGGAGCTAAACACACAATTGTGCTCGTAAGAAAAGGTGATGATAATGATGCAATCTGGCGAGGTGCTGGTGTTGCTGATGGTAAAGTAAATATATCAAAACTTTCATTGTGGATGCCAGTAATAACTCCATCTATTACTGAGGAACGAAAATTACTATCTTTTATGGATCAAGGCGGTAAATCATTGCTATCATGGTTAACAGTAACCACAGATGCTGCTCAAAGCAATATTAATGGTTTATTTACATGGCATATAGCATCACAACAGGGTGTTTCTGCACCACGACATATTTTTATTGCACTGCAAAATATTGACCGGATAAATAATCAAGAACTTTCACATATGATATTTGATAACCTTGGAGTTAATGAAGTTTCCTTACGGATAAATGGACATCAAGAACCAACAGAAAATATACAACTAAATTATGCACAAAATCATGTAGCGCGCGCATATCATCGTTTAATGTCATTCATGGGACGTGATAAAAATATAGATACCGGTTTGCAAATATCACAATTAGATTTTACAGGTCTATATCCGATTTATTATTTTTCACTAGAACATCTTGATTTATCCAAACAATCTGTTGTTGATATACACTTTCGAGCTCATGTTACTAACCCACCACCTGGTTGGTGCCTTCTACAGAGCGATCGCGGTCGTACTTAGCGACAAAGCCATGTTACTTGAAGGTGGCAGTGGTCGAATGAGAGTTGTTGATGCACCAGTGGAAAATCTTTAATTATTCAGAAAAAATATTATTTATATAAAAAATGTCGTATAGTCATGTTAATGTTACTCTGACTCCCGGTCAGGTAAAAAAGCTTCAATCAAAAACCGCCAAAAAATGCGGAACTAAAATATCACTAAAACGAGATCATATTAGTGGTGGTCCAAACAAATTATCGCTGACAAATAATCAGATTAAACATTTCAATAAAGCCCTAGAATCAAAAACTGGAGTTCAATTTCTTCTCTCCCCGAGCGCCATCAAAGACATGGTTAAAACGGGTGGTATATTTCCACTTCTTGCGGCCATTCCGGCATTAATAGCTGCAGCTGCTCCAGCCGTAGCAAAAGCAGCCGCGTTAGGTGCTGTTGGAACAGCTGCTGGAATGACACTAAAGAAAGCAACAGGGCAAGGATACAAAAAAAGGGACGCGGCTTAAGATTGCCAGGATCTCGTTGGGGGAGAGGCCTAAGGCTTCCAGGATCACTTCGTTAGACGTTCCAGCATCAAATTTTGATTTACTTAATGCTGCTAAAAAATTAAAAATATCTGCCTTTAGAGGTGTTTTTATGCGAGATCAATTACCGAAACAACCAAACAAACTCGAAACAGGTATTATTAATCTCGATGAACGTTCTGGACCTGGTACTCATTGGGTATCATACGCGGTTGATCCACGTGGAATCGTTTATTTTGATTCGTACGGGTTAGCTCCACCTGTTGAATTTATCAAGTATGTCGTACCACTTCACGCAACAACCTCTGGTTGTAAAGTTTGGTATTCAACGCTACCCACACAAACAATGACAGATCCGCCAATATG
This sequence comes from Sinohyriopsis cumingii, assembly GCA_028554795.2. NCBI lineage: Eukaryota > Metazoa > Mollusca > Bivalvia > Unionida > Unionidae > Sinohyriopsis > Sinohyriopsis cumingii. The sequence continues at coordinate 87,207,546 of CM068827.1, forward strand.
CGGCCGTGAAGTAATTAATGTACTCGACGCTATATCAAAATCATCCAGGCCGCCACATAAAGTCGTGCACGATTATACAAGCAACCGATTTGTTGCGCGTAAGGCGTTTTAAACAACGGGTCTTATTATAATGGTTAAGAAAAAGCCCGGCGACGTTGATCTGTCGAAGTATGTGACTAAGGATGACCTCGCTGATATCATGAACCTGGCTGGAGTTGACCCGGATGAAGTTGTTATTTTTCAGGATCGATATGGTAAACTAAAAACCAGCAATATCAAATGGAATGATATAGTCCGGCGAGTACTCGGTGCAGTTACGGATAATATTCCCGTGTTTACTGACGGTGGTAGAATCAGAGATTCAAGTATGTCACTTAAAACCATCAGAGAAGAAATTGCAAAAAGTGTCGCTAATCGCGTGAGAAACACCGGTGACACAATGATGGGTGAACTCAGCATGAACGGAAATAAAATAGTAGTTTTAAGAGATCCAACATCTGACGAAGACGCAGCAACAAAAAAAATACGTCAACGTCAACTATGGCACCGTAGACGGTAAATTATCCACGTTACGGGCCGAATATGATGTTCACGTAACCGGTTTTTTAAGGCTTCGAAGAAATTTTCAAAAAACCGATGATTCCATTGATAAGTTCTTTGGCACTCCTCCAGTCATTGACATGAAACTCGTTGATATCAAAACTAACCTAGACACGATCAAACAAACACAGCAAGACATCGTAGCGGGAATTCCTGAGATTATCAATAAAACCAATTTGATTAAAATTCCAGCTGCAATAACCCCCGGGCATATCACAAACATCGTATGCACGGTATCATCGGGATTTGCAACATGGTCGCAGCAAAATAATACTATCAAATATACCGCAACAGTCACTGGCGTGTACAGGCTGTCTGTGTTTAGTGCTGCAAAATTTGAAATATTTACAACGTTTCCATGGCGTCATTCCACCGACAGGTTTTCCGGGGTTGTATCTGTTATATTAAATAACGGAACCGAAGAAATATTTATTCTGGAAGCAGCTGATAAGAAATTAACCGCAACATCCTTCTGGTGGTGTTTGGAATTTGTAGCTGAAACACCTCAATTGGTTACTGCATAAAAATATATATGGACGGTGCACAATACAGGTACAATCAAGCGCGTGAATGGCAGGCGGCGCTAAAAGATCAAGTCGATCAATATACAGTAAAAGTAAAAAAATATCGACGATGATTGGTTATCGTTGATGTGATTGTTTATTCAGTATCCGCTGTTGTTGCTGAAACCGGTGTCATATTATCAGCGTTGACAACGATGGCACCAGTAGCTGTAACTATTTGTATTTCAGCAGCAACAACTATTGCAGGTGTGCTTAATATCATCGCAAAAAAAAATATGTACTTGCACGAACGAAAAATTATCCGATTACAAAATAAAATTACACACAACGACGGTAGCATACTCGAAATTATCCTCGTTGTTATCAGCGAGTCTCAGTGATGGAATTATATCTGATTTCGAATTTTCAATGATAACCAAAATATACGACGAAGGTATCGGTATTAAAGATACAAGTATCAATAATAACATAATTACTCCAGCAGATCGTGACCAACACAACTCCGCCAAAGATAACGATGATCTCAATTAATCCTGAATTTAGTGTTAATTTTCCTACTGCAATTCCAGTAAAAGAAATAGCACTAGCACAATTACGAGTATATTACAGCTGGCCAAATATCAGATCAAAATCATTTAATGGTACACCAGCAAATAATTCGCTTGTATTTGCTAACAACAACAAACCCGATGGAACACCTGACTGGGTTGTTGTTGGAATACCAACTGGCAGTTACGAGATTGAAGAGATCAGTGAGGAATTTCAACGTAGAATAAAATCAATAACGGGAAAAGAAGCAAAAATATCAATTAATGTTCATGAACCCACCCTGTCCTCGACGATTGAAATAAACTCGCCTGATTATGCCGTTGATATTTATCAGTCCACGATAAGATCCGTGCTTGGATGGCCTGAAATATCACCACTGATAACACCGATACCACCAGAACCGAAAAAGTCTGATTATGTCACGGATAGGCAATCATATCATGAAATTAATCCATCATACGGGGGAAAACTACGTATTTTAAAAAATAAATCAATGTTTAGCAGTTTTATCTTTGTCGGTAGTGTGGAGGCATGGACTTTTAGAAATCCGGGGGAAACAGGAAATGTTTTGGGTCTTCATCGAAGTTATATTATTGAATATTTTCAGGAAATCAATCAAGAATGTAAAAAACAACTAGATCAACTAAATCAATATTTTAACGAACATATTTTTGACATATCAGCGTCATCACGTGAAAAAATCATCACGCGTGTGGAAATATTAAATCAGCTTATATCAGATATGGAATATTTTAATAACCGAATAGTTCAAGCGATGCTTAGTTTAAAATCATTTAAACAAGTTGGTGCAGATGAATGGTTAGAAAAGTATAAATTAACAGAAGCCGATGTACCAAATTTTAAATTTCCCGGGTATAGTGTAACCGAGTTAAGAAAATCCGTCAATGATGTCATTGATGAGGTTTTTCCTAAAATACTCGATGCATGGAGAAAATTAATTCCACCAGCAACCGTTCTTAGATATGATAATGATCCACATGGCGGCGGAAGACACATATCTCCGGGAATCGTTAATATAACACCGACGGTCGCGGTCAATCTGGTTTGTGACGTAATCGATGGCAGCTATCAAATAGATCTCGGAAGATCAAATCAAGCTCAACAAGGATACATCCTGTACACGTTCACACCACAAGTTCCCCATGGAAGTTTAATCGTGCAAGAACCAACTAATCCTGTGTATTTGCGGTGTCACAATAATATGTTAACACGAATCAATTTTAAGCTCACAGACCACCTTAATCGCTTAATTGACATACGTGAAGAAGAGCTTGTAATAAATCTGTATGTAAAGTCGTAAGACTTTTATCGTAGATCTTTGATTTTAAAGATCCAGTAATGTACCAGCACGTGAGGGTTTTTATACACTTGAAAACGCGCGTTTTTACAAAACAGAACAATTTAGCCATTGATGAACACGGAAACGAGGATTTCTTATTAACACAAGAACAGTTAGATGAACTCCGGTACACTCCTGCATCAAAGTCGAATAAATATATCTGATGAGGTAATTCATCTTTTTTAAAATGTTTTATTTTTTTCTGAAAATTTGATCATTTTCACATAAATAAGAATCTTCGATTCTAAGTACCAACTCACCCATCAAAATTGCAAATTGCATAAATCTGAGTACCAACTCACCCATCAGAGTTATAAATAAATAATAATTCAGAAATAAAATAATAATTCAGAAATAAATAATTTGTAAAATTAAGAAATTTGTACAATTTTATGTTTTTGATGGGGTAAATGGTACTCAAATTAAGAAATTTGTACAATTTTGTAAATTTGATGGGGTAAATGGTAGTCAAAATTAAGAAATTTGTACAATTTTATGTTTTTGATGGGGTAAATGGTAGTCAAAATTAAGAAATTTGTACAATTTTGTTAAATTTCAGTAAAAAAAAACAAATTAATTCAGTAAATAAATAAATTAATTCAGTAAATAAATAAGTTAATTCAGAAATAAATAATTTGTAAAATTAAGAAATTTGTACAATTTTATGTTTTTGATGGGGTAAATGGTAGTCAAAATTAAGAAATTTGTACAATTTTATGTTTTTGATGGGGTAAATGGTACTCAAATTAAGAAATTTGTACAATTTTGTAAATTTGATGGGGTAAATGGTAGTCAAAATTAAGAAATTTGTACAATTTTTTTAAATTTCAGTAAAAAAAACAAATTAATTCAGTAAATAAATAAATTAATTCAGAAATAAATAATAAATCTGAGTACCAAGTAGCCCATCAAAATTGCAAATTGCATGAATCTAAGTACCAACTAACCCATCAAATTCAGAATAATATTTCTGATCAAAGATCTCAGTCATCTTCAAAATTACTACTTTGGACGGGGTTACTTTCTGACATAATTTTTCTTAATTGTCTTATACGAGTACTAATCGTTTTCTTTGCCTCATACTCGTGGGATAATAACGATTTAATTCTTTCTACGGCGGCAGAGAGAGGAACGAACTCCTTCACATGATCATCTTCTACGGTAGCTAGCGACTGAAACATTGCCGCCTGAATCCGCTTCATGAGCTTGTATTCAGATGATAGTGTGTGTGTCCCCTGGGTTTTACGTTCTTGTAAAATCTCAAAGTGAGAAACTATTTTTTCAGGATTAAGTTCATCAGATATATTAATTCCATCTTTTTTCAATTTTTTAATAGCAACAATTACATCATTGATATTTTCATGGTTCATTATATAATATATAAATCTTTAAAATAAAAAAAATATCCCTAGAACCCCTATCGAGTGTTTAGCGAGTTCGTCGGGATGTTTCAAGGACAGCACAACCAAGAACTCGTAGCTTGCCACCGCAATCTACCAAGTTCATTAGGCAAATATTCCCTCTACGAGAGCCCCTAACCCGCCAAACAACGGTCTAGAAGGCCCAAGAGGGAGGACGGCACAATCCTCATTAAACTCGTAGCTTGCCACCGCAATCTACCAAGTTTAGAGGATATACACATAACATATAACTAACTAAGGACGGCACAAGGACAGCACAATCCTCATTAAACTCGTAGCTTGCCACCGCAATCTACCAAGTTTAGAGGATATACACATAACATATAACTAACTAAGGACAGCACAATCCTCATTAAACTCGTAGCTTGCCACCGCAATCTACCAAGTTTAGAGGATATACACATAACATATATACAATGAAATGGATATATACAATGAAATGGATATATACAATGAAATGGTTATATACAATGAATGAAGAGCCCCTATCGAGTGTATTAGCGAGCTCAGATTATGAATGAAGAGCCCCTATCGAGTGTATTAGCGAACTCAGATTATGCATGGACGGCACAAACATATAACTTAACTAAGGACAGTACAAACATGTACGCTCAGCAAAAATCCCACCCACAATAATTAATCCAGTGGGTGATACGAAAATATGTATCAACCACAAGTCAATATTGTGGTTGAATTTTGCTGAGCGGGGGGTTTTGCGGTTCCCCCATTATTATAAAAATCGCAATTATGCGCACACCACCGACAAATTGTCAGCCATGGGGGTTCGATCCTGGACCGCGAGCGTCACAGTCCAATACCATACTGATTGAGCTATCAAACCTTGTTACGAACATATATTTCGGAAGTTAATATATAGTTAAGCTATATAGCTAAGGAACCAATATTTACACTAAAACAGCGGTTTCTGAATAATAACAGTTTCTGTATTTATAACAACAGTTTCTGAATAATAACAGTTTCTGAATAATAACAGTTTCTGAATATAAAACAGCGGTTTCTGAATAACAACAGTTTCTGAATATAAAACAGCGTTTTTCCTAAGCAGACTGCGAATCAATAATAACAGTGGCATGAACACACCTGCAGATCGATTACCATGACAACGGTTTCTGTTCTGTACCTGTATTACAGCTTCCTTGCGGATCAATAACATTATCATGATTTCTCGTAATGTTGTATGATGGGAAATATTTAAAAACCATAAATAATACTTCTACGAGTAATTAATTACGATGTAATTAGTTAAACTGACTAATTACGATCATAAAAAAATCAAAAATCTACAAAGAAAACTATATATTGCAAAGTAATCTCCCTTTTATATAATCAAAATTCAGTAGTGTATGGAGGACATACTGTGACATAAATTAAAAAAATTAATTCAATGTGGTGATGATAGTTAATAATGTGGTGATGATAATTATTGATACTGAAAGGTAATTTTCTGTTTATATTTTTTCGAGAAAGCGGTTTTATATATATTTTCTGCCACTCTTTGTACTGATTGCGGGTGAATATCAAAATATTTCGCAGCAGAAGATATTGAACGCAATATTATTTCTTCACCAGTTTCTGTGTTTGTGGAAATTACCGCCCTCTTTCCGATTGTCTTACATCTTCCTGTATTACCACATGCAGAGTTCACGCTTCGAGTGACAACACGAAGGTTGTGTAGGGAGTTATTTTGAGTATCCCCGTCAATATGATCAATAACAAGACCGTCTTTGATCATCCCATTATGACATTCATACGTAAATCTATGACATAGATAATGTTTTCTCTTCCCAGCAGTAAACATTAGATAACCAACATTAGTAATATAACCAACTTGTCTCTTCAACTTGCAGTGTCTGATGATACCATTAATATTTGATTCATAGTTTGTTATGACAGGATGTGGGACAAATATATTTTGCTCCATTATAATAATATTATTTGTTTAAATCATTGTTTGTCTGAAATCTTGATATATAATCCTCCACGGATTTTATAGCGTTTTCACCGCTATTATTTTTTTTGTCATAATATCTTTTAAGTTCTCTGAACCGTTTTTCGCCGCACTTTCCACATAATTCTGTTTTTCCTCGCACTCCAATACCACACCGCAGACATGATATTGGTCCTAGACTTCCTCGTCGTATGTTTTGTAAGTGCATCCAACAAAATTCCTTTCTGCAGGATTTGTTGCATCGATCGATTTACTGAGCCGATCATCAACCATCTGCATTGAGACATTGTATATATATATATATATATATATATATATATATATATATATATATATATATATATATATATATATATATATATATATATATATATATATATATATTTTATTTTAAATATTTGTTTTAATTATATGAACGAGTTTGAGAGATTATCCCAAACTAGGCCTGTTAAATATAAATTCAACCTTGACAGATTATCTTCTGACTTGCCAGTACGAGATTTGGTTGATCCGAAAAATAAAAGTTTGATCTCGAAAATTCACGACGCCAAGAAAGAATTTTACACGGATGGTGCATCTCATACATGGTCAACGTTCAAGATCATACGCAACACTGACAAAGTCAGTGTCGACAAAGTCACGGACGCCACAATGAACGACAAGCGAGCGGCAACTATCATTAACTACATCGCTGAATACGAGGGCAATCAAAAATATTTCTTCAGAGTAAAATTTATTGTATTAACAGAAACAGGTAGTTGGATTATCCGTGACAAATATGATCCTGTCCTTGGCAATAATAAAACTGTCATATTAAGTAAAAATTCCAGACCGGGTCTACTGACGGGTATTGACAAACCGTATTATGAGCAAGCATATCCTGTAACAGCGTTTATTTATGGAATCTATGAGATAAATAAAAAACCCAACGTTGATAAACTAGCGCCGATGAAATTTTCAAGGTTAAATTGTGTAGCCGAATGAGTAATAGAACACTTTACAAACGCGATGCGTGGAAATGGATTAACTGATTTAAGGCGTGAAAAAATAAACTCGTGGGCTGATTCAGTTAAGGATACCGGTGCTACAATAAAAGATGTTGCTGAGTTAGGAAAAATATTAAAATTTCCAATAACCGTAGCGACAATAACGGGAGAAGTACTGTACCAATCGAAATATAAATCGAAGGGAGCTCCAATAAATATTATCGATCATAACGCGCACGCATGGACTAACGCAGTAACAATATTTCCACGTGATCGAACTGTTAGATTTTACCCCACAGATATGTTTGATTTTATCAACGAAATAAGTAAAAACGATCCTGTATCGGTATGGTTATTTAAAAGTAATGATGAAGGTGAATTTGATCAGTTTGTCAAACCAAACGGTGAAATATATCGCACAGAATCCCTTCATGACGAGATGAAAAATCTCGCGACGTTTTTACAGTGCAAGCACGCGGAAAATACTGACAAATTACTAACTAATTGTTTTACCGTTCCATCTGTTGCGGCTCATTTCGCCAGAGAAAGAAATTCATGGAAACCAACACGATTTGATTTACTCGAGGACGTACGCGCAAGTTGCGTCGAATACGGACATGGCGGATTATGGAATACCAAATATAATTACAATGATGTTATTTCGGTTGATATGGTTGCATGTTATCCAGGAAGTTTTCTGGGATACGGAGATTGTTCTGTGTACTTTGAAAGATTTGGTCACCCTACAAACGAGATGACGCGAGTGGCAATTAATGGACCATTACTTGATTTTGATCTGACTGGATTCGCCTGTATTGAATCGTTCGAGTTTAACGAAAATCTTCACAAGATTTGTTATGTTTGGTTTGGTAGACATTTTTGTGAAAAACGTTGGGCACCTATAGTTTTGTTACGATATATGCTAGATTGTGCGATACTGACATCGTTGGTGGTCAGTGAGGCAATTATATCATATCATGCACAGACCAAAGTTTGGTTGCCCATGTCAGATTCTGAAGTTATTAGCGAGTTTAAGGAAAAATGTCCTGATGTTTCCGAAGATGATATTCCTAATAAACTCAAAACCGCAAAAGATCTCGGTAGAAAAATTATAGGTAAATTTACTCAAGGTGGTGCATATGATTATAAAAGACATCACGCACGATTAATTTTAGATGATGCCGAGTACGATTTTATAATCGCTGACACAACAGCGAAAAATATATTTGTAAATCGAGAAAGTGTTTATTTATCCGACGGAACAAAATTGGGTACGATCGTTAGTTACATAAATGACGTATCCCCGCAATATACTCATCTAAGATCTTCCATGTTGGCTTATGTTTCTATAAATTTATTATCGATGATTAATAGATTTCCTGAGACCGCAGTCAGAGTCGCAACAGATTCGTTTTATATTTCAAGTAAATATTTAGAACTTGTTATGAAATTTACAAGTAATGATGAACGATGGGGTTCGTGGAGAATAAAAAAGGAACTATTACACAATTATGCAGAATCAGCAGATGTTACAATGAGAGATTTTTATCGCGAGGGTAATAAAATATCAGAAATGTCGAAAGCACCATCGTTGAGTGATCCAATAACCAGATATAAGACAGTATATCTCAATGGACCTGGTGGATGCGGCAAAACAACTCGAACGATTAATGTTTTTAGAAATTCAGATATAATCGTGCTGACACCCACACATAGACTTGCACGTGAGATGAAACAGCGGCAAGTACAATCGTGTACGTATCATAGTTTCTTTCGGTGGCGCGGAGATACATGGACTCCTGAACGGATGGGAGAAAAATATATACCTAAAATAATTATTTGGGATGAGATATGACAATCCACTCGTCTCAGGGATTAACTATTTCTGATACACGAGTCTGTATTGTAGACGATCCCATCGAGTGGTCAAATTTAGTTTATTTAGCGGTATCGAGGGTCAGAAATATATCTCAATTACGTAGAATTATAATTCCTGAAATCGTTGATAAATTTAACATCATCGATGATGATATAATAAGAAAAAAATTAATCGGATACAAACAATCTGATAAAAAAATAAACACGACTTTGATCTTGATGTTGAAGTTATTATTGAGTTAAAACATCAGCAGAATAATCATTGCGCCAGTTGTAATTGTATAATGTTATGGCGATATTCGAGTAATGATTCAAGACAATTTACCGTAGATAGAAAAGATAATAGTCGCGGTCATACACGAGAAAATACCATGTTAACCTGTCTTGAGTGTAATCGACGTAGAGGCGCCAGCGCCTTGGGTGCTAGTTAAGTGATCGAAATCACTGAAGTGATTTTGGTGGTAGTTGTGTATCCGCGGGAATTATTTGTAGTTGTTCACGTGTAAATCCACGTTGAGGAGCGGCCGAATCTAATCTGTAGATTGCAGGTCTGGAAACGCCTACGTTTCTCCCAGTGGATCTTGTCACGGTAGATATTTTGTGTGTGGTAACACTCCAAATAGGATCAGTCGCTCTTCGTTTACCACCTTCAAGTTCACCAGGCTCATATAAATATCTGACTGTGACATCACCTAATATTTTTTGCTTTTCAACATCTTTTCGTTGTGTTGGTATATTTTTTTTTGTGACCGCGCTAATGGGTTTCATGTTGGTTGTTCGTGTGATCTCATTATTTAATGCAGCTATCACGCTTGGTAATCTTGCCACCCATTCGCGAGATCTTTTATCCTGAATAAATTGCCTCGCGTATTGATATCCAAATAACCGCTCAGCAAGTGTTCGATTAAATCGCTCAACAAAAGCTTGATCACGGTGAATTTCAGTATGACCTCGTCGTATTTTGGTATTATGTCGTTTCATCAGCGATGATACTGGACCAAGAAATTCCTTACCAGGATCAACCTGTAGTAGCTGTGGCCATCGCAGACCACCTTGTGGTCCGAGTCCTCGTTGATAAATTCGTTCAAACGCATCGGCTACTTCAGATGATGTTTTCGCTGATAGCGGCTCTGCTTCTTTATATCTACTTGCAACATCAACTACGGTTAGCGCGTATTTGTACGTTTTTCCACGCACAGTATCATGCGGTAAAAACAGAATATCAGCTTGATGAACTTCATTAGGAACACTGACATCGAAATACGCGTACTGAATTTGTTTAGGACGTGGTAGATAAATTTGCCATATTGCTTGTTTGGATAACCACGCTTTAGCAGTAGAATGTTTAACCGCTGCTGCATCAGCGAGTTTACAAATTGCTGATTTACCCTTCCAGTATCCAACTGGTGAATAATAAATTAATTCCATTATTAATTACCAGCCCCTAGCGCTAATTTACCTTTCATCGAGGATCTTACTAACCAATTAGCTAATGATTCTCTAATATTTTATTTTTTACAGAATTTAATGCATGAATTAATTTCACATCTGCAATATGCCTATGTTGTAGATTTTGACTTTTATAAGCTACATCATGAGCATGACAAGCTCGATCAATAGCGTTTATTGGTTCCTCGCCTGGTTATGGTTGATCTTGATTATCGAGCCTGATATCAAGTCTGGTACCAGGACCGCAATAATTATATCCCGGTAGATGTTTTTCTCCACTGTATTTAGCCCATGGAGCACCTGGAAACTTTGACATCAAATTAGCAATATCACCACCGCGCTTATTAGGTAAAAATGAAAATTTCTTTCTACCGCATATAGAACATTTTCCACCGTACGCTATTTTTTTGTTTTTTGTTATAACCGTAGCTAAATCAGTGGTTGGAGTTTTAACTTTACAGCGTAAACAATATAGATTCATGTTATAACATATATGGATATAATTGATTTCTCAGCAACAAGAAAACGAGAGCCAGTTAAACACCATCCTGCGCTACCGAACTCCATCAGAATGATTATCATAGGACCATCTGGATCGGGTAAGACGCAGTTATTACTTAATCTGATAATGAGATGGTTGAAATGGGATAAATTATATTTAGTAGCACCATCCGTTGATGATCAACGATGTTATGATGTACTTAAAGATTTCAATGAAAACGCGCGATTACTGGATGAAGATAATGATGTTATAGAGTTTATAACCGATATTAATGAAGCACCATCCGTAGATTCCATAGACGGATTTATTAATAATTTAGTTGTATACGACGATGTGATGCTAGATAAACAATCAAATCCAGCCAGAATATTTTCCCGAGGTAGACATAAAAATACAGACGTGATCTATGTTACTCAACGATATACACAAATTCCGAAGGTGATCAGAGACAACTGCAACATTTTAGTTGTGTTTAATGGCGTAGACACACACACGTTGCGAAATATTCATCAAACTTGGTGTGGTGGTGACATGGATATAATTAAATTCAAAAATTTCTTCTCACGAGCGCAAGCTACCCCACATGGATTTATAACAATAAATTTACATGATCCAGGAACAAGATATCGTGTGGGTCTTGATAAAATCTTTTAACGTTTCTGATGAGCAGCAGAGAGGGGTGATGATAAAATTAAATTTAATTAAAAAGATATCATTAATATAATGAACAACTGTGCGTGGTTACATCAAGGAACCACTAACAATTGTAATAAAAAATGCCGTGGAGAATATTGCAAGAAACATAATTATCTTATAAAGAAAAATCCTCATGCTGGTCCACGAAGTTGTGTTGGATGTAACAACGGCGTTAGAGGATTATATCAGATTTGTAAAAATTGCGGTGGAGATCGATACAGAAGTTTGATGATATATTATAAACACAGAAAGAACATAAATCCAAAAATAGAAAAACCACCATCAGAACTTGAATATTACTTGAAACATAGAACAAATTCCCATGATTCAGATGAAGGTTCCCATGATTCAGATGATGATTCCCAAGACTGATAGCAGCAGAGAGGGTGCGTCTACCATTCTGTTTGGGACAAACAATAATCGTAGACGTGGTATTGACCTCTATGAGTGGTCACTATTTTTTTTGGTCAAACACAAGGGTGACCACTCCCTTAAGTGGTCTGTTCACCCTCTCTGCTGCTCTTGTGGTCATCCTCGTACAGTTTCTCCAAGCAGTTCACGTCAAAATAAGATTGCCTCACAGGGTGGAAATTGACACATTCGACAGTAATGTGCTCCACTGTCAGCTGACACAGGCAGAAAACACTCATGTACGAGGTTCACCCTTAAAGAGGTATGCGTGGGTCAGGTATGTGTGTTCGACTGGCAGAGTACCGCATCATCTCTCAGATTTTGTTCTATGCAGGAGATACCATTTTTGTTGAACCGTGAGTATTTTAGTATCACTTTCTGTAAATCTCTGACCCAACTTGAGATCTTGGGTTGCTATTTTACGTTCACATGTTGAAGGGCTAAGTGGAATTGAACAATGTTCCTATTTGTGTATAAGGTTTAATATAAAGTCTGAAAGAATATCAAAGCCAAATCAAACTTGTAAATCTACCGTCAAGAAACAATCACTTTAGTTTGCGTTAGCCCTCCATCACACGGTGAACATGATTTTAGTTGGAGATTTTGCCAATATGCTTAAAATAAACAGTTTCAGATAATATGGCTGGGAATACTCCCAAAAATTGGAACACGATGCGAAGGACATAGATGATCAAGAACATTAGTCACATAAACATCAAAGTGGCGATGAAGATATTGAAATAGAGGAAGCATTAGTTTCACTTGAACTCGAAAAGAAACATATTTTAGTATCCTGTTTTGCTAATGAAATCACACTTCCTACTATAAAACATTGCTAAGATTGTCAAATCGATCATTATCAGCAGGTAAAACAAGAGAAGCAGTTTATGATGAGTTAAAAAGAAACGTTGGAAGATTATCGAGAAGTATGAACACACATCCAAGAAGAAAACATCTTCAAAGAGTGTTTTAAAGACATGATGGACCATTCAAATCCCCCCAACGACTGAGGCATCAACGAATGCCTTTACTCTTCGCTTTTCGACTTACCAGATAGATCATTTTAAAGAAAAGGTCAAGTTTTAAATTAGTGCTTACCATGAGAAAAAAGAAAAAGAAAATGGATACATGGAAATTCATATTCTCCTCCTAACATACCGATTGCACACAACTTCATGGAATCAAGTGGTCTGTGCTAAGAAAGAATTGTCTCATCGGAAACCTAATGACGTTGAAGTCCATGCCATCAACACGAACGACAGTTATTGGCAGGGACACATAGGGTGGCTGCCCAATTTTCCAACCACAACATAGTGGAAAATTTTGATTCGTATGGATTATTTATGATCGTGTACGGAGAAATATTGTATCAGCTCGGTTCAATGATGCGAAATTACAAAGATTAAATTCGACGGCACAATATTGTGTGTGTTATGTATATTTTCTTCATGAACGAAACCTTGGCTACACTTAAAAAACTTACTATTGTTTTTGATACCTATTTCCTGGAAAAAATAAAACTAATAGAAATGGGGTTTAATGATCATTATTGATATCGGTTTTCTTTAGCTCATAAGCAGAATCCATCGATCGCAAGCAGAAAATATTCTAGATCAGTTGGATACTTGATCTCACGTTCCAGCGTTATCAACTCTGTAAATAAGTTGAAATTTTGCATTTGTATTTATAGTTGGCAATTAAAACATTTCACATGAAGCAGAGTGATCCTCCATGATCGATTCAGAGTGCTTATTAAACAGTTTTGATTAAGAAATCGGATGTATTGTTTATTTTGTTGTTATTTACTAGTTAAAGAATCCGTTTTAAATTCTACTTGGATGCTCTTTACGTTCTCATTTGATCGTTAAGGGAGATTTTTCTTTTACGTCCACGTGTTTCGTCTATGACGTTTGGCATCACGTAAGCGTTACAGCATCTAAAGAAATGTGTTGTCCAGTTTAGCCGAATTTACCCATTCCCAATCAGTCATAGAAAAAAAAAATCGGAGTCGAGCCACTGTTGTAGAGGAGGATGGGAGGGGACCACCTGCTGTTGCCATACATCAGACCTGGAGCATGAAGGATGAGGATGACTACATGTGGTTTTCCATTTGACACTTGAAACCCTTTCGATTATAGCTTCTTAATGTACAAATCTGATCCTTTCGAACCACCATCTAAATAATAAATGATAATTCGAGCACGAAGTTTAGAAAATAAATAAGATTAATACATTATCCAAGGATAACTTATTCCCACGGACTGGTTTATATTTTTCGGAAATGTCAAGTACAGTTTGTACACTAAATTCCAAACTTGAATTAAAGAAATAAATGTTTCTCCAGGTAGACTCTTAATATTATATTTGGTCTTCAGAGACAGTCCGAGCAAATACGCCAGGGCATAAGTTGAAAAAAGTGTATAACAGACGTTTCAATCCCTGATTCTGCTGCCGCTTTGTCCCTTTTATATTTTGGCATTCACGGACATTACGTCAGCAACAGTTAATTAGTATCCCGTGCATACAGATATCTACATAGTCGTATAATGGCCTTATGAACAAACTCGACTCAAATTCAAACTCATTGCTATGCCATTCATTCTGCCTACAGCCGTCGGAGAGTAAACAGCCATTTTAGATCAGAGGGTGGGGTGGGGACTACATGCGGTCACCAAGGATGGATCTGATGTATGACGTTTTCCATATTGGCTTTGATAACCAGTTTAGATCACAACTCTTTGAAAAAATGCCAATTTTACTTTTTCAAATCACCGACTAAATTAAAAAATTGAATATAGAAAAAGTAGTAATATTGTAACATTATTGAAAAGTAATTTGCACCCCGTATTGATTTATATTTTCGGAAACTTCAAATACACCCTGTACTCTAAATTTGAATGAACTAATCAGATTTTGACTTGAGGTAACTATTACATTAAAATATGTGGCTAACACATAACTGGCCGCAATGGGCAGCCCGACTTAGGTAACTGGACATAATTTGACTGAAAGAGTATAACTCGTGCTTAAAATGACTATTCTTGTGCGCTTGGTGCTCCTAACAGGCCTTTTTAAACTTGGCCTCGACCGGACGAAATTTGATGAAACAATACGATAAGCATACATTTACCTCATCAACATGTCGGAAAAGACAAACACGATGTAAATTCAAGAATTCAAATTCTAATACAGACCCCAGACCTGTACCTAAATGGAAAAAAATTATATAAATTAGCTAGATTTCTGAGCGTGTTTTATGAAGTCAAGTTATAATTTTTTGCACGGGTTTACTGAGTAGCATGTCCAGAGAAGAAGTTTCGGCTTTATCTGGACAGCTACCACTTAATATGAGGAGATAAGAATTGTTGCTGAGGAAGGCACCTATGACCTACATCCATGGTAAGTCTGCATACAGCTATAACAAATCCTATTGATACAAAGTTTTGAATTATCCACCAGATCGCTAGAAAAGTCAAGACCTTGAGAGGAAATTAAATATCTCAACTCTACAGGCATAAACCGTAAAATACCCAGATCCAGCCCCACGGACCTGTGCTTTCTTAATTAGTAATCTGATTGCACTTATCTACGGGACTAACCATAAGCACCAATAGGGGTCGGGGTCAAGTGCTTTATGAAGGATAAATTAAGTATGGGTCGATACAACTAAATGTATACCGATGGATCGAAATCCCCAGGTTAGGTAAATCTTAGCCACTAGTCTTGGCAGTTTTGTCCTTGGCTGAAACAGATGAAACAGTTGAAACCGATATTCACTGTCCGCACTGTCCCACCACGGAAAATCAACAGTTACCTGCCCCGCATTTTACTGCACCAAAATATTTTTTTTTAAATACTAAACTACAATTAATGAGGTAGTATACTGTATGCATATTTGAAACGGTCGCACATAGCAAAATGGCTGGAAGCAACTTAAACTTAATCAGACAACCAATCTGTCATGCCATTCATCCTCGATTCTCTAAATAAGAATTACCCAGAACACTAGATACAGAAACTGCAGCTGCATAGGAACAGACGACACATACAGAAAGAAATTCTGTCCTTTTAAAATAACGAAACAGCTGATAGGAGATGATCATAAAGAAACAAAATAGCAAAGAAAAAGAGAAAATTAGGATACTACTCAATAATGCATATATTAGGACAGAATTGTTTAGTACAAGTAACAAGATTGAAATTTTCTCTAAATTGTATTAAGAGTAAGTTTTCATAAATTATATTGAAAGTAAATTTCTATTAAAATATATTGAGATTGAATCCATTTATTCGTTATTATAACTATATACTACTTAATACAGATTGCGCCCTTATGATCAAGTACGAACCGTCTAATACATATATTTCCCTTGCATCCTGAAGTCGGCGCACAAAAAAACTACATGTAAAGTACCGCATTGCGGAAACCTAGAAAAATCATAAGCTATTACTAATCGCGCTGACGTTGTAGAATTGTTTGTCTAATGACGTACATAGACCTAGACGATAATCTGTAAGAGACTACGAAACCTCACTTTGAGATTCTGGCCATCGCAAAGAGTTAGGCGCGTGCCATATTTGGCTTTGTCTTAAGAAACTGGTATATAAAGCCCCAGCCACGGGCTGACACCAGTTTTGCTGGCCAGAGGCTCAAACAGACTTTTGTCTTTACAGGTAAGATTATGGTCTATGTACAAATTTTCATAGTATAAGACTTTTTAGTGTTATAAGAATTTTCAGTGTTAAGATGTTAACCTAACATCAGTATGTTTAAACATTAGATTATTTTAATATTTCTTTGCTATTCTTTAATATAATGTATTGGAAGGTTTAATTGTTTGAAGAACTTGTATTTGCTTGTAATTATATTATTGATTATAGTAAAAAGCAACGTTCGCTACAAACTTCTTACTCAGTAATAGTTAATTTAGAAATAAAACACTCTTAAAATAATAGAGTTTAATATGTTGACATTTTAGAATAAATTCAGTAACATATATTTCAATTACGATATTGGTCTGAAATATTGAATTTTAGATTCTTTTGCTATCGTGAATTTATTCGATATTTAATTATCTGTATGATATTCTAAACGGCAGATATTATACAATGTATGATGTTGGTAAGTGAAAGAAGATCGTAGTTTTATATGTATCCCTTATATCTGTAATGTAAGCTTGTGTCGTTTGATATTGGAATATAATTTTATATGTTGAGTATTTCAATAAAGTTTTGCTGGCCAGAAGCTCAAACAGACTTTTGTCTTTATAAGTCGTTTCCCTACCCTCGCAAGCTAAATTCCCCAAAGATGTAGCCACATCTTCATCATCAAGTGACACTTCTTGGAAACAGCTGGACTTAAAGTTTACGAAAAGAATCCATCTCATAAAAGTCTACGGATAAATCTCATTCCTACGGATAAATTCTTTTCCGATGGAAACAACAATCTTCTTCATAAAAGTTGGTAGAACTATTTTTTCGTAAAAGTAAAAAATTCTGTCCTATTACATACTTTTCTGCATTTGCTTGTTTATAAGTATTTACAAAATGCGTCTAAAACTTTTAAAGTAAGTTTTCATTGGTCATTTTTATAAATGAAAATTGTTTGCCTTTGCTTTTCATTGTTCATGCGCACACTTTAAAACCCACTTCCAGTAGTGACGTATTCAAATAATCTCTCTCATAAAAATATACTTCCGGTTATAGACTATAATATTTTGACCTATATTTTGTAGCCATCATAGACTTAAAATGTCACATGGTTTTGGACTTTGGCTCTAAATCGATCATATAACATCCGAGTCTGCTAATAGTTCCATACAATGATAAGCCTCCGGACGTTTTTAACAATAAATTCTCACGAGACGCCTGAAATCAGCACGTATAACTTTTCTCGACGCATCACGCTGGAAAACACACGATAGGGCTGATTTATGAACTCTGAAATATTAATTTCAGTTAAAGAGTTTTCTTCTCTATGGCGATATTTCGGTTTATAAAACATTCTAATACACATATGGAAAAACAAAAGTAATCCAACTTTTTTATGCTCTTTTATCCAAAGCCAGTATATATATATATATATATATATATATATATATATATATATATATATATATATATATATATATATATATATATATATATATATATATATGGGTCTTCCTTCTGGAGTGTACATCAATAATAATAGAAGCTATGCATCTCCTATTCACCGCCCAAACATGCTATGTAATCATTTGAGAAGTAAATGTTTGTGCAGACATGTGTAGATGTATATGCATATATATATGTATATATATATATGTATATATAGATGTATATGTGTATTGATATTGGTATATTGTTGAAATTGGTTAAGAACCGAAACTCCGTAGAAAGGAACAACACCCGCTTTTAGGTTGATAGCTAAGCCAGCATTAGCAAGGGGAATTTTCTCGTGCATGAACTAAAATAGTATGAATATTTGCGGTTAGCTCCTGGCAACCTTTGTAAGTTAAAAGTTTCTACAGTTATTTATTAGGAAATCAATACAACAGGGACAACACAAAATGTGACGAGAATATATAGAATAGGTCCAACGCAAAATATGTCGTTAATGAATACGACAGGGCCAACACAACAAAATGTGATGACAATCAATACGACAGGGACGGGACAAAATATGCGGACAATCAATAATGAGAGGGACCGGATAATATATGACGATAATCTATACAAGAGGGACGGGACAAAATATGGTGATAATGAATCCGACAGGGACGACAATTATTACTACAGTGCCAACACAAAATGTTATGACAATCAATACTTCAGGAACGGGACAAAATATATTAAATGATTAAGATCTTTAAGTTAAATACCAAAATTTGCAAAAATAAGCATATTTTAATCTGATGCACGATTTTTGTTTGCTTTGTTCAGAATTATATTCGAAACGAGCACATTAACTGGAGCAGATTTAGAAATTCATTTCTAACTAACATCACTATCATACTAGCATGAGGGTTGTATTTTACGTCGTTCCACAAAATATTGAGTTGGAAATGCATATGAATTCCATCTCCTAAATCATCCCAGATTATTAGATATGGCATTTGTTCCCAAAATGAAGACCGCATATTTTCTATGGGCACATTATCAAAATATAAACTAAAGTGCAAAGAATTAACGTTGTCCACGAGTCTGACGGAAAACCTTTAACAAACAAGGATATAACGGTCTCATATTAAAAGAGCACACACGACAGACACTATTTGCATGAAACGTTTGCTTGACTCGCCATTTACGATGTCACATGGGATCAAATGGCTATCTGTAAATCATATTTACAGCCTTGATGCTGTCTCGTCAAAACGTTAATTCTCGGACAGACCAATTACATTGTGTCGTCAACAAAATTGTGTCCACAATTTAGCCGAAAATTTACGCCAATATGAGAGCCAGTCGTTCAGTATTAGTGCCATGTTCCAAACGAATTACTTAAACAAGGCAAAATTGTCTTTATAACCATCGCCGATATCATATCAAGACAAAAGTTACCCGCTCAAACTCTTCCCCTAAAACAATCAATCAAAGAGCGAAAATATATGATTTTTAAAATATATTTCAACAGTCATTGTTAGACTTACAGTTTTAATAAACTATATAAAGGTTCTAAATGGTACGGAGACTATGAATTTAAGTCACTACAATTCATCTGATTTTAGAGATAATATAAATGTCATATATATATATATATATATATATATATATATATATATATATATATATATATATATATATATATATATATATATATATATATTAATAGAGAATTGTATTAAAAAGATATTATTAGGTTATATGCACTGTACAACTGACGCACATGATCAGAGGTTTCGCAAATCAATAAGGTAGTTTGGCTGAGATGTATACTTCAACAGTCCTTTATCCTGCTGTAAAGCTCAGTAGATCACAACTTTGCTCGACAATTAAATTATTAGGAACCAAAATGACTTTGCCAAAGTAGCTGGTGACAACGTTCCAATAAACAATTATTACGAATGTTCGCAATGGAATCGAAACTTAAAAAAGCAACTGAAAACTGTCCCTCTACAGGGCCAATAAATGGGCTATAGTGGTTTAAAAAGTGTCCGGTTTGATTAGTTTGTTTAGCTACCATTTACGTCGAGATCAAGAATATATTGAGAAGCTAGCAAGGTAAGGGTTGGTTGGTTGTATTTGTTTACTTCTCTTTGTTTCTGGTTTGGTTCTAATTTAACTTGATTTCACTTGTTTTAAATCTCAGCAATACATTTAGTTAAGTCCTGCAACCACCTCCAAACACCACGCCACTGATTCCTATTTCCTTCCCTGATTTCCAAAGTTATAATTAGGGCCTAACATCGAGATGCAGAAGCACTATATTATTAACATTTTCATCCATCTGTCTGTCTGTATTCCCGTCTGTACGTCCGTACATGCTTTTCTTGTGACCTACATAGCTATGCAACCATTGCACATTATGTAATGGCATTTATTGCTAGAATTATCATGCTAATCTTGTCTGGTCCAATTTTGAAGGCGTATTGCGCTTTTAACGGCAAAATTTAATCTGCATTTAAGTCATTTGTTGTAAACAACACAGCGTTGGAACCATTCAGTGTAATCTGGGGTGTGCATTGTCTCATGGAACAAGATTTGTGTTCACACTAGCTACATTTTGAACAGAGTTATCACCGTTGACAACGGACTTCACATCTTTACGTATAATGTTCCTTATCGCCAGTATAGGTTTGCAATCTATACAAAAAATTAGATGCCATTTAGTTGTTGATTTACATCCAACACTAACACGCGCCATTTAAAGGCTTCGAATCTTTAGGCTTAATTTTTACCATATTATAGGACCCAGATGAACTGATTTGTACGGAATTATACATAGTGTTATTTCAGTGACTTGCCGGATCGATTTCTTTGTTCTCATCCTTGAAGTGGCTCTTAATAATTCATAGTCACAGACAGAGCTTAAGGCTCGCCTTTCATTTGATTTCAAAAGTGTCACCCTCAGCAAGGCATTTTGTTGAAGGTAAACTTGAGTATTATAATAGATTTAAAAATAACCCCTCCTCCTTTTCTTTGACGAATCTAAAATGAATTATTCATTAAGAAAGGACACAAAGACTATGTTTGATAAGGTTTGCAATTGCTTTATTGGGGATGAGAAGAAAGCATGCAAGTTGGTTTGCCAGAGAAATTATACATCTTTCGGTACCCTTTACAAATGACAGAATAGTTTATTTTCACGCTTTCGTTATGTTAATATTTGCTTTTAGAAATGATTACACAAACGTTTCAGACAGACAGGGACACGCGTTTGACTTTCCTGACCATTGGTTGGAGGCAATACAAAAATTAAAAGAAAATGTTTCTGATGCCATTATACGTAACACCGTGATTTCTTTTAGATAGATATATTTAAAAACATTGCTTCAAAAATTACATTTCGTCGATAGTTATCGAAAGTTTTAATTGGTTTATTTGTCTCATTATTGTATTTCAAAAATTGTTTTTGACACCTGAATTCTGTACCCCATTATATGTCTACCAACTTCATAAAGAAAGTAGTCATTAATTCAAGTGATGTATGCTTTATACGTACAAAGCCTTTTCATAAATACACTAAAAAGAATAATAACTTTGTAATAAACATTCGACTCAGTGGACCAGTAAAACCATCTGTCACAGTGAACTAGTAAAGTCATCTCATTAGTTCACAAATAGATGAAATGTGGAATAATCATTTGGTCCCGTTTGATCAGTAAAACCATCTGGCCCAGGGGACCAGTAAAGCCTTCTGGGCCAGGGGACCAGTAAAACCTTCTGAGCCAGGGGACAAGTAAAACCATCTAGCCGAGGGGACCAGTAAAACAATCTGGCCCAGGGAACCAGTAGGTCACTTTTGATATATAAAGAAATAAATAGTCAATGACTCATAATGAAAATATAAAAGACACACAGACAGACACACACACACACAAATACATCCCACCCTCCCTCCCTCCCTCCCTCCCTACATACATACATACATACATACATACATACATACATACATGCATACATACATACATACATGCATACATACATACATACACACATACATACATACAGACAAACACATACATACATACATACATACATACATACATACATACACACATACATACATACATACATACATACAGACAAACACATACATACATACATACATACATACATACATACATACATACATACATACATACTAAATAGTTAATATTCATACTAAGGACTTCATTTACAATAAACTGAGATATATGTCTTGAGTATTTTTGCATTAACTGTAGTACTTTTAAATCATTATTCATTGCTTTACGTAGTTTTCATATACCATGAGCGACACTGGCAGTTTAGAAAAAAAATAACATATTATCATTACATATTGCATACATTGAATTTAGTATTTCTTACTCTCGGTACGTTGCAGTTTCAAACACTTGTAGGGAGGCTACTAAGTCTGATTTTGTGCTTAAAGAGGGCTTCATGTCTATTTAAATACACGTGAATGAAAGGGGGACTTTTATGTTTGTTGAAATACATGTGTATACAAGAGGGATTTATGTCTATTTAAATACATGTATATAAAAGGGGACTGTTATGTCTATTTAAATGCATGTGTATAAAAGGGGGCTTTGTGTCTATTTAAATACATGTGTATAAAAGGGGGCTTTTATGTATATTTAAATATATGTGCATAAAAGGGGGCTTTTATGTCTATTAAAATACATGCGTATACAAGGGGTCTATATGTCTATTTAAATTCACCCGTGTAATGGGGGAGATTTTTCTGTTTAAATACATCTGTACAAAAGGGGGCTTCAAGTTCTTTTTAAGCTCATTTATGTAATATAGGGCTTTGAAATCCATCTAAATACATCTGTATAATAGTGTGCTTTAAGTTCTATTTAAACACATCTGTATAAAAGGGGGATTTAAGTTTTATTTAAATACATCTGTGTAAAAGGGGCTTTAAGTTCTATTTAAATACATCTGTATTATATAGAGCTTTAAGTTCTATTTAAATACATCTGTGTAACAGTGGGCTTTAAGTTCTATTTAAATACATCTGTATTATATAGGGCTTTAAGTTCTATTTAAATACATCTGTATAATATTGGGCTTTATGTTCTATTTAAATACATCTGTATAATACTGGGGTTTAAGTTCTATTTAAATACATCTATATTATATAGACTTTAAGTTCTATTTAGATACATCTGTATAATATTGGGCTTTACGTTTATTTAAATACATCTGGATAATATGGGGCTTTAAGTTCTACTTAAATACATCTTTATAATATAGGGCTTTAAGTTCTATTTAAATACATCTGTATTATATAGGGCTTTAAGTTCTATTTAGATACATCTGTATAATATTGGGCTTTAAGTTTATTTAAATACATCTTTACAATATAGGGCTTTAAATTCTACTTAAATATGTCTTTATAATATAGGGCTTTAAGTTCTATTTAAATACACCTGTATTATATAGGTCTTTAAGTTCTATTAAAATACATACGTATAAAATGTGGCTTTATGTCTATTTAAATTCATCGTGTAGTAAGGGCATTTTTTTCTGTTTAAATACATCTGTACAAAAGGGGACTCTAAGTTCTATTTAAATACAGCTGTACATAAGGGGACTTTAAGTTCTATTTAAATACATCTGTACAAAAGAGGACTTTAAATTCTATTTAAATGCATCTGTACAAAAGAGGACTTTAAGTTCTATTTAAATACATCGTTATATTAAAGGGATTTAAGTTCTATTTAGATTTAAGTTCTATTTAGACCCATCTGTATAAAATGGGGCTTTAAGTTCTATTTAAATACATCTGTATAATAAAGGGCTTTAAGTTCTATTTAAATACATCTGTACAAAAGAGGACTTTAAATTCTATTTAAATGCATCTGTACAAAAGAGGACTTTAAGTTCTATTTAAATAGATCGTTATATTAAAGGGATTTAAGTTCAATTTAGACACATCTGTATAAAAGGGGGCTTTAAGTTCTATTTAAATACATCTGTATAAAAGGAAGCTTTAAGTTCTATTTAAATACATCTGTATAATAAAGGGCTTTAAGTTCTATTTAAATATATCAGTACAAAGGGGGGCTTTAAGTTCTGTTTATATACATCTGTATAATAAAGGGCTTTAAGTTCTTTTTAAATACATCTGTATAAAAGCAGGCTTTAAGCTCTATTTAAAAACATCTGTATAATAAAGGGCTTTAAGTTCTATTTAAATACATCTGTATAAAATGGGCGTTTTTTATATATTTAGATACATCTGTATAAGGGAGGTGTCTATTTAAAAACATCTATATGAATATGGCCGGTTTTGTCTATTTAAATACATTTGTAAAAAAGGGAGTGCTTTGTCTTCCTAAATAGATCTGGATATAAGAGGGTGCCTTGTCCCTTTAAATACAGTTGTATAAAAGGAGTTGTTTTTGTCTATTTAAATACATCTGAATAAAAGGGGGTGTTTTGACGTTTTAATTAAACCTTGATAATGACGAGAACTGTCTTTCTGAAAGTGACAAAAATGTCCCCAATTTCTGGGTCATGTCTAGCTCTTCAGTGCTTGCATTTGCACAGCATTAGTAAAACGTGTGTTTGACAGACTGTACATCAAACGTGTGTCTGACAGACTGTACATCACACATCATCAAATTTTCAAATGTTTCATCAATATTCAGAATATTAACAACGTATCTGACTATAGCTGCATTATAATAATATATAAGTGTCTTTGTACGTAGTCTTCATTCAATAAAATTAATAATATGTTTCAGTTACAAGGTGGAAGGATTTTAAGGTGTAAAATTTTAAGATATTTTGTAATAAATGTTTTGAAAATTTAAAGTCTTGGTTGCATGAATACTGAACGTACCGGATATTTAAGACCAACAGCGCAAACAAAATTAAAATATGCAGCTTCATCATCATCATCTTTATTTCCTTCCATGGAAGATTACATGATATAAGAATAAATCATCTGAATACAATCAATAAATATAAAAAAAAAAAAAAAAAAAAAAAAAAAAAAAAAAAAAAAATATTCTATATTGGAATACAAATTCTTACACAATATCAATCAACAAAGTGTTCGTCAACTCATAAGTTGCAAGTTTCAGTACCTTATTTACAGAAGATAGCTGCACACTGCATGACAAAGTATGCTGCATACAGGACGAATAGCTTGGAGTTTTCTTTGTCGATTACTCCTGATGGTAACCTTTTACCTAAAAGATATTGTAGTTGCAGCTCATCTTCTGCATTAAATAACGTAATGTGCAGGCTCAGGGGAAATTTATCAGTAAGGAAATCCCAGAAAGAATTTCGAAAGTTCGACATATAAGGACAACTAACACAACAATGAAGTATCAAGTCTGTATAAACATTCCCACATCTAATACACATATCAAGCTGTGTTTGTGGAACAGCAGCCCATAGTTTAGCTACATATGTAAATACCTTAGTGTGTTGTCTAGTTTTAGCCGACTGCCACACTGAGGCAGGTCGTAAGTATTCGTGTATCGAAGAGAATCTATCAAAATCTGCTTGATTAGACGTACGAACTCTCCAGAGGCTATTTTCAAGACCAACAATTTTTGACCTTACAATTTCTTTCCAATTATGTTTATCTGGAATTTCAGAATGATGTAAATAATCAGTTAGATACCCGAGCAAGTCAAACTTCTTTGAGGTATAATATAAATTTGAAATTAACCCGCAGCTTGACATGCATCCGCTCAGAATGAAGTGAAATAACGCAACGTTAAACACACGTTTAGTATGTACATTGTTAGGCATCAAACACAATCTGTGTAAAAACATCAATTTTCTTCTATCAATTTCGGACTGCGCTGATGTCCATCCTAGCATTCCCAGGGCAATGTCTGATCTTGTATGTATTGGAAAACCTTGTAAATGTTTGGCAAAATACCTCAGAGTTTTATCCAATAAAGCGAGGTCACTTTTTGAAATGTTACACCATAATTCACTTCCATAAAACATTGAAGGGAAAATTACCTTTTTAATTACATTTGCAGCAACCAAAGGATTTAAACCATTCGGTTTAATGCCAATACCAAACAGACCGTGAAAAGATTTTTTCCCTTTCTTGCATGCATCGAGTATTGCGTCATGCGACGTCAGCTTTGAGTTAATCCGGTGACCCAGGTGTGTTGCCGAATCGGTGACCGGCAAACATGACGGGCCAAGATACCATTTCATATTGATAAAATTCTTGTATTGGGGTCCGAAAATGATAATGTATGACTTTGTAACACTAAGCTCGAATCGCCACTTATTACTGTAGTCGTATGCTATATCTAACAGCTTTTGTAGATTGCTAGGATATATAGCCAAAAGTGAAATATCATCAGCTAGGGTTGGATTTCCCACAGCTAAGGATCCAATCTTTGCTCCAAATCCACTATTTTCTAACTGTAGCAGCAAGTCATTTATAAATATTGTGTACATCAAGGTTGACAAAACACCCCCTTGTCTCACTCCTTGGCCAATTGAGAACCAATCTGAAAATTGCCCATTTACAAGAACTTTACTCTGTAAATTTGTATACATGTTAAAAAATATCAAAAGGGATTTACCCGTAATTCCCAACGTGAATAATTTAAAAAGCAGTCCTTCGTGCCACACGGTATCAAATGCCTTTTTTGTATCAAGAAAAGCAGCAAAAACCCGTGAACCCATGTTTACATTATATTGTACTGATTGCAACAGCACAAAACTCGCTGTTGTGCAGCCTAAACCTTGGTAACCATGTTGTTGTGAACTGGGTATACTATAATTAGTATCTTTGAGCCAAGTTACCAAACGTTCATGAATAATTTTCTCAAAGGTTTTGTAGATAACAGGCAGTAAAGTAACAGGCCTGTAACTTTCGAGGGAGTTCTTTGATTTTCTGTTACCTTTGTACAGTGGTATTACTAACCCTTTTTGCAATCTACAGGTATGTAAGATTGATCAATCATCCGAGTAAATAAAATTGTCATACACTCGATGAGGTAGTCGCTGCCATAGATCAAATGTTCATTGCAAATTTGATCATGGAGTTGTTTTTGTCTATTTAAATACATCTGAATAAAAGGGGGTGTTTTGACGTTTTAATTAAACCTTGATAATGACGAGAACTGTCTTTCTGAAAGTGACAAAAATGTCCCCAATTTCTGGGTCATGTCTAGCTCTTCAGTGCTTGCATTTGCACAGCATTAGTAAAACGTGTGTTTGACAGACTGTACATCAAACGTGTGTCTGACAGACTGTACATCACACATCATCAAATTTTCAAATGTTTCATCAATATTCAGAATATTAACAACGTATCTGACTATAGCTGCATTATAATAATATATAAGTGTCTTTGTACGTAGTCTTCATTCAATAAAATTAATAATATGTTTCAGTTACAAGGTGGAAGGATTTTAAGGTGTAAAATTTTAAGATATTTTGTAACACTGGTCAACAGTGAAATCATTACTGACTTGAAAAGGCCCTAATCTGTAGTATTTTGGTGTGCCGAACACGAATATAACCGTGAAAAATTTGTATTGGCTCTCGTTTTGAAGATATTCATATACCTCATTTTCTATGTTTCACTGTGTAAATTTCTCCAGTAGGACTGCAGCAACATCCGGAATAATGATGTAACATTGCATAATACCATCATGCTCACATCATCCACAGTTGATTGCATCATTTTCTGATGCAATGCAATACTAATGCCATGCGGCTGCTGAAGTAAGTTGACGTCAGCAGTGTACTATACATGTGTAGGCCTATTATACTAATGCCAGGCGGCTGCTGAAGCTGACGTAAGCAGTGTACTATATAAAGCCCAATCAGATAGGTTCAGCATTTAAAATATTTTAGACGTTGTGCGAGACAGTTCAAGCTACTGTTACATAAAACTTATTATTTTATCCATTTACGTACAATAAAGAACAGTAATGCCTCGAAAGTGTGTTAATACCGCGGACAATTTTTGCTATATTTGTGGGGAAGTGACATTTGCCAACCAGAAGAAAAGTATCAATTCTCAAGTGAAGAAGGCATATCATCTTTACTTCGGATGCAAGGTTGGTGACCAAGACAAGCCTTGGGCTCCGCATATATGCTGTGCTACATGTACAACACAGCTTTCACAGTGGTTGAATTGCAAAAGGTCATCAATGCCGTTTGCAGTCCCAATGGTGTGGAGACAGCCAAGCAACCACCTAAATGACTGTTACTTCTGCTTGGTTCCTCCTCTTTCCGGCGGAATAACGAAGCGAAAGAAGTCGAGAATAGTCTACCCAAACATTCCGTCTGCATTGAGACCAGTTCCACATGGTGAGGGACTTCCTATTCCAGAACCTCCAGCAGAATATTCTCTTGATTCATCTGACGAAGACAAAGGTGAGTCGACCTGTTCTTCTCCTGGTCCATCAGCATGCAGTGATCCAGATTTTCACTGTGGTGCATCATCAACCCCACACAGAATAACACAGGAAGAACTAAATGACCTGATTCGTGATTTGGACTTATCAAAGAACAAGGCAGAATTGCTAGGATCAAGACTCCAACAATGGAATCTTCTAGAAGAAGATGTCACAATTACTGCATATCGAAAGCGCCACCAGCAATTGGAGCCTTTCTTCAGAAAGGAAAGTAATCTGATATTCTGTTCCGATATTGAGGGCCTCATGAATGCTTTAAAAATCACTCATGACCCACAAGAATGGAGACTATTTGTGGACTCTTCGAAACTGAGTCTCAAGGCTGTGCTTTTGCACAATGGAAACATTCTTCCATCTATTCCAGTAGCGTATGCTGTCCACATGAAAGAGACATACGATAACTTAAGGCAGCTACTGAATTCCATTGAGTATAACAAGTACAGCTGGCACCTCTGTGGTGATTTGAAGGTAGTTGCCCTTTTAATGGGACTGCAGCAAGGATATACAAAATACATGTGTTTCTTATGCGAGTGGGATAGCCGAGCAAGGGAAATGCACTACATGAGGAAGGAATGGACTCACAGGCAGAATGTAGCCATTGGAGAGAAGAATATCCAACACCCAGCTCTGGTTGAGGCTCAGAAAATCTTGCTACCACCCCTTCACATCAAACTAGGTTTGATGAAGAACTTCGTGAAAGCCATTGACCGGACTTTGCCAGCATTCCGATACCTGCATGAAAAATTCCCTCGACTCAGCGAAGCAAAGATTAAAGAGGGAGTTTTTGTGGGTCCTCAGATTCGAGAGCTTTTCAAAGATGACCGGTTCAACAACTTGCTGGAAGGTGACGCGAAACAAGCATGGAATGCTTTTCGCCTAGTTTCTACAAACTTCCTCGGAAATGTTAGGGCAGAAAACTATAAGGAACTAGTAGAAGACATGTTGATGAAGTATAAGAAACTTGGCTGCAATATGTCTCTAAAGATTCACTTCCTTCATTCCCATTTGGATTTCTTTCCTAGCAACTGTGGTATTGTTAGTGATGAACACGGCGAACGTTTTCATCAAGATATCGCAACAATGGAACAAAGATACCAGGGAAAATGGTCCACTACAATGCTGGCTGACTACTGCTGGACACTCCTCAGAGATGCTCCCGAACAGCTGTACAAGAGACAGGCGAAGAAATCTAAGATGTAGTCAATGACTTGATTTTTTATAGGTAGGCTATTACAGTTGACCTTTTACTATTGGAATGCATTTCGTTATGTAAACATTAATTTCTTGCAGATTACAAAAAAACTAGAGCCAATTTTGCAATTTGACTGTCATATTCGTGTTCAGCACATAAAAATTGATAAGAATTGACTAATTTTATTTCAGTAACATGACTTTTGTAAAAATTTGTTGTCCAGTGTAATAAATGTTTTGAAAATTTAAAGTCTTGGTTGCATGAATACTGAACGTACCGGATATTTAAGACCAACAGCGCAAACAAAATTAAAATATGCAGCTTGAAAACATTGTGTTCTGTAACTTGAAGATTAGATGAACGGAGAAAGCAATATATGTCTTTGTATATTTATGATGGCCATTAAAATTTCACTTCATATTTGTACAAGGTTAATTATCTCATGAGCTTAAAAATCGATTGGCAGTAGCGAAGAATTGTGTGGACGATGTTTAGCCAATGACTTAATTAATCGGGTAAATATTGAATTATTATAATTATAAATAGGTATACAAATAGTAACCAATCCCAATAAATACACAATCGAACTATTATAACCGTTGTTAGTAAGTATTGGCAAAAACACAAGGCGCATGAACTTATAACGTCTAGTTTTCTGTGTCCCATGATGAGATTTTTAAAATGTTTAATCATTAAAACAAAGACTGTAATAAACTAACATCGTACTAATTCTCATTATCAAAGAACTTGAAAGAAAAATTAACCCAAATCTTGCGTGGACAAAAAGTACCTGAAGAAGAAAGAAAAAATCTCCGTGTCTCCTTGTCTAAATTGTCTTTGAAATAGAGTTTAATGAAACATTAGTTTTGCTTTTCATCAGAGTGATGCAGGTTGTTGAAAACAAAATCTATGGATGAGCAAATTGCATCATAACTCGATTCTCAACACTTATCAGAGTTTAACTTGTTTTCTATACTATGCTACATTCAAAAAAACTTTCGTGATGTAGTTTGTTTTTTTTCGAAAATTCTGTATCTGTTCTTGGGTCTGACATATAAGGCACACATGCTGTGACTTGTTCACAAGTTCGGTGAAGGTTATACATTCTGAGTAAGTCTTGATTGCTTTAGCAAAAGATTCAACACTGGGTTCTGTGATGCATTCACCACGCTGACTTTCATAGTTAGTGTCCTGGTCATATTGTTAATGAGCCTAAGAAATTCATCATGAACCCACCCCCACCCCCGGTAATGGTGCATACGTTTTTCGCTAGATGGCAAGTGAATTCGGTCGCACAAAGCTTAGAGAAAGTGTTTGATTTATGAGCAAATCACGTTTCTGACTCGGATATGCTTGACATCAGTTGTTTTATATGGAAGGTCTGCAAGCATAATGAGATTTCATAAAGGCTGAGAAATGAAAGCATCATCTGTATTCATAATTCATAAAACCTTTGTTTATTTCTTCTCGACCTGGCAATGGCTTTCGCGTGCTAAACATTTGGATAACATTCATACTGGTAATGGCTTTCGCGCACTACGCATTTTTGGATAACATATAGCCTGCAAGAAAGTAGCTTTATGACGTATGCCGTCTTTGTAAGATTTTGTGATTAGTATTGGATATTTCTAGGACAACGCCCAGTCTCTGGAACTAATGAACAAAATGCTAAAGTTAACAATGTCTACATACCCGAAAAGTAATACTTGACTTCATTAACTCGTCTTTAGCACAGCACAATGTAACTAAAACCCACTTATTTTATATCTCATAGATTAAAGTAAAACACACGTTTATTTCATATTTCACAGGCTGAAGGAAAAGACATATTTTTATATTTTACAGATTAAATTGAAATCCACATTATACATTAACGTTTCATTCGTTTGGCAATAAATTATGAAAACTTCTTAAGGTTAAAGCATTAAGTGTTAATAGACTGAAAACAATACCGGGTAGTAGTATAGGGGGCCACTATAGCCTCAATGGGAATTAGCATTACAGAACCCCCCTGGGCCACTATAGCCTCAATGGAAATTTAACATGGAGAAAAACCCTGGGCCACTATAGCCTCAAGGGAAATTTAACATGGAGAAAAGTCTTGGGCCACTCTAGCCTCAAGGGGGATTGAACATGGGGAAAAAAGCATGGGCAACTCTAGCGACAAGGGAAATTGAACATGGGAAATTGTAACAGGGTCCAGACCTGATGGGTCTATGGAAAGGGAATTTAGGCATTTAGCGTAGTACAGGTACTCTGCTATCTTCCATTCTTTTTCTAGTCTCTCCACTACATAGATACCATCCATTATCCAATAGTATATATGTACCAAGTTGTTAAACAACTGACTTGCAACCACCATCTTCGTTTGTATTATTCCGTAGAATGGTTCGAACATCAAACTCTGTGGGTTCTTATACTGAAAGCGCGGACATGATGGAAAACATCCCCCTAAGACTTAAAATTGATATTACCTAGATCATCACTTAAAACGCGCGGCCGTGAAGGAAAACATCCCCTACTTTTCTCATTTCATATAATATACTATCCACATAAGTTAAATCAGCAATAAACTAACCCCAAAACTACTATCCACACACACACACACACACACACACACACACACACACGCAAAGCAATAAAATTAAACCCAAATTTACTATCCCCACAAACGTACTTGAGCGCTTACAAACAAACACACACACACACACACACACACACACACACACACACACACAAAGAGTCAGTGTTTATATACACACTACTCTACCTACACACATTGGCAAATCGATGGTTATTTCTTTTCTAGAGTATTGTGTAGCCCTGAAAAGGGCTGTTTGTTTTAGAACTTCAGATGCACCTATCTAATGCTGGCACCTTCCTGGTCTGGCACCACACACACATCTTTGACTCCAGTCTCTTTTTACTTTTTGTCTTGAGAGTGCAGAGGCGGGATGATTCGCTTCAGCACCCCAATCCTCTGTCTCTGGTATCTTTTAAGTCATCTTCTCTCTTATTTTCTTTTCCCCCTCTTCCCTCTCTCTTCTCTCCTCCTCTTCCTTCTTTATTCTTGCTTCTTCTACGATAGCCTCCGCGGACAGTTCATTTACTATGCGCCTGGCATATTCCAGGTGCATCTGGAGTTCTAGCAGTTTCACAATCCTTGTATTCATTGTCTTGCTGTTAACAGGTCGACGATGGGTAGCCCAACTGACGATTAGTTTTTAAGTTACACTAAAAGCGCGGACGTGAAGGAAAACATCCCCTAAGACACAAAATTGATATTACCTAGATCATAACCCAACAACGCGCGGACCTAAAAGAAACACTCACTCACTTTTTTATACTACCCACCACTATTCTAAAAATGTTCATTAATCACTTCAATATACTATCCGCATACTCAAAGCAATCTAACCCTAAATCTACTCTCCCCACACGTCAAGCAGCAAAAAAAACCAAAAAAAACAAAAAAACCAAAACAAAACTTGATCTTAATATACTATCCACACCAACGTACTTGAGCACTTACAAGCACACAATCATATACACAAACACAAACACTCACACTATAAAGGAGTCAGTGTTTATATACACACTACTCTACCTACACATATTGGCAATTGGATTGTTATTTCTTTTCTAGAGTATTGGGTAGCCCTGAAAAGGGCTGTTTTTTTTTTTGTTTGCTATGGCAATCTTTTAGTTTCTAAGAATGCTACGTCCTCTCAGGATGGACTTTCTGGCGATAGGTCTGCTTCTTCGGAAAGAGAAGAAGAACTCTTTGGTGTCGATACGACAATCGACAAAGCCTTTGTCAGGTTCAGGTTGCTGCTGCTGCTGTTGCTGCTGTCTCTGAAGTCTGTACTTCTCTGTCCATTCTTCTTTCTCCCTGTTCACTTCTTCTCTGAAGAGCTCTTCGATCAGGTCTTCAGTGACTTTTAGCATTCTCACGTTCTCTATTTCTTCTGGCTTCGGTATCAGACTGTGTCTGACCCTATGCAAATTCACGTAGGCTTCGTTTAGCTTAACTAGTTTGGAGCACATCTTCGTAGGAGGATGAGTCAACAATGGATGGTTAGACTGGAGGCTACCCCGGTTCTTAAAGTCAAAGCGCGGACGTGAAGGAAAACATCCCTCCACGGTTTTCGATTCGCAACGTTTAATGAGTGTCATGAGAAAGATAGAGAGAAGTCAAAGTGCATGAATCAACATTCTTATAGTCAAACAAAAGACAAAGGCATTTTTTTCAAAACACAACATTTTTTATTCAAAATCACTTAACACCAACCAACAACTCTAACATTTTTTAACAATAATCCAACAATATAACATCAAACATTTTTTTCAAATGACAAACATTTTTTTCAATTTACACTCTACTTTAAACAGGGTTGGTAACGTTGTGAATGAAATTGTGATTTCCACTGTTGCAAGTCATTGAGTCATGGATGGACACTACGTTTCCTAGCTGAAGACAACAAAATAAGCATACTAGTCACAAAATCAGCGATTTACTTTCTCATCGTTTCTAGAAAAACCATGATCAAAATAAGTCACTAAATGTTCTTTTGCTGATAATAAGTGATCAATTTCGATCTCAACTTTCTCTTTGAATTTGTCAAAGAGGGCTTTGATGTAATGGATTTCTTGAGTCGTTAATGGAGGACAGAAATGTTCACGCAAGTCTTTATACCACCAACGTAACACGTCTTTTTTAAACAGACTCCAAGCTTCGTCCAGATATTCTTTGAATTTTTTCTTCTTGACTGATGTTTTGACATTCATAGTAATCATGCTTCATCCATATCGTAACTGTGTCTGCCAGGTATGTAGCACAGTAGGAGACCAATTGCTGTTCTTGTTCTGGACATCTCGACTTGATCATGATGTCCTTTTCGTCTTTGTCTTGGGATTCTCCTTCCACGGTCTCCTCACATTTCATGTCTAAAGTTTCTCCACTAGGCAAAGAGGGATAACAGTCTTCCATGGCTTCTAATAGTCTAGAATGACTTCTCTCAAACTGTTGATTTCTATGGTATTGTCGAATTCTGCATACAGGAGGACGTTCACTGTGCGATCTGGAGGTGGATTTGCAAACTGAAGTTCCACACGAATCTGGCCCGATTTTATAGGGTGGAAATGTCCCTCGTCGCTGCCTTGGTCTGGAGTGAAATCAAAACCCCACAAAGCATAGCCTCCTGCATAATCGTCGTACGAAATACCGTGACTGGTGTTGGTTCCTAACTGTCCCGTGGCTTCGTACAGGGACAAGTACGATCTCAAATAATTCTTTGCGACACCAAAGTTGGGCTCAAAGGGTCGGGTACACAAGGTCTTGCCGTCGCGACTGACTTCAATCTTGGACACATTGTAATGTTGAAACTCAAAAGGATTTTGATCGTGGGTTCCGTTGAAGGCTGAATTCCTGACGATACCAACAATCAAACGCTTGGGTAACTGTCCTTGGAACAGATGATCTTCGATCATAGATCGCTGTCCAGCGGGAATGGTGAACGTTTTCACTTCTACGCGTCGTATCGGATACTTGGCGGTCGTTCTGCTCAACGTCTGACTGACGTCGTTTCCCACTTTAGGTAACGCTTCCACACGACGCACGTAAAGTCGGGTTTCTTGAATGATAGTTTTGTATTCGTTGGCATGGACCATCAAATGGAAAGCGGCACTGCTACGATTCAGTCTCAGACGGATATCCACCCCGTTCAGCAAATACTTTTCTTGTAACCACATGTCCAAATGCAAACGATCCATCAGTTCTAAACTTCGCCCTTGCAGAATTTTCTTACGACGGTCGTTAAACCCCACATTGTGAGGATTGTCATCTTCTGTCAGGACTGTGTCGCTAAACGTGCCTACACCTGCCGTGTCAGGTTTCCATACCACGCAAGCATCCAGATGAGTATTCTTGGCTTCTTTTCCGTACGTCAAGAGATTTTCCAAGTAGGCACGATATGGGTAAGTATCCATGCTGCTGCTGACCAGTTTGTTATTCAAGTACAAGTCCACTTCGCTGAACAAGGAATGCATGAAATTGTTGACAGGAGCTACTCTAGCATCGCCTCCTGGATTGGTGTTGTCCGTTTTGATCACTTTCACTTTCAAATACAGGTAACTGCTATTCAGATCGATGTAATCTTCGGGTTGTCCTTTGATTTCAAACTCGATGGGAGCGGAATCCGTCAAAGAGGAGACGGGATGAAATTCCACCCATTGGGATTCTTGCATCGTCATCATGGTAGGGGGCATGGCAAAGAAATCCAGTTCCGACTTCGAACAAGCGCAAGACTCTCGGTGCATCATTTTTTTGTCTGTTTCTCAATAATCGAAAACGTCTAAGTCTCGAACGGTTCTTCTTTTCTTTGCCTTTCTAGCTTGAAGTCTGGTGAAAGGGTGTTTTCTTCTTCGTCTCTTTCTGCCTTGTCCTTGCTGAATGCCTGACTCGGTAGCGTGCAGGGCATTTATAGGTGTGTCTCGTCGGTCCAAAAGGTCTTTGCCCGTTTGCAGCAAGACATTTTTGCCTGCCCTCAAGAAAGCTTCTTTAGGGTTTTGTTTGTCGATGATGACATTTTGGAGAAATTCTTTGCCTTGTGTCAGTGCCGCATCTTTCAAGGCGTGCAATCCGCGTGTCACCATCGGTTTCAACACCGGGGCCACCGAACGAAAGGCTGATTTCAACATATCTCCTAAACCGTGTCCTAGCTGTCGAGCAACCCCTCGGTACACAGGATACATGACTTACGAGTCCTGAGAGAACCGTTTTCGAAAATGGAGTTTCACCGTGACTTTTCCTTTGGTGAATGAAATATTTTGTCCCAAATCTCCTTTTATAGCAATGTTGACCGTGTCCAAATAAGACTTGCTGACAGGCAAATAGTGAGGATGTACAAATTCGCGGTGGACGTGGTAAGTGTTTCCACCTTCTTCGTCAGTGGCCGTGGCAGAATCCACTTTGAAAGGAATGACACGTAGTAACGGTGCGGAGGTGTGTCCCACCACGTTGTACTCCACCACATCGGAGTACACAAACATCAAATTCAGTCCTTGGTTCAGTTCTACCGGGGCACGAAATAACTTGCTAAAAGACTCGTTGTCGTAAACGATTGGTAATTCGTTTTTCTTGAGCATGGCCATTCTCATGTCCATGTCTCCGCCCAACATGTCAAACAATTCAGGACAAAATAAAATGGACAGGATTTTACTCCCGTCAAATTTCATCAAGAAGCGACGAGCTGCTTTGTGGTATTCCATGGTGACACTTTTTTTGACACTCTCCAAAGCTTTCAGAAACACGACATTAAATCTGGAGGTTATGGTGCTCACCAAATGTTGACCACTAAAATAATAGCCTGGAGGAATGAACAAATGATAGGTGGTGTACTTTTGATTTTTTGTGCCAGGGGTTTTCTTGTCATATTTGCCATAGGTATCCAAGTACTGTTGCAATTGTTCGTCATGAACTTCTACATCAAAAAAATTTTGATTGGGAAGGACATTGAGGACTTGGGTCGGGTGAATGATTTCTACTAAAGCCACTTCCCAATGGGCTTCGTGATCTAAGGGGATGGTCTGAGGTAATTTGGCCGTGTAACAGCACAACGTGTTGTTGGGAAACACCTCCATGGAACTGTCACTGGGTAAGGTTAAGTAAAATTGGTTTTGGTGACTCATAATTCCAGAGTTCTGTGGCTGTCCGAGGGGTTGCTGGACGTCAGAGGCGTGTCTCCGCTCAAAATGGGGTTGTTGTTGGAGTAGTGGCTGGCACTGGCACTGGACGCAAGGTTTCCGTGGTTCCCGTTCGAGGTGAATTTCAGGGAGGGATTAGGAAGCAGGTAACCGATGCAACTGCTCAATAAAATGGTCCACAATTGTTTGTCTCCTTGTTGCAAACTCAAATTGGCAATGGCTGCCCCGATGACACAATACACCACGAAGATTTGGCAGAAAAAGACGATTTGCGTTTTAGGCACTCGTTCTCCGCACCACACCCATAAGGGTTGTTTTTGTAAATCTTGCAGAGAAGAACTGGGTGAAGGAGTGGTCGACCTAGCTGCGTCTGTGTGAAAGGGCATGATGGTCACTTCTTTTTATAGTCGATGACTTGCGAAGCGTCGATCCAAGAATCGAAACTTGGTGGATATCCTTTCCAACGTACTTTGACTTCTTTGACACGTCGTTTGCCTACTTTACGGGTTCTGCGTTCGAGAATGCGTTCGATGTCGTACACGTCGTCTTCTTTTTTGGTGACACGTTGTAACTCGGGCAAATAAAACGTTCCTTTGAGCACTTCTCCGTTCATGTCTTCCAATTTATAGACGGCAGGATGACGACCATGCACTCGTCCAGTGACACGAAACAATTCGGTCGTACAGTTAGGTAAGTAACCTTTGTCGAAAGTGCGTTTGGTTTTGCCAATGCGCACCCAATCTCCTATGGCCAACTCTCCACTTTTCTTGGGGACAGCCCTCGTCAGGGACGTACCAAACAGGCGCTCAAACTTCGTTGTCGGGAGTCACGTCTTGCGGGGCACGTCCGATGCTTCGATGGTAAGATTGGTTGTACGCTTGCACCAGGTGCGGTAAGATGTCGATGTACTTCAGAGTGTGGTGATGCGTAAAATATTTCCACATGCGTTCTTTCAAAGTGCGTTGAAAACGTTCCACGATGCTGGCTTTGGTTTCGGGATTCTCGGTGGTAAAAAAATGAATGTCACGTTTCTTTAATTCTTTTTGGAAAGCTTGGTTCAGAAATTCGGTGCCTTTGTCCGTTTGCCATCGAAGAGGGTGACGACCGCTTTGTTTCAACACCCGTTGTAAGGCTCGCACTAACTCGCTGCTCGATTTGGAAGTCAAGGGCACGACCCAGGCAAATTTGGAAAAGACGTCGATGACACAAAACAAATATTTATAGCCACGATTGTAGCTGGCCAAATGAGAGACATCGGCTAAATCGGCTTGCCATTGATGATCGATGCCTTCCACTCGGGTGCGACTTCTGGCAAACTTGCGTCGAATGGGTTTGTGTAAAGTGTAGGTAGCTTGTTCTTGTAACCATCGTTGCACTTGAGGTAAACGGAGACTTTTCAATCGAGTTCTGGCAGCACGATACAATTTTTGAACTCCTGCGTAACCTGCAGGATGAGAGGGATCGTAGTAAATGCTGGCTAAGACTTTTTCCATTTTTTTGTGTTTGTGTGTTAATAAGACACCCACTCTTGGAGGATACTACTCTTTTTCTCTTGGGGTACTTTCTTGGATTGCAATGCTTTGCGTGTGCGACCGGCAATAGGTGTTGAAGAGGAGGATGTCTGAGCGGGGGATATCGGTTCTTGTTTCACTTCTGTCTTCACTTCTGTCTTCACTTTCTTTTTCTCTTGTGATGAAGAAGGGGTGGCCATCATCTTTTTAATCCATCCAATTCTGGAGGTAGGTGGTGTTGTTAACTTGCGTACTTTTTCTGGTGGAGTTTGAAACCCTTCTTCTTCTTCTTCTTCTCCTTTTTCTGTCTTGGTCACTGGTAGTGGTGGTACTGGTACTGGTACTGGTGATGGTGCTGAACTTTTCATCAAGGTCTTAAAATTTTTCAGAGTGCGTAGAGCTGTTTCGTCTAAAGCTTTCTGGTGAAAGAGTTGCAGTCGTTGCAAGAGTTGACCGTACTTTTGCGAATTTTCTGTTTCGGACAAATCTTGGCGATCCATCAAGGACTGCAATTCGTGTTGCAACTGGGACATCTCGCTCAAATGGGGATTGGGAGGTAAATGCGGAGTGCGTTGTTCTTGCCACCGATGGTATTCCATCCATCGTTTGTAAGGCACTAAAGCTAGTTTTCGTCCTTCCATGGGGTTGTCAGGGGTCGATTCTGAGATCTTGGGACTTCCGAGGGCCTTTTTATCTTGCTCCCACCAGTCCTCCCAACATGGTTCCCAAGACTCCTTTCAGCAAGGGACCTAACAAGAGGGGTAAAATGCCTCCACGTTGGACCAAAATCTTCTTCTTTTGACGAATGGGAATTTTCTTTTGAACCATTTGGCGAAGAACGTGACGATGTTTACCTAAGCATTGTTTCTGGTGTTTGGACAAAGGGATCGTGCCTTTCAAGACGTTCAAACAACATTCGCACACGGTATCGATGACCTCTTTGGAGGCTGTTTGAATGAGTTTTTTTCGTAGGGGTGGAGAAGCTTTGGACAGGACAGATAACATGTCCCCATGTTTGACTAAACGAGGAGGCAGTCCTTTCCTTTTCTTTCCTTGGGGTTTAGAAGAGGGATGCTTTCTGGAGGGTGACATCTTTGAGTCTTCAGCACCAAAAACACTGATACCCCTACTTAGTCACAGACCTTTTTTATACTGGAACGCGTCGCCACTGATTGTCTTGACGTCGTATCAACTTGAGGACAGGCATGACACGTCGTGGAGGGGTACGCAACGGACTAAATCGAGCCAGTTCTTGCTTGGACAAATCCAGTAAACTTTGTAACATGCCCGATCTTTCTTGGACTTTGACTTTGGGAGCAGGTACTTTGTGAGCCGCAGCCACTGTTGCGAAACTGGAGGGTCCTGCACCTGGGGAAGTTCTTGGGGTCATCAACGGAGAAGTTCTTGGTGTGATCAACGTCTCCAAGTACTGTTCGGTTCTTGGTGACATCAACGGAGAAGTGATGGAACCTGAGGCTACCGGAGACGCAGTCACTGCCGTGGCAGGTCGTGGTTTGCGAGTGTAAGGTTGCGTCCTGGCCGAAGTGCCTCTCTTGCGACTAGTTTTCTTCTGTGGGCTTTTCTTTTTCTGGGGACTTTTTCTCTGTTTCTTTTTCTGAGGGCTTCTTTTCTTTTTCTGGGGTGGTGTCTGGTAAGAGGAGGGTCCCGCCACTGGAGAAGTTCTTGCAGACACGGGTCTTTTTGGGGACCTGATCTTTTTCTTTTTCTTCTTGGAGCTTCGTTTGACTGCTTTTTTTGTCTTGGGGAAAATTTTGGGAGCATTAGGATCCCATCTTAAGAGAGAGCGAATGATGATCCCTCCTAGAGTACCGCTCCCTCCAGGTTTCAAAATGATTTGTTTTTTGGTTTGAGTGTCAATGCGGGGATCGGCCAGTTGGGTTAAAGCGACTTTGTTTCGATCGAAAAAGCGTTTGGTTTGATGAGGAATCTGAATGATCCCTTGGAGTAATTGACGTGCCGTCACCGTGAACCATCGTAAGACTTCTTTGAGACTAGCTTCTAAGACACGAGCTCGTATTTGTGGATTTTTTTCTCGACTGATGCCGTACAAGGTACGAATCAATTTGACGGGAAGATGCGACTGAAGGGACGTCATGTTCACACTGTGTGTGTGAGACAGACGAAAAGGGTCTGAGGTTTTTATAGATTTTTTGTGGAATGAAGTTAAGTCGAGGACGGAGACGTGTACAGGACAGGCCCTCCATCTTGGCACCAGTGGTGAAACAAGTGGGTACGAAATCGCAAATCCTCGGGGGTCGTAGGTTTCAAATCGACGAGTAAATAGGCGTATGGAGTGTGAGTGCCATCGTCGTACGCCTGAGTCAGCCAAGGCGTTCCTAACTGTTTGGCTAAGACTTGCACTTGCGATTTATCTCGAGGGCTTTTAAACAAGACCACGTAATGCGCATTGAGACTGATGGTGCGATGGGCTTTACTTTGTTGAAACAAATTTTGGGTGATGTAAACGACACTGGCATTACGGTGATGCCCTTTGCGCGTGAACCACAGTTTAATTTCTTCTTCGTCTTCTCCTAACATGTCGTCAAAAATGACCAAATGGGTTTGACGGGAGTCAGAGACGATGCCATCGTCTTCTTTAGGAATGCCTTCCACAAACACGATGGAATCGCCTTGACTTTCTCGCAAGAGGCTGTACGCCGATTGCCACTCTTTGTAACACCACACGATGCGTTGAGGTGGTCGATCGATCAAATGATGTTTATGTTCGATCAAACGTTTGACAAGTTCGGTTTTGCTTGAACCGCTAGGTCCAGCAATGAGCATGTTAAAAGGATGACGAAGATACAAAGCCTCCCAACTGGTACGATCTAAGTGTTCGTCGATGACTTTGACAGTGGAGGAAGAGGGAGCAGAGACAGTAGAAGTAGCCATAGTGTTAGGAATGCCACTTGTGACACGAAAAAAACAAGACGAGAGTTTATATACTTTTTTCAGGACACGTTTATTGAATGTTTCAAATATGAACAACACGAAAGACAAAAATACATAAAAGCCAAATAGTGATGTACAGGAATAAAAAACACATCAAAACGATCAAAGTGGAATATAAATAAGTCTCTGTGCAACATGTTCTGGGTAAGCAAGATGTCCTAGGGACAGTGTGTAATGTTCCTACAGTCTCTACATGAGGTACGGTCACACAAGTGTCCTCCCGGAATGACCTTTCAGGAATGTCCACGACAGTCCTGTCCTGGGTGACGGGTTCTTCTGGTACTGTCACTAACACAGGTTGAAAAGTTGCAAGGCTCACAAGCGCATTCCACTTCAGAAACCCCACACTTGAATTGTGCCTTTCTAAACTTGTTTTGTGTTTCTCTGAAAGTATTCATCTTGTTCACTTGGTCCTGGTAGTCACAATGAACTATCGATCTTGCCTAGGGTTCCGTTTTATATACAGACCAATACCGACGTGTCCATACGGTAAGGTGAAATGATTGGGAAGTCGCACTCGCTTCTGGTACACGATTTGATAGACTTTTTGCAAGGGTCGACTGACGATGTGGTGAGTGGGTAAACGTACAATCTTGTTGGGTTGATAGGTGGTCACTTTAAAGTGTTCGTCCTCTCCAGACTGCAAGGCTTCTTTCAATACCCCAAAGTTCACCACTCGACTGGTACGATAATTCAGAGTCAATCCTTTCACTTTGCACTGCGTGTGCACTTCTCCTTGTTTGTCCCGATATTCGTAACCGTAATTTTTAGGACCACCACTGGCGAAACTTAGAATCTTGTCGTCGGGATGCTCGTCTGTCCAGGCTCCTAAACGGTCTCCTTCGATGTCAGGGTGCTGTTGACTCGGGTGATGGATGAAAATGCAACTGTCCGTGTCAAAGTACAGGACGCGTTCCCCTAACAGTTCTAAAACTTCGTACAGTTTTAAGCGAGCATGAGCTGTCACGTAAGCCGCAAAGATGACATTTCCAAAAGGGTCGTCTTGTACAAAGTCCAGATCTTCTTCGTAATTGACCAAGATCAAATCCTCGCGAACGACGTCCACGTGTTTCATGTATTTGGTTTTGTCGTGAATCATCTGAAAGTAGCGGGAAGGTTCTGTCAAATACTCCGTCTTGGGTAAACACGGACGTTGTGCCATTTTGCCCCACAAACAATTTAACATCACCTTGGCAAACGATCGCCTGCCTTCGTTTTTCTCGATGTGGTCTAAAGAGATGCCTTCTTGTGCATAGCATTTCTCTTTGAATGTCTTTTGGTCTTCGGGAGTGTGACACCAGGACGGATAGCCACTGGCTTCTTGTTTCAGTTTCAAAAAAGCATCCACGTAGTCTGCGAAAATCCCTTTCTGCGTGGGGTCACCCTTGTGGTATTGTTGTGTCTTGGGAAAGTGACAAATTTCGTACACTTCTAACAGTTGGTATCCCATGTCCAAAGCTTTGAACAATTCTACGCTGACCCAGGTTCCCGTCAAGGCCCGTTCTTCCTGGGTGTGCTGACAAGGCTGGTCTTGGTTGCACGTTTCGGCACAAGTTCGGCACAAAGGAAACATCAGTTTGCCTTGACAATGGTGAGGTAAGACGGGATGGTACAAGTCCGTGGGAGGCAAAACTTTGCACTTGATCAAGCCTTCGTATTGTCGAATGTTTTTCAGGTCGATGTGTTCCGTGAACAATTGTGGGTGCCCTGCAGGAAAGCGACAATATTTGCACACGTAGGGATACAGCGAACACACGTGCAAGTATTTCATTTCTTCTCCTTTCTCTTCGTCGACTTGGTACATCAAACAGGTGGCATTGGTCCTTCCTCCGTACAAACTATCTCTCGGGTTCAGGGGGTCCACCAGTTTGTAACTTTCCACGAGACATTTAAACTCGGGATCGGTTTTCAAACGGTGATCGTACTCGTGTTCCCACATTTCCACCACTTGGTATCCTTCCTGTTCTAACTTTAGGAGTCGCTGACAAGTGGCCTGGTACAAGTCTTCCATGGTTCGTTGTAGAAACTGATTTTTAGTTTTACGGTCAGGGTAACAGACGGGACATCCGTGAAATAAGCAGCCGTTAAACTCGTACACAATCTTGGGGTTTTCTAAGTCCCAGCCATCTACCGAATGCGTTCCAATGGTCTTTTCGCCCCCTCCGTTGCGGGCATGCTGAATCCATTTGTCTTCCTTGTCGCACAAGTAATGTAACCAACGTAGGGCTTTGACCGAGT
This sequence comes from Sinohyriopsis cumingii, assembly GCA_028554795.2. NCBI lineage: Eukaryota > Metazoa > Mollusca > Bivalvia > Unionida > Unionidae > Sinohyriopsis > Sinohyriopsis cumingii. The sequence goes on from CM068827.1 coordinate 87,252,059, forward strand.
ATTGACGTTTGACATAGTTGGTCGTTTGAGGACTGATGACCGCCACGGTGTTTTCAGGCATGAATCTTTGTCTGTACACTAAGGAACACGCTTTGGCAATGGTGCAAGCTTCTTTCAAATTATCGACCCCTCCGTGTTCCATGAACAGTTCTCGAAATTTTCCACAGCAACGCCGTAAAATGTCCACGTCGGAACGACAATACTTTAGCATTTCTTCCTGAAAGTCGAATGGGTCCGAGGCGTGAGCCTGGTACCAAGCGTAGAAAGCTTCTCGTTGTTCGGTACCCATATGTTGTCGGGGTCGTAATCTTTATCCTCAGGCAAATGGGGTAGAACGGCGTGTTGATTGGCTTCCGTATTGAAAAAGTGTGGAAAATACCCTTTAGCCATTTCTGTCATTCCAAACGTTTTGGGCATTCAACTCAAAGGCATGGCCAAGTAACTCATGGAATCTTTAAACTGTACTTGTCCCACTTGCATGGAAATGATTTTGGCTCCGTTCAAAGTCACTTTAGGTCGTTCGGTGCCTTGTTCCATATAATACCTCAAAAGAAACTGTCCATCGTATCCGGAGAAATTGTGAGCCATCACCGTGGTATGACGATGACAATCTCCGTAACGTTCGATGTCCTCTTGGCTCCACGTCTTGTCGATGGGGTCTAAGACCCATTGGGCAAAATCGGCTAGCGTGTTCGGTCCCCGAAAGATTTTTTCACGCCCTCCAGGAATCTTGCTGCAGTGAGGGCAATGACTGAAAATAGGTTCTTGAATGCACTTGTCGCACGCTCGATGAGCCACACAGAAATTAGGAATGTGAATGCCGGTCTCTTGCATGCATTCGAAATCGAAAAAGATGAAATTGCCTTTTTCATTTTTGTGACCATCCTCTTTCTCTGGTTGGTATTTTTGCACGTAGCATTGATGTTCCAAGTCCACGATGTGGTGACAAATGTGACATTTTTTCTTTCCTCGACATACGTGTGCCTTGGCATTATTGGTACGTATGCCTTGTCCACACGTAGGGCACAATCTTAGCAGTTGACAAGCACATTTCTGCTGTGAACCTTGCGTCTTCAAATGTTGTTGGTAACAGGTAGGGCTGACAAACGTTCCCAGACAAGTTGAACAAGGCACTGGTCCTTCGCTCAGACAGGGTGGAGAGGCCAAACATCCTGAGCATTTCCATCCGCAATGTTTGTGTTGCTCTCGATTATTATAACCACGGTCACATTTCTCACAGTTATATCTGTATCCCAGGAATCCAGTGATATTGGTAATGGTATCGAAATGGTCATCGTGATGATAAAGGTGAATGTATTTTCCATCCTTAAAATCTTGGCCTCGAAACAACAGCGGTCCGCGCACTTCTTGAGGGTGCACTTTCAAGGTGTAGCGTGGAGCTAGGACATCTTGCAATGTTTGCATTTCAGGAATGCCACAGGGTGTGTCTTTGGACAGGCCCGCTTGTTGTAACAGGAGCTCTGCTTCGTTTCGTTGTTTGGCTCGGTCCGATTGTCGAATAGTTTTCCAGGCTCTTTTCCATTCTGCCGTGTCGTTCTTTTTGGCATAGGTTCGCCCCACCACGATAGCCCGGGCTAAACACATCTGGTCATGAGGGTTGTAAATTTGGACGAGGCTACGCTTAATGCTGCGAAGATCGTTCACCAATAACATCTTTTTGCGTCCAGTCCCTTGAGGAAAAGAGACGTGAGCTATTTTCAGTGTGGCTTTACCATCGGTGATGTCAAACTGGTCATTGGATTGTTGCACCTGTTGTATCTTGTCCATGACTTTGGAAGGGGTCAGTTCTGTGGGTCTGCTAAACTCGATCCAAATAGGGGACTTCAAACCATCGTGTTGTATGGATAGTGTCAAGCGATCGTCTTCTTTGGGTTGACATTGTCGCTTGAGTGCGGTGAGCAAAGAATCCCACATCTCGGTGATGAACCCTTCTGCTTTCTCTAAGGGTACTTCGGACTTGAAATCTTTAAACTTCACCGTGTAGGTGTAAGCCGTGGTTCTAAATTTTCTAGAGGAGCGCTTTTCTGTCTCTCGAATGGAATAGTATTTGTCAGGGTTAACTAAGGGCGGTGAACTTGGTTGAGAGGGCTTGGATTCTGGTTCACTCATGTCCTCTTCAAAATCACTGGCATGAATTTGTGCCAAGACTTCAGCTCTGGTACGAGGCGATAGATCATGTTTCTGCCTCTTACTTTCTTCTTCTTCTTTCTTCTCAAATGAATTAGATAGTTTCATCTTGAAAGCAAAAAAGTCAAATGACTTAAGTTTAAACACCAGGAGCTACTTTATAGTCCTGGCAGACCAGCGTATATAAACGTGTACGTGTCTTGTCCTTTCACTATTCATTTCACTCTCTACCTGATCACAACGATGGAAGAGACTAGCCAGATGGAACGTTTCATCAGAGCGTTGCGAGGGGTCATTAGAAAATTCTCTTCAGACCAGCCTTCGGACTACTCTCCTTCCTTTCGAGATAAAAGTGAAGATACTTGCTATATCTGTCAAAAGAAAGGGCATTGGTCTTCAGAGTGTCCAGACCGTCCTAAAAGAAAAACAGGGGTTAAAAGAGACAAAAGTCAAGATATCTGTTATTATTGTAAAGAAAAAGGACATTGGTCTCCAGATTGCCCCCCCCCCCCAAAAAAAAAAAAACAAGAGGAGTCAGAAGAAGAGAGGGATTCTTCAGAGAAAGAAGAGGAAGAAGAAGAGGAAGAAAGCAGACAGGTGAGGAAAAAGAAACAGGAGAAGAAAAGAAGAAGGGAAGAAAGTGAGGAGGAAGAAGAGGAAAAGCCTGTGAAGAAATCTAAAAAACAGAGAAACTAAATAATGACACAAAAGAAGTGAATGAACATTTTTTAAGAGTGTTTATGTTGTGAATTGAATTGTAACTATGGATAACAGAATACATTAATGATAAAAGGTAAGTGACTTTGGGTTATGATTTTAAAATAAGAACCTACACTCACGCACTCATACACAGACACGTACTATAGGGGTAAAATGGGTTGTTATTTTGAGTTATTGGCAATTGAAATGGTATCTCTTTTCAAGAGAAGTGGGTGGCCCTGAAAAGGGCCGTTATTTTCTTGGTGTAGGGGTGAGTTAAGCAATCAACTTTAACTGTCTTAAGCCTTTGCCACGTCCGAGGCCTACTTTTGATGATGATGATTGGGTTGAAATCACTAAAGGTGGTAAGGTAGGCTTAGTCTCAGGGTTGGCGTGTTTGGCTCGGGAAGGTCGTATTCTCTTCGGTCGTGATAAAGAAGTCTGATACATTTGTTTCAGACTTCTTAACTCCGCTAAAATGTCCAACAGTACCGTGGCCGTTTGACTTTCACCCTCTTGTTTCTTTGCTGCTTCTTCTTCTTCTTGCTGTTTTTTTCTTCTTACCTCTTCTTCTTGCTGCTGTTGCTGTAGCAGAAAAGCTTGTTCTGCTTCCTTTTGTCTCTGTATAAATTTCTCCAATTCTTCTTTCTGTCTCTGTCGAAAATTCTCCACGTGCGGTAAAGATGGTAACGAAGGTTCTGGAACAAATTCTTGCGAGGTCAGAAAATCCACAAAATCCCAGTTTACGGCTTCTGAAAGTAAGTCCGGGTTCCCTTGGGTAGTATCCACCGTCGGTGCACCCCCATGGATCGTTTTCTGAGTTTCCGTCATGTTGAATCACTGTCGCATAGATTGACAGCGCACAGGCGCTAGCGAATGTATATAGGCCACGTGACGTCACAGACTGCTCTCTTCCGATTGGATGCGGACTGACTGAATTTCGTCACGCGTGTTTGGATTGGTCAACGAGCTCAATCCGTTTCAATCCTTCCTCTCCCTATAAATAAGTGCAGTTCAGTGCAATCACTCACTCACCTATTCTCGTATCCGCAAGATGTGGACTGACGTTGAATCTTCCACCCTCGTGTCTTCAATGATGTTCAGGACGGACATGCTCATGTATGTCCGATCCAAGTGGACCGTTGTCCACAGGACCACCAGCAGTCTGTGGATACGAAGAGTCTACATGGAGAGACAAGGTTGCCTCAAGAGGACTCTGATGTATGGCTCTGCTGTAAGACGCAGCTTGAGGACAAGAAGATGCCACAGATGCCCTTTATGTTAAGGGCATATTAACATAAATCCAAAGGTCCTTTTCAGGGCCACTCCTATTTCTCGAAAAGAGATTGACTTTCAATTGCCTAACCCTTAATTATTATTTTATATGTGTGTGTGTCTTCGCGCGTACGTTGTGTGTGTGTGTGTGTGTGTGTGTGTTATGTCCCTCTCCCCTGTTCCCTTTCCATAGACCCATCAGGTCTGGACCTTGTTACAATTCCCCATGTTCAATTTCCCTTGTCGCTAGAGTTGCCCATGCTTTTTTCCCCATGTTCAATCCCCTTGAGGCTAGAGTGGCCCAAGACTTTTCTCCATGTTAAATTTCCCTTGAGGCTATAGTGGCCCAGGGTTTTTCTCCATGTTAAATTTCCATTGAGGCTATAGTGGCCCAGGGGGGTTCTGTAATGCTAATTCCCATTGAGGCTATAGTGGCCCCCTATACTACTCCGGGTGTCTACAGCAAGAAAATAAAATGTCATAATTAAATTAACTATGTGTACATCATCGCGAAATAATTGTTTACTTGCTTACCTCGTTTGTGCTACAGCGCAATATAATTTCTTTTTTTATTTTGCTCAATCGGTTAAAAGTGTACCATACATTTGCAGCTTTGCATATTAGAAACTCAAACTTGCTTGATCTCAGCGCAATGGACATTGCGTTTCTTTTTCGAGAGGATGAACGATCAGGAAAGTATACAGTGATGCCTGTATTATTTACTTGGACGGAAAACAACAATCACGAAAGTTACACTATTTTATTTACTTTGATACGATTAAAGCCGAGGAAATCGACAATACGTTGTCGTAATACTTTGCGTTTAAATACATGTATCCACAATGTCACACAAACACATACACAAACAAACAAACAAACAAACAAAACGTTAGCCACACATATATTATTCAACCCAATCCATCCAACCACTTTACATTTCTGTGCAGGCTGCTACCACCTCGCCATCCCCTCTCATTGCTGGCTTGATTCAGCGATATGGAAATTATTAGTAATGCGGAACCGTTGTTCAGAATTAAATTATCAGTGCTGGCGGCAATTGATTTCTTTCCAAGACCGTTATGCTATTTCCAGTGGACGTGTTCCTTTTGGATCGTCTTAATATCCCATTTAGTGGGAAATTGGTTAAAGAAAATCGATGAATCTGTTCTGGACTTCTCCAGCAGTAATGACGAGTTTTAATGATTATTCGAAAATATGTTCGAAAGCTGAAAATATAGACAGATCAAATTTGCTTTCGGAGATGGAGCAAAATATCCAATTTTAGAATGCATTGAAGATGAGCTAAATTCTGTCTTAAAGGTCAAGTAGCGATATATATATATATATATATATATATATATATATATATATATATATATATATATATATATATATATATATATATATATATATATATATATATATATATATATATATATATATATATATATATATATATATATATATATATATATATATATATATATATATACATACACCAACTGTAATCATTTCTCCAGGCAAAATTAAGTTAGAGATACAGGCAAATTGTGCATCTGACTTTTTCCCAAATTGTAGCGGCTCACATTTACATGTGTTTACAGCAATAAACACGATACACGAATAGCTCTTGCTCATTAGTCTGCTCCTAATCTAAACGTAACTATAAACTAATGTTCTGTATATTTAATTTGCATTGCTTGTTAGATTTTTGTTTATTATATGACGTGGGTTATGAGAAATTGTATTTTATAGCTGAAATTGTCCATAAAACAAGTTCATTTTCTACCTGACCAGAATGACTGATTTTGGTTTTGTAAACAACATGTTTATCTCAATCTGAGCGAAAAACATTAGACATTCCGCATGTGCGTCTACCTCATGTTTACCACATTCGATGTCATAGTTTTAGTAACATACCTTGCCTAATTATATATTGGATTGTTCTGGAAATGAACGTTCGTCTTACATCTTGGCTCTTCTTTATGTCTTAGTTTAAAAAATATATAATCTTGTTTATCTAGAAATTATTCATGCGTGCAATAAGATTATGAGGAAGAATCATCGTTGTTTTCAGTGTTTGATTTGGGCTAAAATTATTTAATTCAAATTATTCCTCTCTGGAAATACAAAGTGCTCTATAATATTATTGGAAAGAGACACTAACTGGGGATTATACTGAACTCAAACAAGAAAACCTTGGCTTATATTACTGTGATTCGACTAAAAACTGTTGGCACATCATTACGATTGAGGTCATTTGTACATAAGTACATTAGAGACTACTGGCTCATAAAAACCTCAGCGTTGGAAATTGGAAATTATTTGGAATATTGCTAAAGTTTATTTATAACTTTGTCCATTAGGACATGTGTTCGAAACTCTAGGATTTTGGGGATTAAATTCGCAATACCGTAAGTTATTTTTACAGTTTCACGTTGTGTTTAATGAAAAACATTATTTGTTGAATTTTTGGGAAAACTTTTTCGTTTTTGCTCTTTTCTATCTATTTTAAGACCATATAGTCTTAATACTGCTAATTATGGAAATGAATACATATACCTTGTTATGTATACTCACGAAATGTCTTTGGATGATAGCATAGCACTAGCAAATAAATATCAGCAAATCTTAGATTAATATTAATCAGATGTAGAGTTTCAGATTCTATATAATCACAGTTGCACAAAAAATCTGTATCTGCTTTATGACGAGAAGATAATGTGTCTTAATTCTAAAGACAAGTGAACATTAGTTACCCTTGTGATAAAGAGTATGTTCCAAATAACATTACTGACGTGTATCCATATAATCCCTCAAAATGATTGAGAATTGCAATTATTCACACATACACCAAGTAAATTAGACGTAATCAGGCTCGTGAAAATATGTAAACGTGCTGTGTAAACGTAATCAGACTCATGTGAATATGTATATATGTGTCGTGTAAACTTAATCCGACTCGTGAGAATATGTACGTATGTGTTGTGTAAACGTAATGAGACTGATGAGAATATGTACAAGTGTCGTGTAAACGTAATTAGACGGATAAGAATATGTACAAGTATCGTGTAAACGTAATCAGACTGATAAGAATATGTACAAGTATCGTGTAAACGTAATTAGACGGATAAGAATATGTACAAGTGTCGTGTAAACGTAATCGGACTGATAAGAATATGTACAAGTATCGTGTAAACGTAATCAGACTGATAAGAATATGTACAAGTATCGTGTAAACGTAATTAGACGGATAAGAATATGTACAAGTGTCGTGTAAACGTAATCGGACTGATAAGAATATGTACAAGTGTCGTGTAAACGTAATCGGACTGATAAGAATATGTACAAGTGTCGTGTAAACGTAATCAGACTGATAAGAATATGTACGTATGTCTTGTATAAACGTAATGAGACTGATGAGAATATGTACGTATGTGTTGTGTAAACGTAATGAGACGCATACGAATATGCATATATGTGTTGTGTAAACGTAATGAGACGCTTACAAATATGCATATATGTGTTGTGTAAACGTAATCGGACTGATAAGAATATGTACGTATGTCTTGTATAAACGTAATGAGACGCATACGAATATGCATATATGTGTTGTGTAAACGTAATCAGACTCATGCCAATATTATATATATATATATATATATATATATATATATATATATATATATATATATATATATATATATATATATATATATATATATATATATATATATATATATATATATATATATATATATATATATATATATATATATATATATATATATATATATATGTGTGTGTGTGTGTGTGTGTGTGTGTGTGTGTGTGTGTGTGTTCATCAATTCAATTCATGCCTGGAAAAGTCTTGAAATAAAGTATGATCTATCAATAGAATGGAATGTAAGAACCAAATTTACTAAAATTATGGAACTAGATAATCTTCGGGGAATGCTAAGAAATAGTATTAAGATATAGCGATTAGGCTTGTGAAATTTAGCGAACCAGTAGGTAACTTAGAGATTGAAACTTGTACAAGAGATGTCATATACTATTATATGAACGTTTTGAAAACGGTAATGACTGATATCACTTATAACCCAAATTAGATGCAGCAAAAATATTGTTTTTAACATCAAATAAACCAACAGCCTCTTGAAACGAATGCCGTGCTGTGGCAATAAATGCTTGCAATGCTCATGAGCTTGGTCAAGAAAAGAAAGTAGAAAGGATTGGGGAAAGTAAAACAAACATCCACAATTCGTATTTTATTTAATGTAACACAAAAAGAATAACATACCTTATTGAACACTGGCAGATACCATCGTCTGTTGCGTTTAATATAACTCTAGCTAATTTCGCCAAAAATACCCTGGTCGCATAATTACATTCTTGCAAGCATCATCAATGGATTTATTAAATTTGGTTCTTATTAGATCACAAATAATTAGTGTCAATCCACTTTGCCTTTTACCGAGACATACCAGCAACCTTAAAATTTGCGTCGGACATGTTCAAACACATATTGTAATACATACATCATTTCAACCTCTTTTGTCGGCACACTCCATTTTGAAGAATGTGAATACCTGTAGAATGTGGAAAAGCGAGATTGGCTACTCCGCTAATGCGATTTCATCAATTTTCCAGTGACATGGTGAGCGACAACAATAATAGAAACATCCAGATCTCGATAGTTCGAAGCAAAACCATTTAATTCCAACTTAATGCAGGCAAAGTAGGATGTGATATAGCCGTAATATGTTGGTCAAATATCATACTCCGTTCTGAGTCTGCTGCAGATGGGTAATTCGTAATTGAATTCAAAATGATGATATTTTCAATGGAACATTAGAATATAAATATTACATTCCACTCTCTTTCTAGAGCTGCAAGAGCCAAGCACCCTCCATATTCAAAGCCTTTTAACATGACGAGAAACATGACTTTCAAATGAGCCATCCTGCTGAAATCAATGGTATTTTGATTACTAGGAGTTCGTTGAGCTTCAAATGCTGTGCTGTATCGCAACGCGAATAGTGTAATGGTTTTGCTGAATGCCCCGCATTGAGAGCTAGTTAGTAAACGCGGATAATTTCCATTACTGTCTCTTTGAAGATCAAAGCATATTTCTACAACATGCTGTAGAAGAAAGTTGAACCTCTCATTGTGTGTCAAAATGGAAAGGAACATTTGCCTCTAATTGTCAATTCCGCCTTTGACATTCCTTCTTTAGTTCTATATCGGTCTTAATGAATGGTTTCTCTCCCTGTATAATTGCCTCATCATTTAGTTTATTGAGTTTGCTTGGTTTGTAATGTGCTGAACGGTTATCCACTCAACGATTAGTTCTTATTTAGTGTCTGCATATGAACATTATAATGAAGTGACTTCTGACTCCTTCCCGTGATTATTTTCTTGAGAATACAACGTTTCTTTGGAACTTTTGATGCATATGTTGGTTATTGTATGAGAGTCGTGTTACATATTTTGTAGTCTGATAGGGAATTGGGCCTCAACTGTTTTCTCAACATTCGAACATCGCATGATTTTGATGTAATTGAGATTTTCATGTCCCTATTGTTGCTAAGCTCTAATACGTTTGGTACATAAAGGCCCTTTCTGGCAGAGACAAATGTACTAAACCTCAATAAAATTTGGTACCCAAAAGCTTAAATTTTCAGTGACTTTAATGAGTTCGTTTGCTGTTTATCTTCTTCAACCTAATTTCTCTTTCACTTTCCGAATTCATGGATATAAACTTCATATACTTTCGATCCGTTTGCATTACTTCTGCATATACACAATATTCTTGGCGAAATTGAAATGAAGTCGCTACTCTCTCTCTCCCTCCCTCTCTCTCTCTCTCTCTCTCTCTCTCTTTGGAAGAGATCTCACAAAGGCGTATATGCAGAAAAATCATCGATGATGAGGAAAACCTGTTTGTACATTCCACATTTACAGAATATAGCAATGGACGTCATCAGTATTAAGAACCATGATTTTAACTTCTGAAATACATGAGATGCTCTCATTCGTTTAAGGCGATGCTTATTGACAAATCTAGCATCTCGTTATCCCATGACAATTTCTGCTTTTCTTTGCACTTATTTTCAGATACCATCTCTTTAACAGATTGCACGGATCTCAAGGAGTTTTCGCTTTACTGTTTATGCATACTTCTTCTTGTTTTTATACATACATACATGCATGCATACATACATACATACATACATACTTACATACATACATACATACGTACGTACATGACACAAACCACTAACAGGTAAACTGAGCAGGATACCAGTCTCGAAGTGGAAAACATTCTATAGCACACGTAATACCACTGGCTGTAATATCAACATGGGTGTTGTCGTTTCTACGTTTCTGAGACGTTTAACAGCGCTTTCAAAATCCTATTTAGATTTTGTCTGTGTAACTGCACAATTTCGATTGTTTATTTGCTTCCGCAGGCCATCGTCTGTCTACCTGGTGTGAGACTGCTGACCAGAGTAATTTTTTTTTTTTTAAATCGGTGCCCCTCTGTAGAAACATTTATCTCGGGAAAATGATGCGATGCATCACGTGTGATTGTTGAGAATGTTTGCGTTTATTCCAGTAAAGATGTACACGTAATGAAAACTGGCCCATGTAGAGTACAAAATAGGTAAGTTGCCGAAAACGTTTAATTTGATGCAATAGAAAACGAATTTGTTTTCTGATCTCTGCATAAATCCCGGTTGTAGGATGTCAACTGTGCCATGTTGTAATCAGATTGCCCGTCCGTCAGGCATTCTCTCGTTCTATGATCTGGTTTCCCTATTAAAACTTTACCAATGGTGATATGATTTCGAATTAATGTTGTACGCAGCTTTCTGAAGATGGGAGTTAAAATGAATTATTGCAATCGTTGGAATGAGATATAGTAACTCGTTATACATACCATTGTTGTATGCCACTAAGTAACAACTTCCGAAGAATATGTGAGATTTCAACGAAGATTTGCATTCAAAATGCTAAGATCTAATATACGTTTAAATGTGACATTTCATTGCTCATCCTCCTGAACGCCTGTTTCTGCATCAAAACTTCACCAATGATTGCATGGTTTTTAACCAGAATTAGTATTCAGATCTATGTTAAGAAGCCGTAATATGTATTGTATTTTCTGCGTTCTAAGCTATCAATTACAGGCGTTATGACTTAGGTATGCTATAAGTTTACAGGTTTCATGTTAGTATGCTTAGATCATACCAATTGAGGTATGTACAGGTGATATCGTTTTCCGCTTCTGCATCAAAATCGTGCAAATCCTCAGACTGAGACACTCATTCATTGATTGCATACAGAGCCAAGTAATGTCTGCTTATTCGCCAATGTGTTTTACAACTTGTAATGTATCCAGTAAACGTGTATACATTGATTACCTACACGTATACAGTGTCAGTAGATTTAGCAACATATATGTTACATGTTTCTGTTAGAAAAAGGAAAGATAAAATAAATGAGCAACTCTTATTAGTACTGTATTTATCATTTGTACCTTGACCTTGATCAGACATGCTCGACGAAGATCTCTCACAGTCACGCGAGAGGCAGGCTGGACGAGACTAAACTGTATCAGTCTAATAGACAAGTTAAAGTGTATTGGGAATCTTTTTGAGCCAGAAAGTGCTATGGTGTCATTTCATTGCATATGTAATGAAAATTACATTGCTAAACTTTACTACAATAGTGATTTCCATCGTACAGTAACTTGGGCCACTGTTGCAAACATGCTAGAGTTTATTTCAAGCAGTTGGATGTGTGATGTGATTTGGATTTTTAACGTAGCTTTAACATTTTTTTCAGTCATATCGCTACGATGTCTGCAGTGTGACCGTTCATAGTGATGTCTAGGACTGGGGCATCATGCCAGAGGCATGTAGCGGGATGTTTCACCAGGTCATATTATCTTAACACCAAGCCAACCAGTCCTAATACTAACCTCTTAATGCTGAGCGCCAAGCGAGGCAGCTGTTAGTACCATTTTTTATTTGAATGTTTACGTTATTTATTTTTTCTTAGCTATTTAATATATGAATTAACCTGTTTGTTTATACTGTGTAATAAGACAAATATAAACAATTTACTACTTTGAGGGATATTGTTAATTGGTTTATGTTAAGGTTATCAATACTGTAAGAAGGGAGTCTATACAAAACAGTTTAATACTGCTACTTGGTTTATGTTAATAGTTTCAAAGTTATCATCACCGTATGAAGGAGTCAGTAGAATACATGTTTTTGTGTGTAAATGTTCATACAAAAATAAAATATATGGCACGTTATTCTAGTATCTACCGAGTAAAATCTTTGCAAAGGAAGTGTGAATTTTATCACTTTTGAACTAATGATGACTAAAATGAAACGAATATAGACGTTTAAATAAAGTGATTGTAATCACAAATATAACTTGAGCTTGATCATATGCAAGCATTTACTTAAATAATGCATCTCTTCTCTATCACCACCGTGTTAAGTTTTCTTCCCAAAACGGTTTAGGAAATTAAGGCCTAGATTCATACAACTTTAGTATCAATATTTCTAAAAGCAGAGGGGCGTTAATGCTGCTAATCATCATGTTTAATAGATTGACCTGAGGCTCAGAATTACTGTTTATCTCAAAGATTATACATTTGACCCGAGGCTCAGAATTACTGTTTATCTCAAAGATTATACATTTGACCCGAGGCTCAGAATTACTGTTTATCTCAAAGATTATACATTTGACGCGAGGCTCAGAATTAATGTTTATCTCAAAGATTATACATTTGACCCGAGGCTCAGAATTACTGTTTATCTCAAAGATTATACATTTGACCCGAGGCTCAGAATTACTGTTTATCTCAAAGATTATACATTTGACCCGAGGCTCAGAATTACTGTTTATCTCAAAGATTATACATTTGACCCGAGGCTCAGAATTACTGTTTATCTCAAAGATTATACATTTGACCCGAGGCTCAGAATTACTTTTATATCAAAGATTATACATTTGACCCGAGGCTCAGAATTACTGTTTATCTCAAAGATTATACATTTGACCCGAGGCTCAGAATTACTTTTATATCAAAGATTATACATTTGACACGAGGCTCAGAATTACTGTTTATCTCAAAGATTATGCATTTGACTTTTGAAAGATATCAACAATTCGACTTGTAATGAAGGACCACTTCATCTTCTGTAGACCTTCATAATACTCAAATTGCTCCACCAGAAATGTTCTTTGATACGAACTCTATAAGCAGCAATGGCTCTATGCATGTATGTTCATACCGAACTTGACTCCCTCGGTATTCTCGTTGAGAGACGACGGGAAATGCTTTTCTCTTGATACAGTTATACTATATATCACTGGAACTAGCTGGAAGTCTCTAGAACGAGAAAAACTCATTATTACAGTAATATAGGTATCTGATGATGGTTTCTAGAATGTAATCAATTTTTGTAGGCGGCTGATTGCCGGTTTAATTTTGCAGTGAAGTCTTTCCATTCCTTTTTATGCCTCAAGACGGTCTAGAAAAGATTTTAATTGTACTGAACCTATAAACGTATTGTTGGGATGCATTAAAAAGTACTCAATTTGATATTATCCAAAAATAGAACTCTTTGGCCTTAGTAATGTTTGGGTTTAGCTGACAACAGCAGAATTATTCCTAATCGTCTAAACTTGGGACGAGTAATTATTTCACCTTTCATGTTTTGCATTATCCTATCCTTTTTGAACGACACATCGAAAATTGAATCTTGATTTTCACCGCACCTTCTTGCAGTCAATTCCAAATTGTGGCGATAGGTTGCCAGTAACAAATTACGACCATGTACAGAGCATTTAAAGAGGTAAAATATATTACTATTCTGAGACACAGTTAGTTTCAATTCTGCAAATATAACATTGCAAAGCGGACTCCACATTCTGAGAAAGACGTTATTACCTATAAATAAAAATAACTACAAAATATTTTGTTGATTTGATACGTCCAAATTCTATGAAAAGTTCCAAGAGAAAAATGTTTCCCACGTCATGGCTAGGTTTATTTTTTTAATTAGTTTTTGTATTAAAGTTATTTTTAAAGCTGAACCACTTGCGACATTGTATTTGTAGTGCTGAATGGCATAAACGACCCCGAACTAGGAACAGGCTAATACTGTGGGGTTTTTTTACCTTTGGGTGGCACGGTCCAATTGCGTATATTGGCCCCTGGCAAATTTCTTAACTTAAGGCTATGGTGTGACTTTTTCAGCTATTATTGTTTACTATTTAAAGATATGGATATATTTATGAACTTGGTGTTTTGGGTTTGTGTTGTTCTTGAAATTGATGTCAGGCATGTACACCTTCCACAGTTGTTCTACAGCATGTTGATAGTGAAATAACAATAGTAGGTTAGGAAGAAGAGCTAGCCTCCCATACAGTAAACACATGGCTTTGGGGCAAGTAGAATATCTCAAAAACGGCTTGGATGACAACTATTTTCAATTGCATCAGCCTTTTTAGTACACACAATTGTTATCTAGGAAAAGGGCTTGTGTTTGCACTGTGAGCATCATATGGTATAAAATATGACCTTCGGACATGAAAATTGGAGTTATAAATTTGGGGTTGGGGTGCATAAACGTGTTCTGCCATGAACTGCCATTGACTTCTCTGGTCAAGTGGATAATATTCTTATACTTTGTTTTAATATAGGTATCCAAAAATATCGACCTTTTTGACCTCACTTGTGTATTTTATTTTTTTAATGATTTTTTTATACTAGGTCGCTGATTGCGGAGTTAAATATGTACATAAAAACTGACCCCCCGCCCCCTTGCTACTGACGTATTGCTATTCTTTATTTTATCCGCCAAATGTTCACATATATTGTTTTGAACAAGGCATCATTGTAAATACACATCGCTATGTTTTGTTGTGACACATAGCTTATTGGCTCTGTAATTGATGTTGCCAGTTTTTCCTTTTGCCAGAAGTTAGACTGCAACAAGATTTGAAACGATGATTAAAAATACAGAGTAATGGTCTGTGTTACGTGTCTACTGCTGTTCTCTGGTTTGTGAGAGAACTTGACTAGACAGTCATGGATTCATACAGAAACGGGTTCACAGTTTTGAATTATAAGTTTTGCAGTTCATCCGCACAAATCAATTTATTACATGATGCACCGCAAGATAATGTCTACTTCAAGTGTTTCAGCGAACTATATAATCCTGAACGTTGATTCTTCGAGTCAGTTGGATAAAATTAAAATTTTGATTCAGTTAATATCCATGCATTGAATTTTTTCGAAAATATTTGATTATGTTAAAACATTAAACTCAAACTCATTCGAAGAAAATTCCGTGAAAAACTGAAGTACTTTATTTGTATCAGATACAGGAATGTTAAGTTCGTAACATATAATCATTAATATTGAAAATGTAATGATTTGACTGGAATTCATAACATAGGAGAATAACACAATGGATTCACGGATAATTGAGAATGAAATAGGGTAGGTAATTACTTCGATTGATAGAAAATCTAACATGTTAAACTAAAATAAAATCCTCGAGAATAGGTAGTTTTATATAATTCTTATAAACTCTAAAATATCTGGTCTTTTAAGTATTCATCTTTATTCAGAGTATATTAAGTACATTATAAATTACTTTTTCATGAACCTTTTTCGATACTGCTGCGGTAGCATAAATGGTTACACCGTACCCCTCGGATGCGTTCGAACCCCGGCCGAGTCATATCAAAGACTTATAGAAAGGGTACTATCGGTTGCCTCGCTTGGCGCTCAGCATTGAGTTAGGAATGGTCGGCCTGATGTTAGGATGGTGTTATTGGGTGAGACATGACGCTACATGTCTGCAGCATTATGCCCCAGTGCTAGATGCCACTATAAACTGCTACACTGCAGACACCGTGGAGATATAGCTCAAGTTGTTAAAACTAAATTAAAAATCCCCAAAACACAAACCTTTTTCGACCTTGGATTTTACATCCAACAGCATATGGTATAATATAAAAGGACCGACCCAGAACAAGCACGTCCAGCAGTTACTGAGATATCTGAAGACACTAATTCGTTTGAAACTATGCTTAAGCGCCCTCTTTTCATTTTTATTTGACCAGTGAATGAAAGTTGACACGAGCCATAGTCTGGAAAACCAGTCTGTACACTTTCAAAGCTTGTTTTTATGTTTCCTTCTAGTGAAAGTACTGACCTCTAACAAACTCAGATAAAATGTGTCACTGTCATCTCGCTATTTTCTAAAGCGTTTGATATTTTCTTTTAACAAAGAATCGCACTCACAAATAACTACCTTGACTCTTCCCTTGCTACATGATGTATCTTAAGTTCAAAATGCTACTAAAGGGAACTGCTGGAACTTCTGTAAAAGCTAGTAAAGACTTCTGCCTCCGTTCCGCCTGTGCAGACTACTATATGCTTAAGTGATACGGAAATGACATAAGCAAATAATAGTACACTGTTCGTTTATTAAAAATACGTCTTGCCTCTCTTTTACTTACTTTGAAAGCAAACATGGTGAGATCGTGTCATTTTTTAAAAACGATTAATATTTCGAAATTTTTTTTACTAAGTTGACTAAATTGGTCTTTGCAAATGAGTGACACATATGCATTAATTAGCTCAGACATATCATGGAAACTTCTTTCTTTACTGTGTGTGTTTCACAAATTTAATCTTACACCTTTATCCATTTGAGATTCTGTATATCAAAGTTTATCTGTTTATCTCGATTCTATAACCAGTACCATTTAAAAGTAGATATTTTACAAACATAATTCAAAGAGTGACTGTCTTTCCAAATCAGTGGAACAACTGACTCAAACACCAGATCTCCGATGGAAATTCCTGTATGATGTCATAAATTTCACTGGAGTTAGGTCAGACGTGCCATATACATCGATTTTGGTGAGGATGTTTAATATTTTCCACCTAAAGTTTGACAATGCCACTACTATAGATTATTATATACGGCAAAAACGTAGCATTCCAATTGTTAGATATTCATGTGACGGGATAATTACCAGATGCAGAAATTTTACTCAGCCTCCTACGCAAAATATATATTGCTGTATTTGTAACCCGATATTTGAATTATTTGTTTTGCAGGATGCTGTGGTTTCATAGCTTTCTGTCATTTGGGAGACTGGCATATGTCGACAGTCTTCATGAACAAAGTTGCTTTATTAGTCCTTTAGCTTTTAAACCAGGCTTGTCATATGGATGGGGTGCCTGTTACAGATTGGACCATCTCACAGCCATCTATCCACTGATCGATAACCGTACTTATATTTGTAAGGTGTCCCTGTCGGATAAACGGTCATATTCCGACAGATGTAACCTTTTTTCAAAATGCATGAGCAACCGGTTTGAAGAATGGTCCTCCAAAAGGTATATAGTAATGGTAATATAAAATTTCAGTTAGCTGGGTAAGGAAAATTCGCAACCAACGGACCTTCATTATTTTCATCTATGATATTTCTTTTTTTAATGTTTGGACAAATAATTTAAGCTGATTTTGGAATCACAGTTCGAAGTCCACAGAGAGATAAATATGTTCTTTTTCAGTTATTGGATTGTTTGGCATGTTCGCTTTAGCACAACAGTAAAAGACAATATGAATTTAGGTCAGGCATACAATTTTATAACAGTAACCTTTCAACAGGTTCGCAATCATCTTTTTCAAACCTTGTTTTGTATATTTAATTTGCATTCTTTGTTTGTTAGATTTTTTTTATATAAAAAAAATTCTTCATTATATGCTATTGATAATGTGACACTGTATGTTGGCCTTGACCTTGTAAAAAATCATTGATTTTAGTTTTGTAGTAAACATGTTTATCTCAATATGAGTCTAGAACTTTGGAAATTCACCATGAATTGCCGGGTCTACCTATTGTTTACTACATTGTTTTATATTATAATTTTAGTAACAGACTTCTAATTATAACTAAGATATTATTGTGTAAACATTATGAACCTTTCAAAAGGAAACTATCCAATTAGGTAATAGTTTTTTTCTGAAAATGCTAATTGTGACATGAAGTCAGTGGGGTCCTATTTTTAAGGTTTAAATCACAAGTCAATATAATAAATTTCCGTCACATTTTCTTGTTCTTTCTATAACTTTAAAGGTGCTAGCATAAGCAGATTAACTTTGTCGCATACACATAGCAATTTCTGTCTTCGCGGTCATATTCACGGGTCTGTATCATATGCTTTCTATCCCATTTTTCTTTCCCCCGATTAACTCAGTCTAATATATCATTGCACAGTGTGTTGCGTACGATATTTGGGTTCCAGTCTTCAATGTAAATTTAAAGTTCACTACAAAACTCTAGTTTTTTATGTGTGCAATCAATGGCTGGCGCTTTACATACTTATTTCGATTTTTTGCACTGCACAGTTTGCAGGAATACCGTTAAAATTAAATGTGAAAGTATTTCATTGATTGTTCAAGCGTCGTAGAGTACAATTTGCAAGATCTATCATGTTATAAGATGTTTTGCACATCTAGTCGAATGTATTTAGGAAGTATGACCGCGATTACCTCCGAGTCTCTTCAGAGTTATTCGACTCTCATCGGAAAGAGACGATGATGTTCCGAATGTTTGATCAGTATGTTTGATTTCTATTAACAATGTTGGTCAAAGGATCAATCAGTGCAACGTGTGTCCATAATAATTTGTATTATTCTTTCAGGCTTGCAGCTTTCTGTATTTCGACGTGAAAAAATCAAAAGCATCAAGGTTGCATCGCATACGACCATTTCAGTAGATTATTAAACGTATGTATGTCCTACAACAAAATATCTAACGATAAAAATATAAGTGATATAACACACAAGAAAACGTTGCCCCAATATGGGAAATGTTTAAAAATAATGAAGGGCTCGAAGATATACAGAATTTTTATTTAACTTTACATTTATGCAAGTCAACGGAACAGGCAGTCTACGTGACTTCTCCCCAATAAAAAAAGACAATTGCTACGAGTAGATTTCAGAACGATTCATGTTTCGATTGCCGAGTGACCAATATCAAAAGTAAAAGCGAACGTTCACCGAACTAAAGGTTGAACATTATCCTCCCTATGTATCAATTTTGTTATGGACTCATTTGCATCAGACCAAAGGAAAGATCAAAGAGGTACGAGACTATGAACAGTTGATCAAGAATAAGCCAACTGTCACTCAATCTTTGCCACACATTTGTCTAAACTGATTAGTTGTTCAGTCTTATTTAGGCATCGCGCTTGCATGTTATTCTATTCTGTAACGTTCAGTAAATAATCCCTCAGACAGCTGTCCTAAAACTTTTAATTTTATCATAAATATTCACCTATCTACCTACTTACCTACTTGCCTACCGACATGCATACATGCATACGAACATACATACATACGTGCAATTACGTACGCACGCACGCACATACGAACACATATAGACATGCATACATACATAACTCTATGGGTAGACAGATGTGTACATAATTACATAAGCAGATAACTAAATAGTTTACACATATTTCTAGAGTAATGCTAGCATCTTGCGTATCAAATGACGAAGTTTCAAAATTATATCCATCTCGTTGCTTTTTCTTACTGTGAGACACAGATGTTTAATCATCCCGCAATGTAATCATTACAAGTTCAAGGACTTAAATTTATTTTAAACGGGAGCCATAAAAGCTTCCAGTATCAAGCTTTACCTATAGAGACTGTAGCAAAATATCTAACATCCATTTACTACATCTATACGGACTGCTGTAGCAACATATCTAACATCCATTTACTACATCTATACGGACTGCTGTAGCAAGATATCTAACATCCATATACTACATCTATACGGACTGATGTAGCAAGATATGTAACAACCAATTACTACATCTATACGGACTCAGCTGTAGTAAGATATCTAACATCCATTTACTACATCTATACCGACTGCTGTAGCAAGATATCTAACATCCATTTACTACATTTATACAGACTCTGCTGTAGCAATATATCTAATATCCATTTACTACATTTATACGGCTTGCTATAGCAAGATATATAACACCCATTTGCTACATCTATACGGACTGCTGTAGCAAGATATCTAACATCCATTTAATACATCTATACGGACTGCTGTAGCAAGATATGTAACATTCATTTACTACATCTATATGGACTGCTGTAGCAAGACATCCAACATACATTTACTACATCTATACGGACTGCTGTAGCAAGATATCTAACAGCCATTTACTATATCTATACGGACTGCTGTAGCAAGATATCTAACATCCATTTACTATATCTATACGGACTGCTTTAACAAGATATCTAGCATCAATTTACTACATTTATACTGACTGCTGTAGCAAGATATATAACATCCATTTACTACATCTATACGGACTGCTGTAGCAAGATATCTAACATCCATTTACTTCATGAATATGGATTCTGCTGTAGCAAGATATCTAAAATCCATCTACTACATCTATACGGACTCTCCTGTAGCATGATATCTAACATCCATTTACTACATCTATATAGACTCTGCTGTAGCAAGATATATAACATCCATTTACTAAATGTATATGGACTCTGCTGTAGCAGGATATCTAACATCCATTTACTACATATATACGGACTGCTTTAGCAAGATATCTAACATCTACTTACTACATCTATACGGACTGCTGTAACAAGATATCTAACAGCCATTTACTACATCTATACGAACTGTGTAGCAAGATATATAACATCCATTTACTACATGTATATGGACTGTGCTGTAGCAAGATATATAACATCCATTTACTACATGTATATGGACTCTGCTGTAGCAAGATATCTAACATCCATTTACTACATCTATAGAGACTCTGCTGTTGCAAAATATTTAATATCCATCTACTACATGTATACGGACTGCTGTAGCAAGATATATATCATCCATTTACTACATTTATATTGACTGTGCTGTAGCAAGATATCTAACATCCATTTACTACATCTATACGAACTGCTGTAGCAAGATATCTAACATTCATTTACTACATTTATACGGACTGCTGTAGCAAGATATCTAAATTCCATTTACTACATCTATACGGACTGTTGTTGCAAGATATCTAACATCAATTTACTACATCTATACGGACTCTGCAGAAGCGAGATATTTAACATCCATTTACTACATCTATACAGACTGCTGTAGCAAGATATCTAACACCCATTTACTACATCTATATAGACTCTGCTGTAGCAATATATTTAATATCCATTTACTACATTTAAACGGACTGCTGTAGCAAGATACCTATCATCCATTTACTACATCTATATTGACTCTACTGTAGCAAGACAACTGACATCCGTTTACTACATTTATACGGACTCTCCTGTAGCAAGATATCTCACATGCATTTGCTACATGTATACGGACTGCTGTAGCAAGATATCTAACATCCATTTACTACATTTATATGGACTGCTGTAGCAAGATATATAACATCCATTTACTACATCTATATAGCCCCTGCTGTAGCAAGATATCTAATATCCATTTACTACATTTATACGGACTGCTGTAGCTAGATATCTAACATCCATGTACTACATCTATATAGACTCTGCTGTAGCAAGATATCCAAGATCTATTTACTACATTTATACGGACTGCTGTAGCAAGATATCTAACATCCATTTACTACATTTATACGGACTCTCTTGTAGCAAGATATCTAACATCCATTCACTACATCTATACTGACTCTGCTGTAGCAAGATATATAAATCCATTCACTACATCTATACGGAATCTGCTGTAGCAATATATCTAACATCCATTTACTACATCTATACGGAATCTGCTGTAGCAAGATATCTAACATCCATTTGCTACATCTATACGGACTGCTGTAGCAAGATATCTAACATCCATTTGCTACATCTATACGGACTGCTGTAGCAAGATATCTAACATCCATTTGCTACATCTATACAGACTCTGCTGTAGCAAGATATCGAACATCCATTTACTACATCTATACGGACTGCTGTAGCAAGATATCTAACATCCAGATTCTGAATTACGTTAAACTTCATTCCATATTCAGTATTTTTTCTCAGTTGTATGACGATTTTAGGGAGCAACATTTTCTGAATAACTACTGAACTGTAAAAGCTGACAAAAATTAAAGTATTCCAGATTTCACCATCATTAAATATTATGTTTTTGCAGCTTGATCCATTCATAGATTGACTGATTATGTAACTGGAACTCCAGTCTCCACAGCGAATGAAACAAGCCACAAATGCATGGAACAATAATTGACCAAATCTCAGACGGTTAAGATTTTTCCTACTTTCCTCGTACTAATAACATTTCAGCTCTGACGACAATTTAGTAAAATTGACACTTTTCAATAGTTTAAATTATCTATTATTTTTCCACAAAAATCTGAACAAAGTGGAAACTTATAATTTCTTTTTTCTATATTTCTTCCCCAATCATAACAAAATGCATGTTCAGTGAAGGTAACGTTTGTAAGACAAGCATACTGTGAAACTCGTTTTGGTATAATAACTGGATATACCAGTTTACCGAACACGTCACTAAAACATTCTTGATCTCCAAATATTCGTTATAAGCATGTTCCACTTCTTTTTGCAAAAGCTTTTCTTTGTTTAATTTATAAACGCATCATCTGACTATAGTCTTGTATGAGTGTCCACATTTAAAATCATTCTAATGAAATGATCAGCCAAATAAATGGCGGAATTTTCAACATATTGTATTTTATTTTTCCACTGCAATAATATGTAAATATTACACGTAAGCATGGTATGGAATGTCCTTTATGGTGTAATTCGTCCAAACATATCATCGAATGTTGTGTCCCATATAGTGTATTACATGTACACATATTATGGAATGATGTGTTCGTATAGAGTATTACACGTAAGCTTGCAGTGAAGTGATGTGTCCCATATAGTGTATTACATGTACACATATTATGGAATGATGTGTTCGTATAGAGTATTACACGTAAGCTTGCAGTGAAGTGATGTATCCCATATAGTGTATTACATGCACACATCTTATGGAATGATGTGTTCGTATAGAGTATTACACGTAAGCTTGCAGTGAAGTGATGTGTCCCATATAGTGTATTACATGCACACATATTATGGAATGATGTGTTCGTATAGAGTATTACACGTAAGCTTGCAGTGAAATGATGTGTCCCATATAGTGTATTACATGCACACATCTTATGGAATGATGTGTTCGTATAGAGTATTACACGTAAGCTTGCAGTGAAGTGATGTGTCCCATATAGTGTATTACATGCACACATATTATGGAATGATGTGTTCGTATAGAGTATTACACGTAAGCTTGCAGTGAAATGATGTGTCCCATATAGTGTATTACATGCACACATCTTATGGAATGATGTGTTCGTATAGAGTATTACACGTAAGCTTGCAGTGAAGTGATGTGTCCCATATAGTGTATTACATGCACACATCTTATGGAATGATGTGTTCGTACAGAGTATTACACGTAAGCTTGCAGTGAAGTGATGTGTCTTATATAATGTATTACATGTACACATATTATGGAATGATGTGTTCGTATAGAGTATTACACAAAAGCTTGCAGTGAAGTGATGTGTCCCATATAGTGTATTACATGCACACATATTATGGAATGATGTGTTCGCATAGAGTATTAGACGTAAGCTTGCAGTGAAATGATGTGTCCCATATAGTGTATTACATGCACACATCTTATGGAATGATGTGTTCGTACAGAGTATTACACGTAAGCTTGCGGTGAAATGATGTGTCCCATATAGTGTATTACATGTAAGCGTGCTATGGAATGTCCATATAGTGTATTGCGCGTAAACATATTATAGAATGATGTGTCCCATATAAAGTATTAAATGTAAAGAGTTTATGGAGTATCCTATTAGATTACAGTATTACACATAAACATGCTATGGAATGATATATCGCAGGTATACTATTGCAAGGAAACACGTTCTAGATCGACGTGTTTCATTAAATTCAATGTACATTAAACATAGTTGTTGTATCCATTTCTACATTGATTTGGAGTCGAAAACGTTTCGTATCTTAATAAGTACAACAGTGAGATAAATAATTTGAAATGGGTTGATCAAGAGTCGATATTTTTCTCTCTAAGAACAGTATACATGAGAAAGTATATCACAATTAAATTGGATATGAACTAAATTATAATGATTTTGGATCGATTAAAACCGCTAATTTCCTTTAAAATAAATAAATTATATTTATCACAGTGTAGATCAGAAATACATGTATTCCAAATAAGGTTGTAATAAATCGAGGATCATTAAAGTGCGGGTAATAAATTTTGGACAGTATAAATACAGATGTATACGGTATAAAGGGAAGCAAAGCTGCTTTTGACAAATGTTGACGTCTTGGTGTTCTCATGCTCTCCATATAACAACATTATACTATTGGCACCGTCACAGTCTACGCCATGTATTTTATATCTCACAAAACTGTATTTTATAAGCGTAACTCTTTCTTCTTGTCTTGGAGGTTAAGCTACGGAAGCTGATAAAATCCACCCGCAGACGCGGCATAGAGACAACGACAAAATCTACCCACAGACGCGGCATGTAGACAACTACAAAATGCACCAGCAGATGTGACATACAGACAAAAGTATTTACATGATCAAAACATAGTACACAATGTTGGTAAAATACCAGCTATTGTTTTTGTTTTGCCATTCATACTAATTTCTTCAAAGAACCAGATTGTATTGATTTGAAAGCAACAAAAACGCATTCCAGTCTCTTGTACTGCACATTCGAAAGGTTTTTAAAATGTGTTTGCTGTTGAAAAGACAAGGAGACACATAAAACGGAGATATGATGTAAAATGCATTAATTTAACCTGCATTAATCTAAAAATTGTTTAATTAAGCTTCCTGAAGGAGAACAAATGTCTTGTCTTGCTTAACTATGCCAAGACAACATATATTCATTAAGACTACTAGTTGTTATCAACAAAACAAAGACTTATAAAGGAACAGCAAAAACTGAGGGTGATTAAATTAATGAAAACAATCTTAGTCAATTGTATCTCATATCCTATTGAGGACCATATACCATGATAACATACTGAAACTCCTACACCCTGATCACATTCTACACCCTAATAACATACTGAAGCTCCTACACCCTGATAACATACTGAATCTCCTACACCCTGATAACATATTGAAGCTTGTACACCCTGATAACATTCTACACCCATATAACATACTGAAGCTCCTACACCCTGATAACATACTGAAGCTCCTACACCCTGATAACATACTGAACCTCCTACACCCTAATAACATCCTGAAGCTCCTACACCCTAATAACATTCTGAAGCTCCTACACCCTGACAACATTCTACACCCTAATAACATATTGAAGCTCCTACACCCTGATAACATACTGAAGCTTCTACACCCTGACAACATACTGAAGCATCTACACCCTGACAACATTCTACACCCTAATAACATACTGAAGCTTCTACACCCTAATAACATACTGAAGCTCCTACACCCTGATAACATTCTACATCCTAATAACATACTGAGGTTCCTACACCCTGATAACATACTGAAGCTTCTACACCCTGATAACATTCTACACCCATATAACATACTGAAGCTCCTACACCCTGATAACATACTGAAGCATCTACACCCTGATAACATTCTACACCCTAATAACATATTGAAGCTCCTACACCCTAATAACATACTGAAGCCCCTAGACCCTGATAACATTCTACATCCTAATAACATACTGAAGCTTCTACACCCTGATAACATACTGAAGCTTCTACACTCTGATAACATTCTACACCCATATAACATACTGAAACTCCAACACCCTGATAACATATTGAAGCATCTACACCCTGATAACATTCTACACCCTAATAACATACTGAAGCTCCTACACCCTGATAACATTCTACACCATAATAACATACTGAAGCTCCTACACCCTGACAGCATTCAAAACCCTAATAACATACTGAAGCTCCTACACCCTGATAACATTCTACACCCATATAACATACTGAAGCTCCTACACCCTGATAACATATTGAAGCATCTACACCCTGAAAACATACCGAAGCTCCTACACCCTGATAACGTACTGCAGCTCCTACACCCTAATAACATACTGAAGCTCCTACACCCTGATAACATTCTACACCCATATAACATACTGATGCTCCTACACCCTGATAACATACTGACGCTTCTACACCCTGATAACATTATACACCCTAATGACATATTGAAGCTCCTACACCCTGATAACATTCTACATCCTAATAACATACTGAAGCTCCTACACCCTGATAACATATTGAAGCATCTACACCCTGATAACATTCTACACCGTAATAACATACTAAAGCTCCTACACCTTGCTAACATTCTACACCCTAATAACATACTGAAGCTCCTACACCCTGATAACATTCTACACCCTAATAACATACTG
Source organism: Sinohyriopsis cumingii (assembly GCA_028554795.2). Classification (NCBI taxonomy): domain Eukaryota; kingdom Metazoa; phylum Mollusca; class Bivalvia; order Unionida; family Unionidae; genus Sinohyriopsis; species Sinohyriopsis cumingii. The sequence continues at coordinate 87,278,838 of CM068827.1, forward strand.
AAGCTCCTACACCCTGATAACATTCCACATTATAATAACATACTGAAGCTTCCACACCCTGATACCATTCTACACCCTAATAACATACTAAAGCTCCTACACCCTGATAACATACTGACGCTATTACACCCTGATAACATATTGAAGCTTATACACCCGGATAACATTCTACACCCATATAACATACTGAAGTTCCTACACCCTGATAACATATTGAAGCATCTACACCCTGTTAACACACCTAAGCTCCAACACCCTGATAACATACTGAAGCTCCTACACCCTAATAACATACTGAAGCTCCTACACCCTGATAACATATTGAAGCTTGTACACCCTGATAACATTCTGCACCCATATAACATACTGAAGCTCATACACCCTGATAACATATTGAAGCATCTACACCTTGATAACATACCGAAGCTCCTACACCCTGATAACACACTGAAGCATCTACACCTTGATAACATACCGAAGCTCCTACACCCTAATAACATACTGAAGCTCCTACACCCTAATAACATACTGAAGCTCCTATACTCTGATAACATTCTACAGCCTAATAACATACTGAAGTTCCTACACCCTGATAAGATACTGAAGCTTCTACACCCTGATAACATTATACACCCATATAACATACTGAAACTCCTACACCCTGATAACATATTGAAGCATCTACACCCTGATAACATTCTACACCCTAATAACATACTGAAGCTCCTACACCATGATAACATTCTACATTATAATAACATACTGAAGCTTCTACACCCTGATACCATTCTACACCCTAATAACATACTGAAGCTCCTACACCCTGATAACATACTGACGCTCCTACACCCTGATAACATATTGAAGCTTATACACCCGGATAACATTCTACACCCATATAACATACTGAAGCTCCTACACCCTGATAACATATTGAAGCATCTACACCTTGATAATACACTTGAAACTCCTACACCCTGATAACATACTGAAGCTCCTACACCCTAATAACATACTGAAGCTCCTACACCCTAATAACATACTGAAGCTCCTACACCCCGATAAAATATTGAAGCTTGTACACCCTGATAACATTCTACACCCATATAACATACTGAAGCTCCTACACCCTGATAACATATTGAAGCATCTACACCCTGATAACATACTGAAGCTCCTACACCCTGATAACATAGTGAAGCTCCTACACCCTGATAACGTACTGAATCTCCTACACCCTAATAACATACTGAAGCTCCTACACCCTAATAACATACTGAAGCTCCTATACTCTGATAACATTCTACAGCCTAATAACATACTGAAGCTCCTACACCCTGATAACATACTGAAGCTTCTACACCCTGATAACATTCTACACCCATATAACATACTGAAGCTCCTACACCCTGATAACATACTGAATCTCCTACACCCTGATAACATATTGAAGCTTGTACACCCTGATAACATTCTACACCCATATAACATACTGAAGCTCCTACACCCTGATAACATACTGAAGCTCCTACACCCTGATAACATACTGAACCTCCTACACCCTAATAACATCCTGAAGCTCCTACACCCTAATAACATTCTGAAGCTCCTACACCCTGACAACATTCTACACCCTAATAACATATTGAAGCTCCTACACCCTGATAACATACTGAAGCTTCTACACCCTGACAACATACTGAAGCATCTACACCCTGACAACATTCTACACCCTAATAACATACTGAAGCTTCTACACCCTAATAACATACTGAAGCTCCTACACCCTGATAACATTCTACATCCTAATAACATACTGAGGTTCCTACACCCTGATAACATACTGAAGCTTCTACACCCTGATAACATTCTACACCCATATAACATACTGAAGCTCCTACACCCTGATAACATACTGAAGCATCTACACCCTGATAACATTCTACACCCTAATAACATATTGAAGCTCCTACACCCTAATAACATACTGAAGCCCCTAGACCCTGATAACATTCTACATCCTAATAACATACTGAAGCTTCTACACCCTGATAACATACTGAAGCTTCTACACTCTGATAACATTCTACACCCATATAACATACTGAAACTCCAACACCCTGATAACATATTGAAGCATCTACACCCTGATAACATTCTACACCCTAATAACATACTGAAGCTCCTACACCCTGATAACATTCTACACCATAATAACATACTGAAGCTCCTACACCCTGACAGCATTCAAAACCCTAATAACATACTGAAGCTCCTACACCCTGATAACATTCTACACCCATATAACATACTGAAGCTCCTACACCCTGATAACATATTGAAGCATCTACACCCTGAAAACATACCGAAGCTCCTACACCCTGATAACGTACTGCAGCTCCTACACCCTAATAACATACTGAAGCTCCTACACCCTGATAACATTCTACACCCATATAACATACTGATGCTCCTACACCCTGATAACATACTGACGCTTCTACACCCTGATAACATTATACACCCTAATGACATATTGAAGCTCCTACACCCTGATAACATTCTACATCCTAATAACATACTGAAGCTCCTACACCCTGATAACATATTGAAGCATCTACACCCTGATAACATTCTACACCGTAATAACATACTAAAGCTCCTACACCTTGCTAACATTCTACACCCTAATAACATACTGAAGCTCCTACACCCTGATAACATTCTACACCCTAATAACATACTGAAGCTCCTACACCCTGATAACATTCCACATTATAATAACATACTGAAGCTTCCACACCCTGATACCATTCTACACCCTAATAACATACTAAAGCTCCTACACCCTGATAACATACTGACGCTATTACACCCTGATAACATATTGAAGCTTATACACCCGGATAACATTCTACATCCATATAACATACTGAAGTTCCTACACCCTGATAACATATTGAAGCATCTACACCCTGTTAACACACCTAAGCTCCAACACCCTGATAACATACTGAAGCTCCTACACCCTAATAACATACTGAAGCTCCTACACCCTGATAACATATTGAAGCTTGTACACCCTGATAACATTCTGCACCCATATAACATACTGAAGCTCATACACCCTGATAACATATTGAAGCATCTACACCTTGATAACATACCGAAGCTCCTACACCCTGATAACACACTGAAGCATCTACACCTTGATAACATACCGAAGCTCCTACACCCTAATAACATACTGAAGCTCCTACACCCTAATAACATACTGAAGCTCCTATACTCTGATAACATTCTACAGCCTAATAACATACTGAAGTTCCTACACCCTGATAAGATACTGAAGCTTCTACACCCTGATAACATTATACACCCATATAACATACTGAAACTCCTACACCCTGATAACATATTGAAGCATCTACACCCTGATAACATTCTACACCCTAATAACATACTGAAGCTCCTACACCATGATAACATTCTACATTATAATAACATACTGAAGCTTCTACACCCTGATACCATTCTACACCCTAATAACATACTGAAGCTCCTACACCCTGATAACATACTGACGCTCCTACACCCTGATAACATATTGAAGCTTATACACCCGGATAACATTCTACACCCATATAACATACTGAAGCTCCTACACCCTGATAACATATTGAAGCATCTACACCTTGATAATACACTTGAAACTCCTACACCCTGATAACATACTGAAGCTCCTACACCCTAATAACATACTGAAGCTCCTACACCCCGATAAAATATTGAAGCTTGTACACCCTGATAACATTCTACACCCATATAACATACTGAAGCTCCTACACCCTGATAACATATTGAAGCATCTACACCCTGATAACATACTGAAGCTCCTACACCCTGATAACATACTGAAGCTCCTACACCCTGATAACGTACTGAATCTCCTACACCCTAATAACATACTGAAGCTCCTACACCCTAATAACATACTGAAGCTCCTATACTCTGATAACATTCTACAGCCTAATAACATACTGAAGCTCCTACACCCTGATAACATACTGAAGCTTCTACACCCTGATAACATTCTACACCCATATAACATACTGAAGCTCCTACACCATGATAATATATTGAAGCATCTACACCCTGATAACATTCTACACCATAATAACATACTGAAGCTCCTACACCCTGATAACATTCTACGCCCATATAACATACTGAAGCTCGTACACCCTAATAACATATTGAAGCATCTACACCCTGATAACGTGCTGAAGCTCCTACACCCTGATAACATACTGATGATCCTACACCCTAATAACATACTGAAGCTCCTACACCCTAATAATATACTGAAGCTCGTACACCCTGATAACATTCTACATCCTAATAACATACTGAAGTTCCTACACCCTGATAACATACTGAAGCTTGTACACCCTGATAACATTCTACACCCTAAGAACATACTGAAGCTCCTACACCCTGATAACATTCTACATCCTAATAACATACTGAAGTTCCTACACCCTGATAATATACTGAAGCTTCTACACCCTGATAACATTCTACACCCATATAACATACTGAGGCTCCTACACCCTGATAACATATTGAAGCATCTACACCCCGATAACATTCTACACCCTAATAACATACTGAAGCTCCTACACCCTGATAACATTCTACACCCTAATAACATACTGAAGCTCCTATACCCTGATAACATTCTACATTATAATAAGATACTGAAGCTTCTACACCCTGATACCATTCTACACGCTAATAACATACTGGAGCTCCTACACCCTGATAACATACTGACGCTCCTACACACTGATAACATATTGAAGCTTGTAGACCCGGAAGCATCTACACCTTGATAACATACTGAAGCTCCTACACCCTGATAACATACTGAAGCTCCTACACCCTGAGAACATCCTGAAGTTCCTACACCCTAATAACATACTGAAGCTCCTACACCCTAATAACATACTGAAGCTCCTACACCGTGACAACATATTGAAGCTTGTACACCGTGATAACATTCTACACCCATATAACATACTGAAGCTCCTACACCCTGAGAACATTTTGAAGCATCTACACCCTGATAACATACTGAAGCTCCTACACACTGATAACATACTGAAGCTCCTACACCCTAATAACATACTGAAGCTCCTACACCCTAATAACATACTGAAGCTCCTATACCCTGATAACATTCTACATCTTAAGAACATACTGAAGCTCCTACACCCTGATAACATACTGAAGCTTCTACACCCTGATAACTTTCTACACCCATATAAGATACTGAAGCTCCTACACCCTGATAACATATTGAAGCATCTACACCCTGATAACATTCTACACCCAAAGAACGTACTGAAGCTCCTACACCCTGATAAGATTCTTCACCCTAATAACATACTGAAGCTCCTACACCGTGATGACATTCTACACCCATATAACATACTGAAGCTCTTACACCCTAATAACATATTGATGCATCTACACCCTGATAACATACTGAAGCTCCTACACCTTGATAACATACTGAAGCTCCTACACCCTAATAACATACTGAAGCTCCTACACCCTGATAACATTCTACATCCTAATAACATACTGGAGTTCCTACACCCTGATAAGATACTGAAGCTTCTACACCCTGATAACATTCTGCACCCATATAACATACTGAAGCTCCTACACCCTGATAAGATACTGAAGCTTCTACACCCTGATAACATTATACACCCATATAACATACTGAAGCTCCTACACCCTGATAACATATTGAAGCATCTACACCCTGATAACATTCTACACCCTAATAACATACTGAAGCTCCTACACCCTGATAACATTCTAACCCCTAATACCATACTGAAGCTCCTACACCCTGATAACATTCTACATTATAATGACATACTGAATCTTCTACACCCTGATACCATTGTAGTTCCAGATAACATACTGAAGCTCCTAGACCCTGATAACATTCTACATCCTAATAACATACTGAAGCTCCTACACCCTGATAACATTCTACACCCGAATAACATAGTGAAGCTCCTACACCCTGATAAGATTCTACACCCATATAACATACTGAATCTCCTACACCCTGATAACATACTGAAGCTCCTACACCCTGATAACATACTGAAGCTCCTACACCCTGATAACATTCTACACCATAATAACATACTGAAATTCATGTACCCTAAGAACATTCTACACCCTAATAACTTACTGAAACTCTTACACCCTGATACATTGCTGAAGTTACCACACACTAGTATGAAAGCTCCTGCACCCTGATAAAAGTCTTACGTTCGTACACCCTGATACTGTGGTGAAACTCATACACCATGAGCACATATTGACGCCCCTTCACCTTAATGGCATACTGATGCTCCTACGTTGGATAACATACTAAAACTAGAGCACCCTGATATCATGAACATGTCAAGGTGGAAACGTCCTGTTGGCTTTGGTCCCGGTCCGTTGCCTGGTCAGCTTCGCTCCTATGACAACTATCATTGTCCCTCATTGTCCTTTCTGCAATACGGGAAGTTTTACCAGATGAGGTTGCTAGCCTTATGCCCAACCCTTATGACCAGTAGGGAAATATTGCTAGTACGTACAGGTTTTTTAATTACTGAGACTACAAATATTTTGACCGAATTGAATGTTTGCATAAGCCTTTCCTCTCTTTGAAATATTTACATTCACAGTTATCTACTGTGCCATTCAGGTGTCATCTACTAATGACATTTACTTATTCACAATCGGTTCATTCTTCTTTTGAAAGCGATCAGGTGAGCAATGGGTACATACAGAAACCTATTTTGATTAAATCTATTCAATGACTTTCAATACTCTTACATTTTCAATATTATTTGCTTAAAGATGAATTTGGACACGTTTTAATGTAGGCGAGTGTGTGTGAAAACAACGATTAAGAAGAAAAAGCTTTATAGAAAATCAATTTAATACGAATTCTGCTAGTTGACTGACAGGTGTCAGTAAAGTGATTCTTTTGTTGCACAATGAAATCGAATTCTCGTTAATTTCAAAAGCGGTAACAAGCACGAGCAATAATTGTGTGATTAAATCGGTCGCGAGTTTTTATTCTCAATTCACTTTCTTACATCAGTACTAATTTTCATGTCAAATAATAGTAGCTTACAATAATTATAAATGTTTGCAAAGTTTTAAAGCATTTCGATGCAGATGTCTGTTAAATATGTACAGTTTTATTTTTTTTAAACACATATAAGACACAAGGCAATGCTATTTTGACTTTGATTGAATACTAAGGTTAAGAGGCTTTGTGAATACGGGGACTAACCCTCTCTTGCTTACCTCGGCTTTAATTTGGTATTCGCCTCGCATAACTAACTACCTGTTTTGATGCATAATGGTGGTCAACATCTCATAAAGTGTACGTTAACGTTGTCATGCAAGTGCCTTTAGTGATCTTAAAATATCAACTCTTGTTGTAAAATTGAATGCTTATATAGTTTAAGCCAAATTTTAATTATTGATAATTGTTTTAGTTAACTGCAGCTTAGTTGTCATCACAAAAATTCTAGACGAACATTCTTTAATCGCAATGGAGACAGATAATGGCAGTCAGGAGTTAAACCGGTCAAGAAAAGAGATCGTCAGGTCAAATCATTACCAGTGGAGGGTAGTACCATTATTTGTTTTCTTTTCATTGAGCCAACATAGCACTATATTAAAAATTCAAGCTTACAATGGCTCTCAGCATTTCATTGATCTCATTTAAAAATATCCACGTATTTACCACTGATTTCGTCTATTGTATTTATTGCAGAGATTATTTAATGCTCTTGCAAAGAATACTGATCGACGAGCAAATGACAAAAAGAAAAATGAATAATCGCCAATTAAAGGTATATGTAATCAAATTTATTTAAAATAATGAGACCTACAACTTAAATAATCTGTATAATACATCTTCATGACTCAATGACTTGTACTTTAACACTTTAACAATAGGCAGTGGCAATTCGCGAGGATTTCATAAACATGGTATGGTGTAACACAATTCAGAGTCAAGCTATACTGAAGATGAGCAGCTTTACTAAAGAGGGAGCTAGACCAACCAATAGATCTCCGCTTCTTTCTTCTGACATTTCTGGTAACGGAGACCAACTGTGCTTGGCTCTGTTTGGAATGGACTTTACTTCGGACAACCGGCTGCTCGCTAGTAATTAATATATTTATTTCGACTGACCTTTGTGTGCGAATGGTAAGTATAGTCCCTTTTCTTTTGACCCATAGCGATAAATCCTTCAGAACACTCATTTGTTTAGCGTTTATTCGTGTCAAAACACGGATTAATACGCTTGGGGCAGCATCACCCCCAAGGCAACATAAACGCATGGAGTCTGTCGAGGACCATATCACTAGGAACTCTACGCGCTGCTCTTACCTTTGGTGCCTTTGGGTGATGCTGCCTTTGACGCACGTGCAGCAATTTAAAAAAGGTCAACAACCGATGGATACACAAGTGTTATTTTCTGAGGGGGATTAATACCAAAAAGTAAATGTTCTCTGTACGTGATAAAGCTTGCTAGTAGCTTACCGTGCGTTGGTGGTTTTCCCTGTGTCTTTCCGGTTTCTTCACCATAAAATACTGTGCCTGCCATGTATATCATGTGTTTAAAAAAAGGCGTTACATCCCACAAAAATAACCTAAACCATTATCCATTTAATGGTGGACTCAATAAGTTGTGTTTAGAAAATAAAAAAGGCCTTAATGACATTTCAACGCGTTTTATACAACACCAAGGTTCCTGATTCATATAATTAGATAAGTTGATAAGTACGAAATGTAATACAATTTACACGATCCTGTTTTAATCTCCAGATAAATGATCGATCAGAATGTATTCATGTACGTGTTTCTTATACGAGGAAGGTGTTTGCTTCGAATGGTTTTAGCTTGCTATATGCAGAGCAGCAGTACAATGGTCACCCATGCACATGACTGTATAGACTGCCCCGCCTCTCTCTCTCTCTCTCTCTCTCTCTCTCTCTCTCTCTCTATATATATATATATATATATATATATATATATATATATATATATATATATATATATATATATATATATATATATATATATATATATATATATATATATATATATATATATATATATATATATATGTATAGATATATATATGTATATATATATATACATACATACATACATACATACATACATATGTTTGTGATCCGCTGTTTTTGACTCCTCTAAAATATTCTCGCGGGCACGTCAATGAATGCATCAACATCTTTGTTTTACAGATAAACGCATTGTAGCAACTATGTTTTGAGTAGAACATTTGAAAGAAAAATTTAAAATTACAGAAAATATGTCAAAAACATAAGCAAAATCTAGTCACTTGAAGGGAGATTATTGTCTAAAACTTTATATTCACTATGTACTCTTTGTATAGGTTACCGACTACATTTGTAAACTCTGACCCTAGGGAGTTTGACCTTTTCTTCTATAGGGTGGAGTATTTGTGACATAAGCGACACTTTCGGTTATTGCCATGCTGGCGCTGTCGATATACGTAACTAGACCTGATCGTCGTGTGTGTGTGTGTGTGTGTGTGAGAGAGAGAGACAGAGAGACAGAGAGAGAAAGCAATGATGTAGATAATTTTTGCAAATGCAATTAAGTGAGTGAGCTGTCGCAAAATACGAGATACTTTGTTTCGTTAATAACACATTTGATGTAAGTACTGAGCAAAACATTATCCACAAAAATTAATCTAATTTATGATGCCTACAATAATTGAAAAATTAAATCTCTCATGTGCTATGTGATAATATGACACTTTCTTTGCTTTATTAATCTGCTGACCGGGAATGTGAAGTAATATTGAGCATCTTTAATCATAGGCATACCTTTGTTATTAAACTAATAAAATAAACATATGATTAATAGTACTGACATTTTCATGTATAAAAAATGAGCTTATCTGTTTCTAAATTTCTCTTCTTTTAATCAGTCGCCGAAACTTAAAATTTTGACCGAGAAAAGTGAATCGTATTGATTATATCAATTAGGTGCGACCAAGAATTGATTTACCAAATAGAAAAATATAGAATTCTTATGCATTCTTTAGTTGTGTCAGATTGTCTCTTTTAACCCCTTTTATCCCTTTGGGTCCTGACCAGTTGTCACAGCCGTTATCCCGCATAAATTGGCAAGTAAGCGACATACAACGTGGAACCAGTTGATACTTATCATTGATAATCTACGAACGTAAAGATTCTTTTACTCGACTTTTATTGGTGGTAAATCCGTAGCCGCACGGTTTTTTACTGTGCTTGGAGTTGTCGGTGATTTTCAATTTTTGCCAGCGCAACATAGAACTCGACTGCGCTAATTATTTTATCCTCCATAGCCACCGAATACAGTTTTTGAATATACAGGTATTCTTGAATGTAAACGTATTGAAATTAACTTGCTATTACCACTCGAGACACCTGTTACTAGCTATATAGCACCGACAATAATTCCATTTGGTGCACCTACGATGGTTGTTGTTTCCGTGAGTCCACTCACAAAAAGACCAACATTTATTGCAGCAGAAAGACCATAAAAAGCATCTACGACCAAACACGCACGTTTGTATTCTACAGTCAACACAGTTCTTTTGGTGATCTCATCTTGCAGCTGTTTCTCTGTTTCAATTATTTTTTCACTTCTATAACGTATGTGTCCATCATAGTTCTTCTCTTAATAGTACCATCGCGTAGTAAAATTGCACGACAGGTAGACCTAGTCATGTCCAGGTGCAATACGCAGACGCACTTCTATCTAATTACTTTTTTCTTTTTACTGCTACATTTGTTTTACGTTGGTAGCAAGCCTCTGCTTCACCAATATTTAAATTTCCGGCAGTTGTTAGTTCTGTGGGTTTAGCACCGTTTTCATTTAAAACCACACCGATTACGTATATACCTTTAACATCTAGACGATTGTCTTTGCCCACACACTGCTACGCGAACAAGTGCATCCTTTTTAAATAGCAGTCGATTTCTTTATTTTCTCAGCAGAGTCAGTGTTGGTGTAAAATACTTGTTGGTGAACGTAACTGGGGTGTACACAACGATGAATACCACTTCGCCATTGTAGAAACAATCCCAGAGTGTTTTTGCACCAGGTGTTGCAATCAACACAGTCGTTTTCACGTACACGTGGTATGATTCCAAGCTGACCTCGAGGTTTTGGAAACACCATTTTGAAGCTGATATTCATCGACAATTGGAGCACAATTGTTATCGATGTTATTATCCACTGCCAGTTGATCCAGCAACCTCATCACCGTGGTAAGAATCATTTACTTATAAAATTTAATCATAAACACAAACACCAAGGACTTTTCAGAACCCGTCTGGTAAAAGCTGAGTGCTTCAAATTGAATTTTATCTTCAGCGACTAATGATGCTGATACTACAAATGTGTGATTCAAAGATGGAAACAATGATAAATCATCAAGATGCTGTTCATTATTTATCAGTACTTTCATTCTCCCCCATGTTCCTTTACTACCTGTTATGATAAACAGGTGTGATCCGGACTTGCGCACCTTTATTATGTGACATTTTCTTACTCGTGGTCTCACATTTCCACCACACTGACCCACGTTCGAATCAAAGCGCGTTCTTCCTGGGTGTGCTGACATGGTCGGTCTTGGTTGCTAGGTTTGGCACAAGTACGGCACAAGGGAAACTTTAGTTTTGCTTGGCGATGGTGAGGTGAAATGGGATGGTACAAGTCCGTGGGAGGCAATACTTTGCACCTGATTAATCCTTCGTATTGTCGAATGTTGTCCAGGTTGATGTGTTCCGTCAGCAAGTGCGGGTGCCCTGTCGGAAGGTGACGATATTTGCACATGAAAGTATACAGCGAACAAACTGTCCCTCGGGTTCATTGTTTCCACCAGTTTGTAACTTTCCAAGATGCGATTTAAACTCGAGATCGGTTTTCAATCGGTGATCGTACTCGTGTTTCCACATTTCCACCACTTGGTGTCCTTGCTGTTCTAACTTCAAGCGCCGCTGACAAGTGGCCTGGTACAAGTTTTCCATAATACGTTGTAAAAGCTGATTTTTAGTGTCACGTTGAGGGTAGCAGATGAGACATTCATGAAATAAGCATCCGTTGAACTCGTACACAATCTTGGGGTTTCTTAAGTCCCAACCATCCACCGAATACGTTCCGATGGTCGTTTTGCCTCCTCCGTTTCGGGCATGTTGAATCCATCTGTCTTCCTTGTCGCACAAGTAATGTAGCAGCGTAGTCTTGCTTTGACCGAGTATTCACCTTTGACAAAGTTCGTCGTTTGAGGGCTTATGACAGCCATGGTGTTTTCGGGCATGATTCGTTGGCGGTACACTAAGGAAGACGCTTTGGTATGTTGCAGGCTTCTTAAAAGGATTGACCCCTCCGTTTTCAGTGAACAGTTCTCAAAAATTTCCACAGCAACGCCGTAAAATGTCCACGTCGGAACGACAACACTATAACATTTCTTCCTGAAAGTCGAAGGGTTCAGAGGCGCGAACCTGGTACCAAGAGTAGAAAGCTTCTCGTTGTTCGGTACGCATGTTGTCGGGGTCGTAGTCGTGAGCCTCATACAAATGGGGTAGAACGGCATGTTGATTGGCTTCGGTATTGTAAAAGTGCGGCAAAAAGCCTTTGGTCATTTCTGTCATTCCAAACGTTTCAGGCATTCGACTCAAAGGCATGGCCAAGTAACTCATCAAATCTTTAAACTGCACTTGACCCACTTGCATGGAAATAATTTTGGCTCCATTCAGAGTCACTTTTCGGACGTTCGGTTCTTTGTTCGGTATAGTAGCTGAGAAGAAATTGCCCATCGTATCCCGAGAAATTGTGAGCCATTACCGTGACATGGCGATGACAATCTCCGTAACGTTCGTTGTCCTCTTGGCTTCACGTCTCGTCGATGGGGTCTAAGATACTTTGGGCGAAATCTGCCAGCGTGTTAGGTCCCCGAAAGATTTTTTCACGTCCTCCAGGAATCTTGCTACAGTGAGGGAAATGACTAAAGATAGATTCTTTGATGCACTTCTCGCACGCGCGATGAACCAAACTGAACCAAACAGAACTTAGAAATGTTAATACAGGTCTCTTGCATGCATTTGAAATCGAAAAAAATGCAATTCCCTTTCTTCTGGTCATCTTCCTCCTCTTGTTTGGAATGGTATTTTAGAATGTAGCCTTCCTGTTCCAATTCCACGATTTGGCGACAAATTTGACATCATTTCTTTCCTGAACATATGTATGCCTTGGCACTTTTGGCACGTACTCCTTGTCCACAAGTAGGGCACAATCTCAGGAGTTGGCAAGCACATTTCGGATGTGAGCCTTGCGTCTTCAGATGTTGTTCGTAACAAGCAAGGCTGACAAATGTTCGCTGACAAGCAGGGCAATGCATTCATTCTTGTCCTTTGTCAAGACAGGGTTTAGAGTTCGAACATCCTGAGCATTTCAATCCACAATGCTTGTGTTGATCTCGATTGTTATAGCCATGATCACATTTCTCCCAATAATAAATGTATCCCAGGAACGGGGCAATACTGGTGATGGCATAAAAATGTTCATCGTGATGATAGATGTGATGTGAATGTATTTTCTGTCTTTGAAATTTTGCCCTCGAATCATCAGAGGTTCGCGCACTTCTTGAGGTTGCACTTTCAAAGTTTGGCGTGGAGTCAGGACATCTTGCAATTTTTGCATTTCAGGAACGCCACAGGGTGTGTCATTGTATAGCCCCGCTTGTTGTAACAGGAGTTCTGCTTCACTTCGTTTATAGCTCCGATCGTTGAATGTTCTCCCAGGCTCTTTTCCATTCTGTCGTGTCGTTCTTGTCGGCATGTGTTCATCCCATCAAGATGGCACGGGCTAAACGCATCTAGTCTTGAGTGTTGTTAATTTGAACGAGGCTTTTTTTGGTGCTGAGAAGTTCATCCATCCATAACATTATTTTGCGTCCTGTGCGTCCTGTCCCTTGGAGAGGAGAAACGTGGGTCAAGAACAGTGTCATTTTTCCACTGGTGATGTGAAACCTTCGTTGGATTGTTGCACGTGTTTAATCTTGTCGATGACTTTGGAAGTGTCAATTCTGCTGGGCTGCTAAACTCGATCCAAACGGGGGACATCAGACTGTCGTGATGAATGGAAAGTCTCAAGCGATCGTCTTCTTTGGCTTCACATTACTGTTTCAGTGTGTTTAACAAAGAGGACGAACCTGAACCAACACCTTTCACGTCGATATTGGTCAGCATATGAAAAGGGACAACGTCCAATACCGATAGTTCATTGTAACTACCAATGTCAATCAGGAAAGATTAATCCTTTCAACAGCAAGTAAAACTCAAGTCCAACGAGAAACGCAGGTGTGATGCTATGCCTCACGATCACACCACCAAAGCAGTACCACATCTTAATTGTTTAAGTACGCCATGACAAACTACATGCAACCAGTCCAACTTCTAGACCACAAGACGTTACTGTCACCTTTTTGACTGGGGCTTCCAATGACCCTATACAACACCAAGGTTTTACCCCATGTTAAAATTTCACATAGACCCTACACAGAACCACGACCTTTTTGACTAAGATTCCCATAGATCCTAATTTGCCCCCATATACTACTGAAGAAATTCTTGACCACTGTGAAAAACTGAAGTGTTACGGTCATGTCTCAAAATCAATATCTGGACTGGCAAAAAATAAAAAATTTGCAAGGCTTAGTGTAAATGTGCATAAAAAGTTCAGGCAGAAAAAGTGGTGGGAAAACAACATTAAACAGTAGACAGGCTTGGTGTTTGGAGATCCCTAAAGAGAAGTAGGGAACAGGAGAAGATGGTGTGAATTGGTTGTGAAGTTACCTGTGGTGCCCCAATGACCTATTGGGTTACGGGATTGATGATGATGATGATGATGTATTTCGCTCCATGAAGTTACCCCGCGTAGTGGTGCGGACACATTATCAATTTGTACTCTCAGCTATTGTTTTGTTGTAGCTTTAGCGTCATCAACATTCTCTATGATAAATGCAATTGACACGCCAGAGTCTCTGATTCCACAATTTTCAGTGATTTCAGCCAGGTTTTTTGCGTCAGCGCTTTTTAACTTGACAATAATATTTTGACATTAGAATTGAAAGTTTACCAGTTTTGATCTTCAAAAATCACAAGTCACTTGGGTCAAGGCTAAAAACACCACGACTAGCAAACTAGATCATATCTGTTTAATGGCATATCTACTCAGATCCACATCAGCACAGTGTCATCGAGTCCAGTAACGTCCGCAAATGTTAAGAGACATTTCGTATAATATTAAACTTACTTTGATGTGAAATCAATAAGTACATGCAACACTTCAACAACAAGATGACCGCATATTGGCACTTTTGTGCTGGTATAGCTGAATAAAACAGTTGTTGTCGTTCGCATATTGTGATAATACACTTCGTTATATAATTAACCACTTGATCTGGTGGTGCCAGTCCATATGAATCAAAATACAATGTTGTGGTGTCACCACGATTGCAAGCCAACGAGTAATAGGTCATGTTGTCAAATCCAAGTTGACAATAACGGTTTCACGTGTGCGTGCCACCATCGATACAAGTTCATTTCTTATATAGACAGATTTTGCCATTGCGAGTAATGATTAGTCAACGGCGTGGTCTTCTTTGGGTTGTACAAGATAATTGGAGACCTCTTCCGGATGGAATTATAAGACTTGTTCCTGGCGATGGAAGACCTTTTTATTTGTATACAACCACTGTATAACGCCGCAGCTTTTGCAACCATTGGGGCCATTGATGTCAACAGTGACGGAATCGCTGCCATGGATGTATTTGGATCTTTTGGATTTGTATTTGGATCTTTTGTATTTGTGTCACCTCTGAATTGGATACTTTTAATGTCACCGACATGTCATTGTGTTTGAACGCATTAAGCTGATTGTGTTCTGTTTGTGTCAATCATAAAGGAATATTTCGGCCTGTTTTGTTAAAGAAAATTATAACGTGACCCCACAATCATTTTAATTGTGTTTTTTAATTTCACAACTCGATTTTAACTAAGGCCGACCATTGTGATAGGACATTCTAATTTAAATTCCTAAATGGTTTAATTATGGATTATATTTATTTTCTTCAGGCGCACTGACGACTCTCATTCGCCCAACAGTATCCATCCAACAACAGCCTTGTCTGAAAGTATCAAATCATAACATCGATAATCACTACCAGCAATAACTTCCCGTACATGAAAATACATGTCGACAACGAATTATTTGTTTAACTCCAGATTTCATGAAGTCATGTTGGGAAATCTTCCAACCAGCGCTAATATTTTATGTAAACGGGTTTCCTTTCGTCAAAATGCGTACGGTTCTCATATGTCCACGTAAGACTGTCATTATTATATTTAAATGTCAGATCGATCTTTAATGTATAGCTGCATCATCAATATTGCACTTCTCAGATCAACAACGTGTCCGTCTAGATCGACAAGGGTTAAACGAATATGTGTCAAGCCATTATTAGAAGAGGGAAAATACACAGGTCTACGATATCAAATCATTTGGTTCAACAAGTGGTGAAGACAAAACAGAATATAACTCTTAACAACTACTCCTGTCGTTTCAGACATGCTTTTATAACTATCACTGACAGCGTCACAACTTAAATTGATATGACTTGTTAAGGTAATTCTCACAATGTCAGGCGCAGTTGAACTCCCATAAGTACAAATAATTTATCATCTCAAGTTTGTCAGGCCAACCTAAAACTGATCTTACTGATGACCGTGCAATTTCATCCGTGTTCATTTGAGATTCTATTGCAGTCACAGGGTATGGGGTCATAGGCACATATATAAATATATATAAATTTTAGAATCTTTGCCGGGTGAACAAGTACCCAAGTCAAAATATAGCCAGACCGGATCGTACCCAATTCAAAACGTACTCAAGTCAAAACGTACCCAAATTATAAAACTTACTCAAATTAAATGAAGAAACAGCAAACTGATGAATCTAAAAGCTTGTAGCAATACACGGATTTTAATACAGCTAAGTATTTTATATTACTCTTTGAAATAAATAATATTTAACTAAAAGAAGAAAAGTATTACTGATAATTGAAGCTGGCATGACTAAAATACACAATGGAAAAATGAAAAGCAATGGAAATAAAATATAAAATGAAATGGAAAAATGGAACTTAAAGCAAACAAAGACGTAATGGAAATTATTTTTGTTTTTAATCTTTTATTTATAAAAAGCCAAAGGAAGTTTTTAATCATCAGATGTATTCGGATCAGTTTGCATTGCGAAACAGAAAATGAAATTAAGTTTCAAAACTGATGCTAATAATTGTATGAAACGTGTTCATTTGAGTACTGGTTGAGTACTGGTTAAAACACGCGAAGCAGTCATTAAACATTGTTCAGATCAGTTGGTAGAATTTTCTCCACGGGAAAAAACAACATAAACATATACACACTGTACTCTTAATATAAAGACGTATTTCTTAATGCGTGTTGGATCTAGATCATGAGACAGATTCACTCTGTCTGCCTGTTTCCCTTGTTCATCAGGTCGGTCACTGTCATATGCATGACTCTAAAATTATGTCATTATTTAAAGCGATTGTGGGTCATGTTTTTAATTTGGGTACGTTTTTACTCAGGTATGTTTTGGTTTGGGTACGTTTGACTTCAGTACGTTTCGGTTTGGATACGTTTTGACTGTAAACCTTTGCCTGTCATCAGTCTGATTCTTCGTCGAATTTTTTAATTGATCGATTCCATGTCGCAGGAGGTTTAATATTATCCATGTATCATTAGTGTCTGCTGAGAATATGGTTATTTGTGGGTAGACCATCAAAATCTCGTGATCTGATGCAGAACAAGTCACACTGAATTCCGGTTGATGAATACGTGATTGTCGAGATAACGCTCTGGGTTGTATTTATAATAACTGGTTTCATCGCAACATGTACTTGATGTAAAGAACGCTTCGTTTCCCCACGAAGATACCAAATCGTTTCAGAATCCATTATCGGAGTACCAACCTCATTCGTCGTTTTCATCAATGATATCTTCAATAAATTCATGCATAAGCCCACGTCACGTCCTTCTGCCTACGATGTCATAGGCGAGGAGTGGCTGACAAATCAATGAAATTTCATTAATGACTTTAAATGAGTTGTTTTCGGCACAAACTGATTTCACAAGAGTTTCCAATCGACCAGTAGGATCGTTAGGGTCACACAGTATATCAAGGCCTTCTTCTTACTTTGGCTGTTGCTCCCGTGAGGGTGCAGCAGGTCTTTGTTTTGGTAGACGCCGTTTCCTATTCTTGCTGTGGGCGAATAAACTCAGGTTCAGTGTTGTTCTCATCTCTCATCTTGTTGTTCTTGCGTTGTTGTAGGTGGTGATGAACGGTTTGGTGGTGCGGGTGCAGATGTTTGGGGTATACGTGCTGCATGTTTTTGTTGTTCCTGATATTCACGTTGTTCTTGTTCCAGGTCTTCCTCTGTGACATATTCATGATCCTGGGTCTCTAGGAAGTTCTTAAGTTGTAATTCATCACTGGTTGAGGCGTGTGCCACCTTCCTAATATTCTGTCCATAACGTTCTACTCTTCAGCTTGAAAATGCATTATTCGTTTTTACAAAATGATTCAATTCTTTGATGGCATTTTTACCCTGGTATACTTTACAGTTGGGATGTTTGTTAACAGCGACATCTGTAGAATTTGTGAAGATTCCACGGCGAGCTACTTTGTTTAAGTGTTGAACCGGTGTTTGAATCTATGACCGATATTCGGGTGGCATACTTTGTATCCTGGCAAGTTGACTCTCTAAAGTCTTTATCAAGTACACTGGTGTCTTTTTCAAATACACCAACGGCTTTTCTAATGTCACCATCGTCTGCGTTGAATCACCAATCGCCTATAGCAAGTATTTAATAGTCTTTGCAGTTCCAGGTTCTTCTTCTTCTGTTCCAGTTACAGCTGCTTCTTGTTCCACTGTAGCTCTTGTGGCCTTCAAAATATCTTATATTTGGCACGTTCCGCATTTTCCTTTGCTGGTTTAATAATCGACTCAACCGCTTGTTCAAAGCCCGTTGTGAGGCCTTCTTGTGCAGTCTGTCGCGACTGTAACATATCTTTTACATTTTTGCGGCATTATATTACATTGTAAATATATTTCTGGTGTTAATAAGCGGCTTTACGGCGTCGCTTTTCATTGTCGTCTACGACATCACAGGCAGACATTCTATTTTATTGTTTGCATCCAAACTCGCATGATATTTACCTCAGCATGTTCCAGTCAAATCGACTGTGAGAAACATATGCTGGTCATTTGTGATTATCGCAAACATGCCAGGATGAACCCACGTGCGGTCAGCGGCACACCAAGTCCAATGAATATGTCCAAGACATACGTGCCAAGGCCACGAAATATCAACATGTTACAGTTCTTAATGCGTGTTGGAGCTAGATCATTGCGTGCGTATCAGGCCAGTCACTGTCATATGAAACACAATACACAACCGTTGAGTCAAATAGAGGACATCGGTACTTTTGTTCCGACCTCGTGAAAATATTTTTGTGGGATTGACTTGATTCTCAAGCATCGTACACGAGACGATTGTTTTCGTTTGCATCCACATCATCAATGGTAAGTGATTCATAAATAGAGAAAAAGATTTCAACAGTAGAAGTTTCACTTCTCAAAGATATTTAGTCTACTGTGTCACTCAACACTTTTTGAAAGCCGTTTCAAACATCACAACACAGTTGATCATCAGACCTTGGCGCAAACTCGTGCAACCGATTCCACTTCGACCATCGTAAAACGATATTCATTAATAGTTGTGTTTTTCTTGGTCTAGCTGGGAAGATCGTCAGTGCACGAAATGAGTTTGGAAGTATGTCACCATGCTTGGACGGTTTAGGTATTGCCTGTGAAGAGAAGTCATTGTCAGTGAAAGTGGAGCTTTTAAATCTTTGATTTATTTAAATCTGTTCTGTTTACTACAGGCATCTGCGATTTTCCTTTTGCTTGATGCCATTAAATAATACAGTGAATAATACAATGATATATTCTTAATGTGTACAATGTCTCACAAAAACGCGCGTCAAAACTTTAGTTCGAGTTCATAGACGTGATCGGTGAAGAGCGATTACTGGAACATGTACTGGATGCGTTAAAAAAGAAATTCACGTTCGTCAGAAAATCTGCACTTTTAAAATAAAGGTCAGCAGAGATACCGTCGCTTAACAAAGCTACCAGGAACACAATGGAGTAAATATCCCGGTAAAAACACAATTGCTGTACGCCAGGTACACGGCTAGTAATACGTTCTCATTCTGACAACAAATCAAAGCCTAGTGAACCACCTGCTAATTGTGATGATGATACGAGTAATCGAGATTGACTTTGCTTATCAAACATCAAACAATGTCCGTGCACGTCAAGTCGCTGGCGTTGATCTGATTCATGACTTAATGTACTAATGTACCATTTACCTGAATTGTAATGATGTGCCTAAAAGTCTTTTGTTGAATCACATTAATATAATCCAAGGTTTCATTGTTTAAATTCACTATAAGTCCAAGTTAGTCTCTTTCCAAGAATATTAATGAGCACTTTGTATTTCCAATGAATAAATATGTTGAATAAATAAATTCCAGCCCAAATCAATCACTGAACACAACACATGATTCTGCTTGAAGATCTTATACGACGAATGAATAATGTCTAAATAAACAAGATTATATAAGAAAAACTAAGACAATAAAGATGAGCCAGGATGTAGGACGTAAGTCAATGTCCAGAACAATCTAAGCTATAATTAGGCTAGGTCTGTTACTAAAATTATGATAAAGAACATGGCAAACATAATATCCTTGATTCAGTCAAAGATAATGATCCGAATATTTAACCTGCACTCACAGAGGAATATCAAATATGTATTAGTTGTTAACAGAATAAAAAGTCAATGATTCTGGTCAGGTGGATAATGAACTTAATTTTGGACAACGTCGGCTACAAAATACAATTTTGCATAACCCATAGCATATAATGAATAAACAAACTGACAAACAATGCAAATTAATATAAATAACACAACTAATACAAACATGTCAGCTTTTCTTGAACCTCTTAGTAGTTGAATAATACGATCACGTACAAATTGTTTTAGTTGTTATTCCATTGTTTTAACAACTTGAGGTGGATTAGTGACGGGTGGTAGGGCAGGTTGATTCAGTGCAAGTATTGTTTCAATAATTCAATTATGTCAGATGTTTGCATCGACATGGTATTTGCATTATATTTGCATTCCATGCTGTTATGCGATATGCTTTAGCTGAAGCTTATATACGGAGAAAGGTTTTTTTAACTTAGAAGTTCGTCAAGAACATATTTTAGATTTTGTCTTCTACCAAGATGAGAAACTACAATAATATTAATCCAAGCTATTATTTCGTTTAGTTCTGAATCTGTGCAATCACAAGTGTCTGTGCTGTCACAAGTGCCTGAGTTTTAAGCGCCCGATAATAGTCATGAATAAATCCACATGGTCAGCAAAGTTGATTATCTTATTTGTGTCCGATACCACATTAAGACATGATTGAGCACCTGGACCAGTATGAAACACTAGCATATGTATTTACAGTATTCATCGTGGCATGTTCTGTTGAAGAGTTTTGTCTCCTTCTTCTTATTAAATATTATTCTTATTTCATGGCTAGGTGGATAGAGAAGTCTACAAAATCCATTACACGACTTTATGATAACTCGAAATTTGAAATCAGGCTTTATCAAATACAAAGGCTTGGTATCAAAAGCAAATGCTGCCAGCGTAGACATACATTCATCTGGAAACACGGATAAGTTAAAACGCAAGTTACTATAAGTCCAAGTCAGATAATATAAAAAATACGCCATTACTATTTATGAATATGCACAACGTCGAGTAATGGTAGGCAGAGACATTAAGTGTAGGTCTACCGGATATTTCTAGCTCGTTCACCAGAAATATTTGAGCTATTTTTCAATATTAGCAAAGCAAATCAAGAATGTGGGTCATTAATCCTAACCATGCACTGGTTACACATTATGTGACTATCGTGCCAAATCTTGGGGGAATGGAGGTTGTGACGACTGGTCAGGAACCAAAGGGGCAAAACAGACAATTTAACACTACTACATTTTTGCTTAAAATAAAATCCATCTAAATAAAATAATTTCAAAAATATTAGTAATTACAAAAATACAGAGGAAATTTTAGTAGTAGAATATTAAGAGAAAGCTGCGTAAAACAAATTCACCTTGTTGATAATATGGAACCACGAATTAAGCTTTCGTATAAAAAGTCATATAGAAGATACGAGATTTAATATGAATATAATTGATTATCTATCTATCTATCTATCTATCTATCTATCTATCTATCTATCTATCTATCTGTCTGTCTGTCTGTCTGTCTATCTCGCTCTCTTTCTATCTATCTGTCTGTCTACCTGTCTATCGATCTATCTATTTATCTATCTATCTAAGAGGGGCATTTAATAACTTCTGTCACTGGTGAGCTTCTGGAAAATGTCATTACGGAGAATAAATAATCAGTGCGAGACACGTTGCAGTAGACGTTTAGACGCTGCATCAAAAGAATGCTTTTGAAAATTCTAATGATTCGCAACAGAAAAGTTTGAAAAATGCACGTTGGTTACAGCTTATACACAAAATAAGAAAATATGGCACATTTTAATGAGATCCAAAGTACCAAGTATCGACAAATCTGGTAGAATCTATTTACGAAACAAAAATATGAATTCAGGCTTGAGTTATTAAATCGACCTCACATCCACATTCCAAAACCCTCCGATAACAATGCAGTAAATAACGTAGTACATACACTAAGGTTGACTCATATTAACTTTCTGTTGATTAGAGAAAGCTAGCTTAACCATGATGGTATGTAGTGAAGATGTCGGAGTTATTTTTATCCATTGGGAACAGACACTATTCTAACAAATCCCATCCTTGCAACAGGCCTTTATCAAAATTTCTATTTTTTCTTTGAAAATAATCGGAAAAGACCAATATAAATACATTCTCAAAAGGTCAGCATGAAGAATGGTATGTTTTTTTTATAATAAACATTTATGACCCAAAACTGTTGCAAGTCTTTCGTATGTTTGTGTGTCTGCAAGGGAATATTGTTTTCATGGTTACTATGTCGATATTGTTTATGTATATCATAAGTTGCACAAAAGGGTTCCAATAGTTCAGTATACTATCATATTAAATACTGCATTGTGCCGATTACTTTATTATTATTTTATTTGCCGTTCAGTCACCCTAAAAAGGCATTGTCATACACGTGTCCTCCAATTTCCCCCCATATCCTTCCCAAAGGATCGCGTTTGTTCGCCAGTTCACAGCTAAACGCATACATCACCACAAGGCGTATCTGGGTTAATTTTAATACTTCCACGAGGTCATCTTTTCCATTTCTAACTCTTCATGTTTACGAAATCGTTTTACAGGATCATTAGGTTAATGAGCAATGTTATGGACGCGTCCCCTGGCAAGCAACTCTTTCTAAATTGAGTACTAGTAACGACACATCTCGATATTACATGATTGCAACGATCCCGTGTATGGGACGACCTCGCAGAATTACTCAGGGCTAGTAGCTGTATTTATTTCTTGCTATATAAAGTAGATAGATATTGAACCTCTCCTACATAAACATGGAAGTTATTTAAAAAAGTTTGACCCAATATTTGTTTTCATTGGGCAGTAGAGATTTTTTCTATTTACTCAGAAAATGCATGTAAAATATTAATATATATGCATATTCTGTACAACGTTTTGAAACTCTTATTCAGAATGTGCTGTTTAACCGTCTTAATGAAGGAATGTCTATTATTGGACAGAACAGACCGAAAATAGCCACGTGTCATTGTTGGAGCTACGGGATTAGTCACAGGCGAAGGGGCGAGTAAGTGAGGGGAAGTTTGAAACGATGTTTCATAGTAAATGACATGTGAATTATATCAACATCTGAGGCAAACTTCGGACTGAACAAGTTTTTTTTGTGTTTAGATTTGAGAAAGCCTAGGAGACGACTCTCCATTCTATTCTAAAATTTGATTCTTGGTCTAAGCAACTGTGGATTTGCGTTTGGTTTCAGTCACCCCGTATATCCCTTTATCTGCCAGGTGCAAAGAGGATAATAGTGCATAGTTCATCTTAAATGCTGTTAGCCAAATAAATATAATATTTTATTTCCGGGGGTAAACTAGTAAGATGCTTAACGATTCGTAAGAAAAATAATTCTTATCAGCGTGCCCTTAATTTGAATGTACTTTATAAATCACGTTGTCCTTCTATCGGGACAGTGTCTGTAACATGACAGTAATAAAGACAAATAAACAACACCCGTCTAGATCCGATATAGCAACTTTTATCCGACAATGGCTAATGACTTAGAGAGCGAAAGGTAATACCAACATGTATACAAGTCTTCCACAACCATTTAAATAAGACTGTGAATGACTGAGCGTGATGGAATGAGTGTAATAATTGTAATACAAAATCAAATACAGAGCAGATTAAAGCCTTTCGTTTGTTTCTTCAGTTTGAAGAAACAAATTTACATTTGCTTTGTATTAATACGTCATAATCATATTCTTAATATGAGTAAACCTCGTGGAAAAAACTTGCTATTGTTTCCAGATAATTAGATTTTTCTTGCAATCATCAGTCTGCCGAGTAGAAAACAAGAAAATAAAGCACAATTAAACAAAAAAGTGAAATATCTGCTCATAATCTTCGTGTGAAGCCTAATTTGGAATGTATAATGAAATTGTTCTATCGATTCGAAGTAACCTATTCATCACAGGACCGAGTAATGCTAGACGCAAGGTATCACAAGGGTATAGTTATACGAGGCAATCAGTGATGTCTGGATCAAGATTACTATAATCAACGCCAAGATAGATCATTATGAACAAAAGCAATATGCTTTAACGATCATAGTTCAATTTTAAATTCTTGTGTAAATAATATTCCCCTTTTTGAAAAGTATCAGACACGCGTGCATATTATACTGCTGCTGAGGAGTCAATGTGTTATATTCTGTGCCTACATTCTGATCTATGTGGTAAATCTCGTGCACACGATGTCACGATAAGCAAACTGAATATATGTTATGTTTGCTTGGTCAGCTATTTGGAAAAGAAATATGTCAAGATAGATAACAAAGTCTTGGCTGAAAGGTCACTTGTCTATTGCACTGAGACGTTCAATTAAATGACATTTAGTTGTCGTAAACATTGTCATCTGAAATCTGCAATGGTTGACTAAAAAAATAATTAAGTGGTTAGAAAACTCAGTATTAGGAAAGATCAAACTGATTAGTAAACAAGACAATTACCTTTAAAATGTTGCATGTGAATGGTTTACATTTGTTTCACAAATCATGGCATGAATTGGCAAATAAATATCCACGGATAACATGAAAATATAAATGCATCAGTAGTGTATCAATTGGCGATCAGAGGAGATGTAAAGTTTTAGTAATATTTCCATGGTAAAATTCACTATTGTAGTCATATTTCCATGGTAAGATTCACTATTGTAGTCATATTTTCATGGTAAGATTCACTATATAGTCCTCTATTGATTTAACATTTTACCAAAGTTATTTTGCGATCATGTGCTCTGATAGGAAACGGCTGTTTTTCCTCGGATCATCAAGTCTCATACGTTTAAAGTGTTTTATATGTGATAGGTATATGACTAGAAGCTCTTCCAAATGAAAACATCTTATTGTTTGCTCTAGTGTGTTTTGATGCTGTGTCTTGAAAGTATACCTTAAATAAACACAGTTTCAGTTATTATTAACATATTTGAGTACAATTCCATTTCAGTCTGTTAGTGTGATTAGGTCAAAGTCTCCTTTAAAAAAAGAGTCTTGGTACAAAAAAAATCCGTCTGCCTCAGCATCTCTTTTATCCAGCTTGTATCATGTAGCGTGCGTGGAAAGCATAGGTCATCATCGTTTTAGTAATTGTTTTGAAAAGCTTTAATGCAAGCATGTAGAATCTGCAATTTTCAGCACTTATCTATGCATTTTGACAACATGACTACCTCAAGTGCAGTTACTAGATTGTTTCGCTAAAATATTTATAATAATGGAATTATAGAACGCACTCAGTTTTAGAAATTATGATATTCTTCTGATCTGAGAGATATTGACAGCGTATAAATTTTTTCCTGGTGGATTACACTGGTCAACAGTGAAATCATTACTGACTTGAAAAGGCCCTAATCTGTAGTATTTTGGTGTGCCGAACACGAATATAACCGTGAAAAATTTGTATTGGCTCTCGTTTTGAAGATATTCATATACCTCATTTTCTATGTTTCACTGTGTAAATTTCTCCAGTAGGACTGCAGCAACATCCGGAATAATGATGTAACATTGCATAATACCATCATGCTCACATCATCCACAGTTGATTGCATCATTTTCTGATGCAATGCAGTACTAATGCCATGCGGCTGCTGAAGTAAGTTGACGTCAGCAGTGTACTATACATGTGTAGGCCTATTATACTAATGCCAGGCGGCTGCTGAAGCTGACGTAAGCAGTGTACTATATAAAGCCCAATCAGATAGGTTCAGCATTTAAAATATTTTAGACGTTGTGCGAGACAGTTCAAGCTACTGTTACATAAAACTTATTATTTTATCCATTTACGTACAATAAAGAACAGTAATGCCTCGAAAGTGTGTTAATACCGCGGACAATTTTTGCTATATTTGTGGGGAAGTGACATTTGCCAACCAGAAGAAAAGTATCAATTCTCAAGTGAAGAAGGCATATCATCTTTACTTCGGATGCAAGGCTGGTGACCAAGACAAGCCTTGGGCTCCGCATATATGCTGTGCTACATGTACAACACAGCTTTCACAGTGGTTGAATTGCAAAAGGTCATCAATGCCGTTTGCAGTCCCAATGGTGTGGAGAGAGCCAAGCAACCACCTAAATGACTGTTACTTCTGCTTGGTTCCTCCTCTTTCCGGCGGAATAACAAAGCGAAAGAAGTCGAGAATAGTCTACCCAAACATTCCGTCTGCATTGAGACCAGTTCCACATGGTGAGGGACTTCCTATTCCAGAACCTCCAGCAGAATATTCTCTTGATTCATCTGACGAAGACAAAGGTGAGTCGACCTGTTCTTCTCCTGGTCCATCAGCATGCAGTGATCCAGATTTTCACTGTGGTGCATCATCAACCCCATACAGAATAACACAGGAAGAACTAAATGACCTGATTCGTGATTTGGACTTATCAAAGAACAAGGCAGAATTGCTAGGATCAAGACTCCAACAATGGAATCTTCTAGAAGAAGATGTCACAATTACTGCATATCGAAAGCGCCACCAGCAATTGGAGCCTTTCTTCAGAAAGGAAAGTAATCTGATATTCTGTTCCGATATTGAGGGCCTCATGAATGCTTTAAAAATCACTCATGACCCACAAGAATGGAGACTATTTGTGGACTCTTCGAAACTGAGTCTCAAGGCTGTGCTTTTGCACAATGGAAACATTCTTCCATCTATTCCAGTAGCGTATGCTGTCCACATGAAAGAGACATACGATAACTTAAGGCAGCTACTGAATTCCATTGAGTATAACAAGTACAGCTGGCACCTCTGTGGTGATTTGAAGGTAGTTGCCCTTTTAATGGGACTGCAGCAAGGATATACAAAATACATGTGTTTCTTATGCGAGTGGGATAGCCGAGCAAGGGAAATGCACTACATGAGGAAGGAATGGACTCACAGGCAGAATGTAGCCATTGGAGAGAAGAATATCCAACACCCAGCTCTGGTTGAGGCTCAGAAAATCTTGCTACCACCCCTTCACATCAAACTAGGTTTGATGAAGAACTTCGTGAAAGCCATTGACCGGACTTTGCCAGCATTCCGATACCTGCATGAAAAATTCCCTCGACTCAGCAAAGCAAAGATTAAAGAGGGAGTTTTTGTGGGTCCTCAGATTCGAGAGCTTTTCAAAGATGACCGGTTCAACAACTTGCTGGAAGGTGACGCGAAACAAGCATGGAATGCTTTTCGCCTAGTTTCTACAAACTTCCTCGGAAATGTTAGGGCAGAAAACTATAAGGAACTAGTAGAAGACATGTTGATGAAGTATAAGAAACTTGGCTGCAATATGTCTCTAAAGATTCACTTCCTTCATTCCCATTTGGATTTCTTTCCTAGCAACTGTGGTATTGTTAGTGATGAACACGGCGAACGTTTTCATCAAGATATCGCAACAATGGAACAAAGATACCAGGGAAAATGGTCCACTACAATGCTGGCTGACTACTGCTGGACACTCCTCAGAGATGCTCCCGAACAGCTGTACAAGAGACAGGCGAAGAAATCTAAGATGTAGTCAATGACTTGATTTTTTATAAGTAGGCTATTACAGTTGACCTTTTACTATTGGAATGCATTTCGTTATGTAAACATTAATTTCTTGCAGATTACAAAAAAACTAGAGCCAATTTTGCAATTTGACTGTCATATTCGTGTTCAGCACATAAAAATTGATAAGAATTGACTAATTTTATTTCAGCAACATGACTTTTGTAAAAATTTGTTGTCCAGTGTTATAGAAGAATATTTTAAAATCTCTTGAGGGGCGCGATGAGTAAATTCCAGTCATCCCAATTAATGTCGAAGCCACTTACGCTATTCGCTAAATGTCACCGTGGAGCACTTATACCAGGTATATCTGCAGACGAAAGCGTTTAATTTCTTGTTTTTATTTTCATGGCAAATCATACAAGAGTTATAAACCGATTACATTATTTTGGAACAAAAGATAAGACTTGTTTTATGTTTGGTTTTCAACATACTGAAAGCACTACACATAACAGCACATTTTTCTTAATTTTTACATAGTAGGTTGTCTAATTCTGTTGAATTAAATAATTGTTTTAATTGTGCATATTCCCTTGGCGTAAATTATCAATCATTTCAGTCTCAGTTTGTATCCATATCTATGTATCATATAGCATACATTGCAGGCATCTTTTTATGCATTGTGAAATGTTTTATTTGTGAATGTGAATTTATCACAAGTCGCACCTGTTTGTACATTTTATAACCATGAGTACATTAAATTAAATTATAAGAAAAGTTAGCAAATATACGGAATAATGGCAACATGCGAGGTGTTCAGTGTTCAAAAGACATTCTTTCTTCGACGATAGGACATTATTTTGAATTGCAACAAAGTTACTATCGATATATCATATATCGATGACCTTAGAAATCATTTAAAAATCTATATTGAACGAGACCATTGGATTCAGGATAAGACAATATTTTATTTACGCCCATCATCTCAACTATACTGTAAGGATACAAATCTCGGACCATAAGCAGTCTAATTATATATAGTGACAATCATACAAAAATAATAGTTTCATTCTTACAGACACATAAAGCATACGCTTCTCTCGTCGGAACACGCATACACGCATGCGCACAATATTAGAAACTTAGTAGCATTGGTATAAGAATACATATTTTCGTAATGTTGTATGTATATCTGTTCTGTGACTTCACTGTCCAAACTTTGTTTGCTTTTCTGTTGCACATATACATATGACATCACTAAGAAATAAAGGTTCTTTCTACAGATAGTTATTATGAAAAGATCTTGGCATCCGTCCGTCTACGGGAGAAGATGGTGTAGCTACAGAGTAAGTTGCTGTTTCTCCTTCTAGCTCTCTTTTCAGCTTGCTTTATGTTTCTGTCTTCCCCGGCTTTTTGAACTCCCTGTCTAACAGCTAGGCGCCAGGTGGAACGGTCGTTAGCAGAGCTCTCCCAGTCGTTGACATTGATGTTGGCCGTCTTCATGTCCTTGTTGCAAACATCTTTGTAGCGCAGACGTGGTCTTCCAGTTGGTCGTGCACCTTCTGCTAACTCCCGTTTTAACAGGTCCTTGGGAATGCGGCCTGGGTCCGATCTCTTGACATGTCCGAGCCAGCGAAGGCGCCTCTCGCTGAGAATGGAAAACATGCTGTCCATGTTGGCGCGTTCCAGAACCTCTGTGTTGGCTACTTTTTCCTGCCACTGGATGTGCAGAATGCGCCGCAGGCATCTGAAGTGGAAGCTTTTGAGTTTCCTCTCGTGTCTCAGCCCTGGTATGGATGTACACTCCCTCGCTCTGCAGTCCTTGAAGGCGTACTGGAGAAGCATGGAGAAGAAGATGGCTAAGAGCGTCGGCGTAAGGACACAGCCTTGTTTGACTCCGCTGATGACTGGGAAGGCCGCAGATGTTGTACCATTGAAGCACAATGTGCCGTGCATGTTCTCGTGGAACGACGTGACGACAGCGAGCAGTCGTGGGGGAAGCAGATCTTCTGCAGGAGTCTGACGAGTCCACTCTGACTGACCAGGTCAAACGCTTTTGTCATGTCGATGAAGGCGATGTAGAGGGGCATCCGCTGTTCGCGACACTTCTTCTGAAACTGGCGTAGTGAGAAGGTAATGTCTACAGTTGACCTGCCAGCTCGAAAGCCACACTGGGAATTTGAGTAGACGCGGAGGGTTAGGATCTGTTAGCGCGCCAAGGCAACACAGGCGAAATTCCCCGGTAGTTGTTGCAGTCGTTACGGTCTCCTTTGTTCTTGTAGAAAGTGACCATGTTGGCGTCAAAAATGTCCTGTGGGATGTGTCCCTGTTCTCAGCAGAGGCAGAGGAGTATGTGTAAGGGCTGAAGCAGTGCTGATTTTCCGCTCTCAAGGACTTCAGGCGGAATGCCGTAGCTTCCAGGAGCCTTCCCACAGGCAACGCAATGGATGGCTTTTCCGAGCTCTTAAAGAGTGGGCAGTGTGTCTAGTTCCTCCATGACTGGCCGGTCTGGGATTGCGTTAAGGGCATTGTCGGTGACGATGTTTTGCCTAATTCTCTAAAGTAGCACAAGGATGAGAAGATTGATAGAGAGAAACATATTTGAACATCAACAGTCGTTGTATAAAAACATCTAGTAACTGAATAATGTCATTTTGATCGATCACTTAAATTTTGTAATTTTTATTTCTCGTTCCTTAATGGAATTGCTTGTAATGATTATTTGCATTGTTTGAAACAATGACACCATTAAAACATCTCTAACATGTAGAGACTATAGTAAGGACGAATAGCGGCCATTATATAAATATTGGTGTTTTGATCTACTGGGGGAAATGTAAAACATTTTAAAGTACAGAAACTGTATCAGCTTAATTTGTATTTATGGCGTTTTGCTATTCAGCTGTAACATTTGAAACGATTTTCAGTCTGCACTCTGTGTACCTATTGACTGAAATGATGAGAAATTGGGAATCGTATATTGCACACTTGATATCAACACTTTCTTCATTGTCATTATGAGCAGTCTTACCTTCGTTGACATTATGTTTATCTGAATTGTACAGAAACCACCAGGAAATAAGAACAGCATTGGGTCATGCGTTAATGTAATATACGATTTTGTTTTTGAGTTCATACATTACATCGTAACACCAAACGAAAAAAACTACCTTCTCCAAAAATGGATTGGTTACAGTTCCTGTTATCTGTCGGATTGTCAAGATAACCTTTGTTTAGTAAATGTGTTATATAGATTTTCATTCATATATTAAAACCTTATACAACTGAGAGTTAAAGTTTATATATCAAATTTATATATTTTACTTCATTTCGCACGTTGTCGTAACAATTATAGATTTGGGGATTTTTTGTTGTAATTTTTTGCTGTAACTATAATAGAAACCTAGGTTTAGTAATAGATTTATCAAGTTCTTTTGGATGCATCTGTAGAAGGTTCTATGGTTCGTTTTTCAACATTGAAATGCAATTATACTTTGTCCAAGCTATCTTTAGGTCCACTAATACTCATTTTCTTCGCCATTTAAGTGCTTACTTATTTTGCCTGGTAGGATCATATGTGTTATCAAGAAATCAATTGTTGATTGGCTTAAAGAAACGGGAATAAACAACTTTATGACTTCATCAAGTTGCATGTTTTGTGGGTGGACGCATCGGCATTTTTGAAGAATCTTCTTCAAAAACATGATATAACTTGAGAGATATGTTAACCGTTGCATTGTAAATAGTAAATTATGTTGTTTGTGGCACTTGTGTTTTGTTAATGTGAAATTTAGATTTGCTTATAAAATTTCTGCATTTCGAGTAGTCTGTTCTTTCGGTACAGCATCTAATTTAGCTTGCTATTCTGTGGGTGATTTATCTGCAACAACAAGGCGACTATGTTCTTTTTAAATATCAAAAACAAGGCAATAATATCAGTTTCTATCCAGTAGTACATGTTGTTTGAGCTGCTCGAATTCGTATCAACATATGGTGCTACTATTTTATCTTACTCCTGCTTTAACCTCTATGTTTAGGCCACTTTAAATTCTTGTAAACGTTTCCAGAGTAGTCTTACTAAGTAAAACTCTACGTGCATCTTTCTATTGATTTATGAATGTTTTTAATTTCTTTAGTTTTTTCTTCCTGCCTTCTATCTATATAACGCAGATGAAATTAAACATGATTTCAAGGATACTTGTAAATTAAGCTAATACATACTCGAACCTTTGCATAAACTTAAACCCATCATTCAGTTATGTTTAAAAGATGCAGTAGTACAATGCAAATGACAGTTTGCGAGACAGTTCAAAATTCTATATTGAGAAGAAAATAAATGTTACCTAATTCTGTAAACCTTGTCATAGTGAGTACACCAATATATAGAAAGAAGAAAATAAGCAAACATTTCCATCAAAGATGAAACAAAGAGTGAATGACCTAAATAGTACTTGAATCAAGTACTATTTTAGGTTGATTCTCCTGGAAGATATAAAGAATTTTAGAAGTAGTTAATCAGAATATAAAAGTAGATACTACGCTGAAATTCCTAGATGTTACATTACCGTATTTCTGAAAGAGAAGCAAACTTCCTAAATCTTGAATATGTGCTTAGACTGCAATATATCAAAAGTGGTTTCACTATTCTGACACTAGATACATAAAAGCCAGTGATGACATTTCAATATATTATACATTTATATCTGAAATATTCATGTGCTTGAATTACAGCAATCTAGAACTCAATACAGACAGAATTAATTCAAACCTAAATGATTAAAACCATCACGGAACTTAATGTCACCCGATACCAAGAAATCCTGCTTTAAATCAATCTTGAATTATTCAAATCATCAGTCGTTATACATTTAGTCATCATATACGTAATTGCAAGGATGAGAAAACATTTAACAATGACTTGAATATTTTAGCTTATCTCGCATTGAAGTTATTATAGGTTTTATGTATTTGTTCTCTGATCAATATTTTCAAACTCCATATCAGTTAATATTTCCCCAGTAATGTCTCATGTGTTGTAATAACTTTCAATTATTGTTTCTGTTCTTAAATTTAAGGGTATATAATGCTTCTGTCCTTTTTAACCGCTGTTAAATCCAAAGTATTTGCGTAAAAAAAGAAACGGTATTCTGATTAATTTAAACAGTTTACAAATGTGAAAAGGTGGTCGAAATGATTTTGATAATGAATTGGACTGCCCTCATTAAGATGTAAATGATTACGAGGAATCCTTTAGGATTAAATATTTGAAGGTCATTATAATGCTAATTGAATTGAGGAGGGATTGGAAGCTCCTCACAACTAATTACAGCTTTACTTGATGAATACAAATGATTGGGCAGCGCGATTTTAACAGATTAAACACAATATAAATTATTTAAACGTAATTTAAAATTAAGGGAAAACATTGTATTATCTAAAAATAGACAAAGGAGCGGTGCAGATTTGTAAGCAGGGTAATCCAAATAAAATGTCCATACCTAACTCTATATCTTCAAAAATATTTAGGTTAGTCGAAAGAAGGAAATAAATGGACACCACAAATGGTAAACGTCCAGACATATCTTTACAACTGCAGTTAGAACCTACTGTTCAATGTAAGCAAATAATACATGTTCCAGAGTAAATTGAAATTCAAACAATCGAGACAAATTATCTACTTCATATCAAGTACGAGAAGCAAACAATATGAAATGACCAAACCAATTATATGTGGATAATTTCAACACGCAAGGCATATATTGTTTCTACGACAAGAACAGAGAGAAATAATGGGTTACGTCAATACCGTAAGATTTGACAATTTAAAACCATGCATTTGATACGCTTAAAACATATGACCAATAATTGATAGAGGACATAAAGAAAACATAAACAAATAAGGGATGAAACTAAGAATGATACATAGAAAGAAGTGTGGCAACACACTTACAGTAAAGGAGCACAAGTCAAGAAGTCATGTAGTTGTAGTTTTAACAGTTGGACAGAAATTGTAAAGATAGTATTGAAACAATAAACTCAAATGTAAAATAAAACCTACCTTTAACCAAAAGATGCAAACGGCTGTTTATAGAGGAAGGTATGTAATTGTCACGGTTATTGATGCTTGATCGGCAGCATATTTGGTTAAACAAACGTATAAGAGTAATAAATATTAGTGTAAGTGACAAATGTAGCACGGTCATTCATTCACCAGACCAATGATTTGCTTGAAATATCTGAAAAGGCAGCTGCAGCATTGCCTGAATCTTTTTTGGATAAGCAAGTCAGTCACAGCATTGCCTGATTCTTTCTTGGATAAGCACGTCATCTTCTTATTCTAGCATTAGTGACCTTGTAGTTTGCAATTTTGGTCAACTGATTAAGCTTAGAAAAAAACTTATTGTTCGCAATAACAATTTAAACCAGGTTGTGTTGTTATCGTCATAATCATAAGTGATTGTTTATCTGCTTCATGATCCTTATCTGTTAAAGAATGTAGATGTGCGTTTACAAGACTCACCCTTTTGTCCTTGTTATCTAGATTGTTCTCATCCGCATTATCTTCCTTTGGTTCTCTTACTATCCTTTGAGGAATTTGCATGGATTGTTTATCAGCTGCTGACTTAGTGTTTTTAACCAAGGTGGTGTTTCTAACAGTGTCAAGTCCTAGCTTAAAGGAATCTGGTCACATTTTTAAATTCTTTGTGATAGCAGCAATGATGCAACTTATCATCATCATATCACCCGACGATAAAATATATACAGTCAATACCTTTATCATAGTCTAACTGACATCTTATTGTGTTGTTTCAAAGGTGTGAAGGTATTGTTTACACAAAATTAATATTTCAAAGCACTTTTTATCTTTGTCTTGAACAGTGCAAACATTCTGTTTATCTTTAACTTGACCAGCTGTAACACATTTCACATAGGACTGACTATTTTGGTTCACTTTCTATCATTATTCTTCTGTGGTAATTGTGTTATCCAAAAGAAAGAGACAGAAAAGTGTTAATGTATACTGAGACAGAAGCTGGTTTGTTTTGAAGGTAGGCATGAAAAAAGTATATCGATTTTACTGGTAGCCTTTAACCTATTAAATACCTATAAGATATATCGCATTCCCATGCTAGCATCCATATAAACCCCAGTTTACTTCATTCTGACACAATTTCATGTAGCACCGTGTACTGTATCGATCACCGTCGTCACTGTCGAATTTCAAAGTGTTATAAAAGCAAGTTTGATTACTTATATCTAAACTCATTGTAATCAGTATAGCGGCTGACTTTTTGTAAAAAAAAGTTTTTATTTTCATTTTGGATTGTCACTAATTTCATAATTCAGTTACGTCAAATGCTACATGACATTGAACTCAAATATTGTTTCTTTTGGCATGCTATTAATTTGCATAACACATCTCCAGCACATTTATCTCATTTTCTTGAATATATGCATTATTGTGATTTTATATTTGTTATCAATCTCTTCTACAAACTTGATGTACTTCGTGTTTGTTATATTTGTCAAACGATATATATTGCATTGCTCTAACGACACTTGTATTTAAATATTTTATCATCAGTCCTTTCCGATATATGAAAATTATTGTCGAATATCCATCGATGATATTTATGTATATATGTACTTTTCTTCACGTGTTTGGTACTTTTTTGAAGTTTCTTCACCTCTTTTTTGTCTCTTGTTTGCAACTGTGTGAAGGACTAAATGTAGAATAACTGAAAGAGGTAGTAGATGAAGAAGTAGCAAGACGGATGATAAATACCGATAACTTTCTTACTGCTGATGTACTTTTATATTTGTGGAGAACAGGGCCATCGTGATAAAGTTGCTTACACAGTAGTTGAAGAGAGTTGCTTGTACTTATCACCTATCTTACTACTATACAAACCAATATTAACAGGGGAAATTACACATCCAAGTTATGATCTTTAAAACAAAGTATACTGTGATACCAGAAAATCTTTTTAATTATTCTAACGTCAATATTGCGCTCTAAATGTTGTAGTTTAAAATCTCTTAATGACCCTTCTGGATGAAATGCAAATGGTAAGCAGGCCGGCTTTGGAATATGTTATCTTAGAGAAGGTAAAATATGAACTGTTATAACTCCATAGTTTTAAATAAAGTAAATAACAAAAAAGAGTGAAATCCTGCAAGTTTTGTAAAACTTAAAATATAATTTCTTTACCTAATATGCAAAGTGGAAAATTAAAAATAATCAGAGTATGGCGAATTAAATTCTAAATAATCCTAAATGTTCTATTTAGGCCTAATGGAAATCCCAATCGAAATGAGTTGAAGTGTTATTCCGAATGTTGTTCACTATCGTACTGATGTACCATTACTGCTAAAGAATTATACTGATATAATCCAAAAATGGCTTCAAATGAATTCACAGTAATTACAAAACAGCCGTAATTCCAAGTTGTCCTAGCACTTTGAAATGCCAACGTAAAATTGAATTTAATAAATTAATCCCCTGAAGCAAACACAATGAAATGATTTTCAAGACTGATATTAATAATAAGAATACTTAATTCTTAAGTAATCTTCTCTTATGTAGGTAACTAATGCACAATTCAAATGAAATACGCAATTTCATTCTAGAATGATCCGAACTAGTAAGCAAGGTTAGGTGCTTTACACTAACCAATCAGGAATTAGGTCTTCTTGGTATAACAAGAACTCCTGTCCTGAAGTCGCATCACGTGATGTTTTCTCGGATTAGAAGTACAATTAACCTTGAAAATTATTAATTAATACAAGAATGTCCTGTTCTTTAAAGTATAAATCTACGATCATTTAGAAAATTAGTATTAAAATGTAATTAACTAAATAACCTTTACAAATTATTATCGTACAAATGATACACATACTATAAATGTACACAACATTACTTTCTTTTAATTTCCTCGACAGCTTGGTATTTCTTTTTTAATTTCACTCAAATCATCAAATATAGATAGAGACCCTGCAAATAATAATGTTACAGGAGCAAAATGATACAGTTTCGAATAAAGTCATATTTTGTTTTAGGACGTATTCTACCGGATTTTCTCTAGAAATGTGTATATTATTTCACACAGGCGTTGTAAATTGTATTGATGATTTATAAATCATTAAAATAACACCTGTTCAGGTGAAAGTGTAAAGGAACACTGAAACGAAATTAAACTTATGATACACCTTTATTTTTTTGTATCTCCCTATATCTTCTCATTAGCACTTCTCTTCATATATTCGCGTACCTGACTGAAAAGTGTATATTTCTCCGTCTCGCATCTGGTACTTAAATCGGTCTCTCACTCACTCTCTTTATATATTCCACCAAAGTCTAATTTTGTATTCATTGCAAAATAGTTTTCTTCGCCGCCGAGATTTTGTTAAACAGTAGTATTCTATTAATAAATAAGTGGATTTTCCAAGGTGTTTTTCTTTCTTTTTAATGTATTCATCAAAGTGTACTAATTTTATCCATAGTGTTGTGCTGCTTCTTATATAAGCATCCATTCAGAGATAAAGAAATTTACAGTTAACACATTAAAAAAATTCCATATTGATACTTTCTTTGCTTCTCGATATCCATTTGGTCAAGCGTCATTGGAAACAAACTTATTGTTCCTAGTGGTGGATTAATACCATTAGTACATTGAGGTCTATTGTTAGTTTGCGTCAGTGAATTACGGGTGTGAGAAATAACAATTATATTTGAATATTTTACAATTTCACATAAAAAAGTAACGAATACAGATGTTTTTAATACTGAAGACTTAAGTTGCAAACAAAGTACAAATTCGTGCGATAGAAAAGTCGTACAGGATATATTCGTGATAAGAGTCATCGGTATTAGAAAGTTTGTTTATTACTGTCATCACTTAGTACTTACAAGTTATAATGAAAACTCAAGACAAACTAAGAGTGACAGTTGACAAGTTATAACTTCTTATAGTAACGAAATGCAAAAGCTTGGGGTGGACAAAGAATGCTCAATAGATCAACAGAGTCTCCTCTTAATGTGGTACCGTGACGTGGTCTGTGTTTTTTTTTTTTTTTTGTTGCATATAGTTCTTCCTGATGCCCCAACAGACGCTGATTGATAATGAAAGAGAAATTCGTATATATAGTTACATCTGTGTCTACTGTTACATTCATCTATGTTATAAAAGTAACATAAATCAATCAGGCAAACAGGAATGCATTGGAAAGGAAATATCGGTCTCCTATGTGCTAATTAGATAACAATTCAATTTAAAACATTATGGATTTGTACAGACTGACACATGTATGATCTGACATATATTGTTACTTAGAGAAATTGTTCAGCATTGAGTCTAGACGATCTGACAGAGACACGGTGATTTATCAGCCGATGAAAAAATAGTGAGACAATGTTTCAAACTTTGCCCCTGTATAATATACAATATCATGTTACAGTTGTTTTAACTTGATTACATCGGCTGTATAACATCGCTTACTGGACTCCGCACCGTGTTGAAAGTATAAATATTAAATCATTAAGCATCACACCACCAAACACAATCCCAGTTAGAAACGAGCGACTTTGAAATACGTAAGTGAATTCGGATTAGACGCATGTAGTCCCGAGGTAACTGGATATTTCCACTCTTCAAAACCTACCGACACCCACCAAACAGAGCTCATTTCCGCCAAATGTTCTTACGTAAAGGTTGTTCATTTATTTGTAGTAAATTTAACAACTTTATCTTAAAAAGCGTTACTAATCAGGATTATATTTGTGCACGTTTATTCACATTAATAAATAAGTACTTTAAGTACATATTTCAATCACATTTGTGTTAATTGGGTTCAACAGTCGTTTACTTAAGTAAAAAACATTTGACCTATCACATCAAGAGTGTTAGTGATATTCCAATAGACATCTCGATCTGGAGATTTTTTTATCTTCCAGCTTTCTTCCTCCAGGGATCACTAATGTCATGACATCCGTGAACAGTTCTCTCCCTCGAATGTTTGTCCGGAAAATGACAACTAGCAAGATATCCCATTATGAACGAAATGGAGGCCATTAATACCATTTTAAGTACGACAGCTGTTGCTACTTACAATTTATACTAATCTGACACAAATGAAGGGTCAGTCAATACAATATTCTTAGAAATAAGTTGAATGCATGAGATGTGCTTGCTTTATTAGTAAATATAACTATATATGTAAAAAGTGTCATTACTTGCATGTCACTGTGAGCTATACATATTTTGGGTTAATGTAGTTGATACTCTCTTTTAACGTAAAAAGGTGTTTAATTATTATAAACTTTCAGAAAATTACTTTGAATTATATAGCGAATAAATGTTTCGTTTTTTCTTCCGTTTATGTCAGTTTCTTAATGTTTACAAATCTTAATATTTTGTTCTACTCTTGAGTGAAAAACACATTTTCGGAATGTTATTTTCGTTTTCTGTTTTTCTTGCATCTCATACTTTCCAAAATGCAAGAAAAGCAATGATCAAGAAAGATAAACAGACCCGAAACATTTAAAGTTCTAATTCTTTTTTTTTTCTTATTCCTTGAGACCTACTATTGCAACCAGAAGTATTATTATTATTATCATCATGATCATCAAGATCACCATCGTTTTCATCTATCTCCCTCCGCTTTTATTCTGAATAGCCCAATGTGAAATTTAGTACTGCTTGTTTCGAGAAATCTTTGATGGTTGCTTTAAAAAGAAGAATTTCCTTAGTGTTGTGATATATTGGTTTACAAGCACACTTGTATTAGTCCTGCGGTGGAATGACCAAAAGTTTTAAAACTTCTTAAGTTTATTCTTTGCTTGTTTTCTTCTAAGTTTAAAAATACCTATTGTTTTCATGTAGATTAAAAACAATGTTATACGCACAGAAGCCGTATTCAAGATTGGAATATATGTTAAGTTTTGATTGCGAGAAATAGGAATATAGTTAAAGGAAAACAATTCCTCAAAAGTATACGGTTATCAGCTGGTATGTCACAAACCAAGTTCAAGCGAAGTTTGCAATTTCTGTCTATTTGAAGTATATATTTTTACAACAATTTAATTTGATTTCTTTTAAGTGAATTTAATAGTAATACATTTGGTTGGAATGACATTTTTAAAATGTGTTTTTGCTCAGAAGCCCAGTAGAAGTCTATACAAAAAATGCCGATTTTCCCAAACTTCAGTTAAAAAAAAAATGAAATGTCGCCCTCAACATTGAAACAATTGTCAAAATCGGCAATCTACAGGCAAAATAGATAAGATGGGTTTTGTTTCAAAGTATAAGCACTATACTGTTTATCAACTTCAACCAACGAGTTTTCGACGGCTCATATATTTATGTAGTGTAGTCTCTATTGTTTAGAGAAACCAGACAGTATGCACGGTCTACTTCTTAACCTTGCACAAGAATGGATTAGAACACGGAAATGGTCTCTGGGGTAAAAGCAAGCGAGTTTTTTTTTCTGTGCTTATCCAGGCCACCTAAGTTTCCCCTGTGCCAATTTAGGTCATATGGTTCAGTCAATAATACCTAGATACAAATCCAGAAATTCATACAACCTTCAAGCAAAATACCAAAGGCTTTTACCTCATATTCAAACATTAGATCATAATTCCAAACAAACAAAAGTGTTTTAAAATATGTAACAGCAATTGCCAGAGACAAAAGCGACCACAAGTAGTACGTTCGTATATTAATAGATTAGGAAATATATGGTTCGAATGTTAGTAGCAATTTCTCAGTCGAAGAGGTTCTATCAAATGAAGGCTATGACTACATTACATTCTGGCAATTATGATTGTTCTAAAGGGCATGAGTACTTTCGTTTCTTTCCGCAATATTAAGAAAATTACCTAAAACTTAATTCATGCCCAGGCCATCGTAAAAAATCTAATGAAAGCCTGAAGCTTTGTGTTCTTCATATAAATTGTTTTCATTGGATTTGACAATATTAACACAAGACATAGGAATTTTATATCCCATCAGGTTCGGTTGGTAAGTAATTTCTCAAAGGAAATTAGTGCAAAATGATGGATGGTGTTTAAAATATTCCCGGCTTGGCCTACTGCTATTGTTCCAGCATGATGAATAAATACTGCATTTATAGCATACTTAAGTTAAAGACATTTGAATAAGATAGAAACTATATTTCTTTTATAGCGATAAACTTCAAAAGGCTTAAAATAAAACCAATCTAATTGTTACTATTAGAATCTCAAATGCGTAAAGAATAAGACCCATTGACCCACTCCGAGTTCGCGCGCCTGCATGTCACAGATTGAGTCTCTTGTCGGCTGAGAAGATAATTCATGTAGCTAAGCAAAAGAGGCTTACTTGGTTCCATGCCAATGAAAAACACACAACTAGATCGATAGCCAGAAGGTCCCTGTATATTGAGTCCGCTAGTTACACAAAGCTTCAGGAACTATGCCGATTACAGCTTCAGTTTCCAAATGTGTAACATATACTTAATTTATATTGCTTGTTGTTTTTTCTTAATTATATTTTGTTATGTATATCTGTATTTTGTACTTGACCTTGTAAAAAATCAAGTTCATTGAGCACCTGACCAGAAACATTTATCCTGAAAAAAAACAACATGTAACTAATTATTTTTCTATTATTTTGGATAAAATAGTCTTGATTTTGACATTAGAAACATCTAAAAAAATTCCATTCAGTTGAGAGACTATGTCCAGAAAAGAGTAATTGTGGCCTAGGTCAAGCAGAGCAGTACATACTCTTGTTTACTGAAAACTTACTCATTATTGCCTTAACATCTGAAACAGAATGAATTAAGGTTGTTTTCATATATATAATCGATTATCCGCTGGAATTATAAAGTGATCAATACTATTTTTTGTCTGGAACATTAATCTAGAATTATAGTGAATTCAGACAAGGATATTTTGGATTATATTATTATCATACATCAGACGACTAGTAACCCATCACCAGAATACAGACTACATTCATATTAGCACATTCGAAACTATAGACACATTAACAGAATCAATATAGGAATTCATTAGGAATTCAACTGGAACGTCATATATTTGGATTTGTAATAGTACATGTATGACTATTCAGGATTTAATTGACAATACTGTAAGTTAATTGTTTTAAATCTTTGATTTGTATTCTTGCGAAATAAATCATTTGTTGAAATTTGCAAATTTTGTTGGTTTTTGCTCTTTTTTGTTACTTAGTTTAGGACCCTAGATTCGTATCCAAATGTCTCTCGATTTTGTTTAAATTCACCATTGCAACTAAAGGAAACATATATTGCAATGTTTTCAGCCTTACAAAGACTTGACTTTTGAAGACGGTGGCTAGAATCAGCTGAGTAACAGGTTTCTTTTTTAATTGAGTATATAACCATGTTTCGTACTAGTAGGAGAAATAAAATAGGTCAATACAAAACTCAGACCCATTGTTGGGTAACATGGCCGCTTGGCGATCACGGGTAATGAAATTTTGTCTTCCATTATGGAAATACATTCCAAATAAACAATCAGTAGTGGAATGACCACTCTTAAACGTATTTGGAATACTTAAAGGTGTGATTTGGACGAAGAAAATAGTCCAAGTCAAGGCAAATAGTCGCCGTTTCTAATCACAGGATAGACTAAGGGGAACCAGAAAGCATCAGAGCTCTTCATATTTTTCATTACCTCCAAAATATGATGTATTAATTCCTTTTGGCACATAATATTCACTTCTAACAGTGCCAGTTTACCTGCACCAGTTAAAGTCTGGTTCTTCTTCATACTAGTCGACATTTTTATCCCTGCTTCCACGTGGTGCTTAATACAAGAAGAAGTTTGACTGCAAGGATAGCTTCAAGAGAAAACAGGTGATCAAGGGAACTACTATCATGCAAGGAGAAACATCCCGAACTTCCATGGAGACCACCTCTCTTTTTCTAGAGAATGCCATACTTATTAGCACTTGGATGAACTTAAAAAGTTAAACAGTAGAAAACGTTGAGCTTGTTCGAGGTCAGAAAGTTTGTGAAAGCAACAGATCTACTTAATACTGCCCACTAATACAACGCGAATGCTACTAGCGAGGAGAAGAAACCTTCGGCATATTCTGACTGCGCGCGGCCGAATATTACCTTGCTCAAGGGCGATAGCATGACCACAGATTTGAGGCCTCCATATTTTAAGGGAGCAGCCACATATACTATAACAGATGAAGACAACGCAAGTAATCGATGTAACAGTGTATCAAATAAGAAATCCAACATTATTTCCCATAGACATCCAAACCACAAATACGGCAGCGAAACCCTGGCCTCAGTGTTCAAATAGTTGTGTGAGCTAAGTGGGATAAATTGCTAGCAACCAACCATAAAACTAAAGTATCTACTACACTTCAGAAAGGTAAAGATGTTCACTAACTGTTGAAGTCTAGTGGCCCCTGAAACCAAATAACTCCCTGACAACGCCGTGGGCAGACCACTCAAAATTTCCGCACATCGAACGTTTTCCTACGTATGTTTGACATGATGATATGAGTATTATACTTAAAAGATCATTGCACGATGTATCAATGCTTTCATGAGACATTTTCAAAAGAAAACGATATAGTAAATGTAAACCATGTACTATGTTACGACAACCTTTCAAAACTACTGATACTGATACTGGAGGAGTGTTCTGTGATTATAGATTAGTCATTATGATACATTACAGACTATATATATTCTTGTGTCTGTAGAAAACTTTTACACTTTATGTCTACTCCAATCACTTCAATCAATCAATTTCATCTTGGCCATATTATTAAACAGTTACTGATACAATTTATTATGCATGGCGAATTTAACGACCACCGTACAGTTTGTTGCTGCAATGATATCAACTAGAAAGGAAAGAAATTTAAGAATTTGTTTTAAAACACTAGAGTTCACTTTTCTAATGATAAGATGTTGCATCCTGCTACTGAATTTTAATCTTCCTTTGACAAGGCCGACTGCA
Source organism: Sinohyriopsis cumingii (assembly GCA_028554795.2). Lineage (NCBI taxonomy): Eukaryota > Metazoa > Mollusca > Bivalvia > Unionida > Unionidae > Sinohyriopsis > Sinohyriopsis cumingii. Next base: position 87,323,442 of record CM068827.1, read on the forward strand.
AAGCGGATCCTTAATTGACATCCCTGGGAAGTTTATAAGATCTCTGTCGATGTGATCACTTTATAATATATTTATGAAGTAATACTACCAATCCTAAAAAGACGGAGCCAGATATAGAAACAGAAGAAGGCAGATTAGATAACTCTTCTATCCCTCTGCGAATCAAATTTGGCAGCGTATCATTTCAAGAACATGATGAATCTGATATAGTTATTGACTAGCATACTGCATGATTCTGGAAATGCAACACAAAATAACTATAGCAATTGCCAAAAGAGTAACATAAAACACTATGACTTCATGAGGCTCTCGTAGACATCATCAGAGAAGAGAAAAGTAATCAAAATAAATTTCAGTCCTAAAATGGGAATAAATATAATATACCGATTTAAAGATCATCGAGCTTGTAGAGAAAGCAGGATGAAAACATAGAGATCCTATGACTGTAGGTTATGGTATTGTTTTTCAGCATGGAACATGGAATGGAAAAAGTGGATTGGGAAAAATTAAAGTAGCTGTATTAAACTCTACAAAAATCAAATGAACTGGTCACGAATCTTCCATAATGTTTGAATACATAGGCCGTAACAATCTCAAAAACTAATAAAAGAACTATTTGAAAATTGTGTCGTGTCAAAAACTTGGAAGAAAAAGTTACATTAAATTTCAGATCTGCTTACGCTGAAGATTACAATAAATCTTTCATTCTCAGAGAACTACAGGATTCTCTAGATCAAGCTCATCACACATAATCTGGACCAGATTTTACCAGCGTCAACTTTGAAACACTTGCCCGATAAAGCTCTCAATTGACTACAAACTATTTTTAATACACAACAGCAAACGACCATACTGAACCATTCAACGATAGCCCCATAGCAGTAGCATGCTATTCATGCAAATATATGCAGCCAAATTTGTCTAATAGGCACCTCATGTACCTTAAATTTAGCTAACTACTTTCAGACTTTTTAAATGTTGATTTAGACACTGGAGACGCACAATTGACCATCTAGTCTGACTAGAAACATTTATTAGAGGCATTCTATGACACCGTCCGGAAGAACGGCATGATGAATAACCTATTCAACCAAGCAACAAGGGGGAGCATACATATCTTTATATCTAAGTGTGCTAAAAAAACAAATTGCCGAGTAGGAGTAGGAGCCACCATTTCTGAAAAGCTATCTTCAACATATGGGTGAATCTTACAATAACACTTTCTCTATCACCCTTATTACCAGAACATTAAATATATAGTCAAATGCCATAGTGTTAATTATAGAGCAAAGAGTATTCATAGTACTGAACGGCGGTACCATATATTCTTATACAGAGTTTCGAATGATGAGTATAAACAACGTTGAAATGAAATACAGTCTCAAAGAAACACGATTATGCAGACAAGAAGGGAACGCTGTCTTAAGAGGTCGACTGAGACAAGATGAAGGATTGATGTGAAATAAGTCTAACAGCAGTATCAGAATGTGTTATTCTTAAAAAAGAAATGGACGCATAACCACCATAATAAACAATAAGTTAATTGTCATATATTTATAGGAAAGAATATCTAACGATCTAGCATTTATTAGAAACATTAGCTAACATTCTAACTTTTTTAGGAAACAATATCTAAAGTTTTAGCATTCACAGGAAGCAAAAGCTAACGGTCTATCATATATAGGAAACAATAGCTAGTGATCTAGCATTAATAGGAAACAATAGCGAACGGTATGGCATTTGTAGGAAACAATAGCTAACGGGTCTAGCGGTTATATGAAGCATAGCTAAAAATTTAGTATTTATAGGAAGCAGTAGCTAACGGTCTAGCATTTATAGAACACAAAATTGTACGTTAAAATTATCTGCTGGCAATAGAGCGGAATAATGGATTCTTAGACATGCCATTATTTGAACGAAAGATTTACTGAACAAGGATTGGGTCCTCAGACTTTAAGCATCATGGTCAAATATGTTTGCTGTATATTTACAGCAAACCTTATAATGATCCGTTAAAAAAGGTGTACATAGAGATAATCGTGGTGTGTTTTCTTTAGAACATTAAGTTATGAAGCAGTCCACGTTCAGTAAATACATAACTAATAACAAGAAGAAAAAGAAATCACATGTGGTCAAATATCCCAGTCCAACAAATCAGGGCATGATGCAAAACACCTTGCAATATTAAAGCTTGCCAGATATTTCCAAATTGCTCAATTTGAGTAATAGTGTGCAAACAAGTTTCTTTGGTGAACAAGAAAGACACATATTGCAAGGAGAATGTCACTTTTGTTACATTGATGATCATTGGCTGGAGTGATAAAATTAAACATAATGAAGCAGAGTATTGAAAAAGTCTTGAATTAGTTAACGTTCAATAAGGCATTTGATTATAAAACAACTGAAAAGAAATCAAGATCCTCAAGAAATGTATTTGCTTCAAGTAAAGGTGTAAAATAATCACATTTCGATTGTAAAAATGTTCTTGTCAGAGCCTCTGATATAATAATTTGTTGAATGACTAATTGTGAAGAAACTGTGTTTTCTGATATAGACTGTAAACAGAACCCTTTTGACTGCACTGTCAGGCTCTGTCCAACTTTGCTGCATCATACGACATTGGACAGAAAGTGTTTTTATCAAAGATACAAACGATAGATCCCGAGAATAAACGGGGTAAATGTTTTGTGTTAGAGGTAATGTACATCAAGGAACCAATAATAGGTTTATTGTGACAGTGACAAATTCAACAATATTAGAAAAGTAAGTAACTAGATAAACCAAACTAGCTTTTATAGGTGATCGTAAAAATGTACAACTCTATAATTCAAAGATTTTAGGGAGAGTACTTGACTTTTGGTTGTCTTCAGCATCACAAGCTTTATAAATAATGCTAGGCGTTCGTCGTTTTCTACATCAACAATTTTAGAGAGAACGCCAGGCTTTCTGTTGTTTTTTCACCGAAGACTTTCTAAGAAATACTAGACTCTCCGTCGTGTTATATATAAACGTGTTTAGAAACAAAAATGAACGGCTTTATGTTGCTTCTGGGGTAAAGATCTTTAGAAAGAATGCTAAACTTTTCGTTGTTTTCTAAATCGAAGATTTTTAAAAGAATGAAATTCTTTTCATTGTTTTCCACATCAAAGATTATAGAAAGAATTCTGCGTCAAATATTTTAGAAACCATGATATTCTTATTGCTGTTTTCTACAACTAAACGTTTAGAAAGAATATTCGGCTTTATGCATCAAATATTGTAGAAAGAATGCTGGAATTTATCGTAGATTTCTACATCAAAGATTGTAGAAAGAATGCTTTGTTTGTCGTTGATTTCTGCATCAAAGATTGTAGAAGGAATGCTGGGTTTGTCGTCGATTTCTACATGAAAGGTTTAGAAAGAATACTCGGCTTTAAGCTTTTTTCTACATCAGTAAGTTGAGAAACATTGCTAGGTTTTTAATTGTTTTCTACAGAAATGGTTGTACAGAGAACACCTGGTTTTTTGGTTATTTTTTGCATCAATGAGTTTAAAAAGAATGCTAGGCTTTTCATTGTTTTCTACATCAAATATGTTTTTCCTTGTTTTCTACATCAAAGATTTAGAAATAATGCTAGGATTTTGAGTTTGTTCTACATCAAAGATTTGCAAAGAGGGTAGGCTTTTGTTTTCTTCTACATCAAAGGTTTTAGAAACGATGCTAGGCCTTTTATTGTTTTCTATATCAAATAGTTAAGAAAGACATCGAAGGTTTAGAAAGAATAACAGGATTTTCGTTGTTTTCGACATTAATGACTTTAGAAAGAAAGCTGGTTTGTTAAGTGTTTTCTGCATCAAAGATTTTCAGAAAGCCATTATGTTGCATCCAATTTAAAGGGAGTAGTTTTTTTTATTGAATAATACATTTCAGTTTCCTCAGCAAAGAGCAAAAGTAGATATAAATGGTCATAATAAAGTTTTTGATCTTTCGTCTCAGATTTCTACACTGAAGCGAGGCAGGATATGGAAGACTTAATGAAATCAGGATATTATATTTGGATGAGACTTCAATTTAGTTATGAATCAAACTCTTGATACATATGATTACAACACACCAAATAATTCTATGGCAAGAGATACTGTGATTTATTTGTCCTGAATATAATCTAATTATATCTGGAAAGAAAGAAACAGGGATTCCAAAGATACACTCCGAGAAAGAATATCCCCATCAAGCACGCAAGGTTAAATTTCTTCATAGTATCAAAAACTTTTTTTCTTTCAATGGTAAATGATGCCTCTATAGAACCAGGTAGTAGTACAGATCATTATCTAGTACAGGTAAAATAGTAAAGACCATTATCTAGTACAGGTAAAATAGTACAGACCATTATCTAGTACAAGTAAGATAGTACAGACCATTATCTAGTACAGGTAAAATAGTACAGACCATTATCTAGTACAAGTAAAATAGTACAGACCATTATCTAGTACAGGTAAAATAGTATCGACCATTATCTAGTCCTACTAACCCTCTCCTTTTGGAAAATAAAAGCACAGCACATATTTACAAATTAAACACTTGAAAGAAAAAAATAAAATAAATGTCTCACACATCAAAATTATAACCTGGAATTATCTACAGCTTCTGTGATTAGATTCTCCAATAGTGACCAAATACTTTTCTAAAATGCTTTTGTTAGAAATAAATGGCAATACTATTTCTAATGCTTCGTATATGAGAAAACAACAAGCTCAACAGGAAGATCAAACTACAAATTAAATTACTTTTTAGAAGAAGAAAATAATATAAATGATAATCATGAATTAGAAAGGAGAAAGAGCAAGTTAGTGGAAATTCGTGCCAAAAAATAGAACGGTTTAGAGTAAGATCTAGGGCAAAATGAATTAAAAATAAATATTTAACAAACTAAATGTGTGTGGATACGTAGGCAAGAATATCATATAGATTGAATTACATCTTATTTCATGCATTTAGGTATTACATTTTCAATCGACTTAAGTGGTATGGTCAAGTACAATTAAAAAAGCAAACTTATAGAGCTTAAAGGTTTACTTTTACAGTGGCCAAGAAAATCACTTACCCACGTGGAAAATATAGTTATAAGAAGCTTGGCTCTGTCAAAAATTACTCACCTATTTCTAAATTTAACAAACCTAGATAAAGTTAAACTTCAAGAGTTAAATGTAATTTGCCATACGTTTATACGGGCTGGTGGAAGAGATAAAGTCAAAGGAAAGTTTTATGTAAAGAGTATTTTGATGTAGGATTGAAAATGAGAAATATAAACATGTTGGAACGTTCATTGAAAGATTTTATCAACTTCCATGCCAAATATAGATATGTTTTTCACCTTTGGTATGGATTTTATGACAAAGGTGAACAATACTTTGAATGCATTCTGGACCGATTCATTTGAAGCATATATTGAATTATATCACATATTTAGTGTAGTAAACTCTGGGGATTTTCTTAAAACTCCAATATGAATAGATTCTAATATTAATGCTGGAAGTTCTAGTGTTATGTATATGCGCTGGGTAAAAAAGGTAATTTCGTATGTAAGTGATTTAGTTAATAAAAACGGTTGATAGATTAATATAGATGAGTTTTGTAATAAGTTTGAAATACTACTGTTTAGAGCGTCCGCCTCGGATGCGGGTTCGATCCCTGGCCGAATAATACCAAAAACGTTTAAAAATGGTATCAACAGCTGCCTCGCTTGGCGCTCAGCAATAAGAGGTTAGTGTTAGGACTGGTCGGCCTGGTGTCAGGATAATGTGACTATCTACTCCGTAGGCTTTAACAGACACGTCATCGCCTTGAGTTTTGGATATCTTACAGAATTTTACTGCATTTTATTCAGGACTTTAAATTACTAGGACTTGTGTTTTTAATTCTTGGGTTATTTTGGGATTTAGTTCTATTTCCTCATTTTCACTTTGTATTCTAGGAATATAAGTTATTTTTTAAACTGTACAGAGCTTGTAGTCTTTCACTCTTTAATTTTATTTATTTTAACAGCTTAGACTAGTAATAATATATATATATATATATATATATATATATATATATATATATATATATATATATATATATATATATATATATATATATAATTCTGAATTTTGCTCTTTAATAACAAAAGAGCTGTACATCGAAAATTACCCATATACCCATACATATTTTCACATACACAAAAAGAATGCTGAGATTTTTGTTGTTTTCTGCATATAACATTTTAGAAGGACAGTTAGGCTTTTTATTGATTTCCAAACCACATGTTTTAGAATGCATGCCAGATTTGTGTTGTTTTCTACATCAAAGGTTTAGAATGACTTCTTGGCTTTTGGTCTTTATCTACATCAGAGATTTGATGGGGAATGTTGGGCTTTAAAATTTTTTCTGCATTAAAAATGTAAAAACGAATGTTAGGCTTGTAATGATTTTCTTCATCTTGGATTTTTTCGAAAGAATGACTGGTATGTTATTGTTTCTAAACCAAAGATTTTAGAATAAAGCTTGTTTTTTTAATTATTGTTTTCTATATCAAGGAGATTAGAACAATGCTATATTTGTTTTTTTAATCAATTATTTTAGAAAGAATGATAGGTGTTCTTGTTTTTTCTACATTAAAGATTTTTAAAAGCATACAGAGACATACGTTGTTTTCTGCATCAAAGACTTCATAAAGGATACTTGGCTGTTCGCTGTTTTCCACGTCAATATTTTAGAAAGAATTCTAGGAATTTGTCGCATGAGTAGGACGTCAGACTCATTTGTCATATTATAAATTAGCAACTCATTCGCGTAATTGTCTTCATTGCTCATGCACAGAAGTTCAACAATGGATATAAGGAAATGATATCGTTCCTAAATGGATCCGATCAAAGCATTTAAATTTTACAAAGTGCTTTCGCTGGATCTAATACCACCCAGATTTAGTTATGTTGCAATGATATTAGATCGGATTAGGAGGAGCAATAGCACTGGTTAACATCGATCTTCATTCCAGTATTACTCTTGATTATCTGTTTCGGACTGTGACCTTACTGACAAGTAATAACGCATAGAAGTGAGTAAATATCTCGCTCACATTATAACCAGTGTCTCAAACAAAAATCACCATGAGGGCCACGTAACGATTAGCGCATTAGCCCCAGGGCCAGATCCCAGATGTAATACTCGAAGTTTTATCAGACCTGGTTAGCTGTGGAAAAATTGCATTATTAATCATTTTACAAATCCCGGGTGTCGTTTCGGGCCGCATAAATTACATCCACGGGCTGCGTGTTTGAGACCCTTTCATTATAGAATGGTTCTTTTGAAAGTCATATATGCAGATATACATATTATTATCATTTGCCTCCTCAGAATGACGACACGGTCGATGTATGTTTTCTCATAATTGTTCGTTTCATATGTTAGTGCACATGGGATTCGGTGTTTCTGATTAATATTACTAATCAATATTAATCAAACCGTCATTTAAAAATCTTGTGATTATGGGCAATCAGTTTGATTATGAGATTTGCATTATACATACTTTCTTTATTGATATACCACTGTTATCCCTGGGTGAGACAATGAGGTCGGTATGTAGAACACGTTTTGGTTTAACATGTAATTTGTTTTCAATTTTTAATTCGTCAGTTATATTAAAAACAATCAGTGTAACTTAAACTTAACTTTATGTTGGGAATAGAACATCCTAACCTCCATTCCATTCTTCACATGTATGTATGTATGTACGCATGTATGTATGTATGTATGTATGTATGTATGTATGTAGGTAGGTATTTAAATAGGTAGGTAGGTAGGCAGGCAAGCAGGTAGGTAAGTAGATAGATCCTTATTCAAGCTTGTATGGAGGGAGATAGAGAGCATAATTTATTATTATGATGTACAAGCACAATAATGGCTATCTTGTGGCCATGAAAAGAGTTACAGCCCGTCTGAAGTTCATACAGTTTATTTTAAAAAGTAGAGTTTGAAAATAAAATTTCTTGTAAACCTTTGTGAAATTTGTGGAACCGTCAGTTGTACAAAATATTGGATGCCTCTGTTACACAAAATCTGTTCTCCATTTTTTCCATCTCAGATTGTTTAAATCCAACATAACGACAATCAGCGGGAATGATATTACAGCTTTTCTCTTTAGAAATTACGAGGATGATAAATGAATTTTCGCTTTGTTACCATTACTAGCAATCAAGGTATAATCCATTTACGCCGCTGGAAGACCAAAATGATTTAAGGCGCCTGCCAAATATTCAGAGGGCCTTTGAAATTCCATCAAATTATCACTTAAATTGGTCACATATCATTGTGCAATTTCGTATTAGCGGAAGGTGGAAAACTACATTTTCTAATGAATCAGTTGCATTGACATTAGCTGAAGAGACATGCCTCAAAATATTGAAACACATCTAGAAACTGTGTGACGAATTTCTGTTGTATTCATACACTTAGATAACGTACAATAGCCAGAAAGAGACTGACATATAGACAGTGAAGTATCATGTATGGAAAGATGTTGTATCTTTATTTCCATTTTCAACGCTTCAATGTGGAAAAAGGTACGAAAAGTACGAAAAGAAAACCTCCCTATAGTACATTATAATTAGTAGGAGCTCAGTTTATAAAGTGTCTGCAACTCAGATGCATATCTGGAGAACAATTTCTTGTCTGAAAGTGAACTTAATGCAAAACAGGTGTTCATTGAAAATATCATTTCTTTTCTGAATGATTTAAATTAATATATTCTCAAAAGAGGAGATTGTGATGTGAAGGCGTTAGGATTTTAGCTTTCTTCGTTTACTGCTTCCTTTACCAATAGAAAATGAATGGTCGCGCGCAGTTGACGTATTCATCTCTAACAACTCTCAGATGTACTGTACAAATCGAGAGTTCTAACCACTATCACCTGATTCTTATATACTGGTCTCTTAATTATGAACTCACATGCTTACCATCTACCAATGTATCGTCACCTTTAATTAAACAAAGGTTGCACACTCTGCTAAAATAACCAGCTTATTTGAAATCTCCAACCCAACCTGCAGCTGACTAACATTACTAACCACGAGTAGTTACCAATGGACAGTTCCAATTTTGAACGATAAGCTCCTTCCACTTAGTTACTGTTGCTGTGGCTCACAAGCTAACGTAAAAATGGCATTATTTCAGAAACATTTTTACCTGACTGCAGGATTCTTTCAGATCATGATTAAAGAAAAGATTGAATTGCCGCACGTAATGATATATTAATGAAATTAGTATTTTCGATGGCGAAATTCGAGTCATGAGTTACAACATGTTGCTAGCGATCGATTTTGGAAGAAATGTAATCCCGACAAACTAGATGATAAGATTTTGCTAGAATAAAACAAGATAACAAAATCTTTCTGTTCTTGCAAAGTTATGCATACTTTTTAATTATCACATTTTCTAGTATGGCTTAAGTAAGATTTTTAAAACAAAAATTATAATAAAGCTTTCGTTATGTACCCGTTGTATTTATATCGTGATATAATGCATTTAAGAATAAAACAAGTATTTTTATATATTCAATTAATGACTTCATTAAACAAATATTAAAGATAAATAAATAAATAAACAAACACTTTATACCAAGTTGCCTGAGTGTTTGAAGGAAATGTACGTTCTTTACGCCGCGGCAACACGTCTCCTCATTTCGACAGATGAAACATTTCATTAGGGTATCATTGATAACCAGTAAATTTAAATTATATCGGATCCATTTAAAACTATTATCATAATGTCTTAAAAACAATGGAAATAATAATTGCACATCGAAATAAGCAACAACATGCACGTTAACGGGTTATATTTGCATCGGCTTTGACCTTTGTTCGTTAATTAGTGTGGCTCGTTTAAATCAACAAGTCAAAAGGACAAAAGTATATATATCAACGACAGGATATAGTTGATTTATAGTCCCAAACATAATGAAGACAAAATGAAATATTTTGTAGCTGTTTCACCCCTTCATAAATTTAAAACATTTTGCAAAACCTTTCATAATAAAAACAATATTCAAAATAATTAAATTTAAATTTTGAAATAATTTTTGTCAAAATCCAACTTTGTATATATATATATATATATATATATATATATATATATATATATATATATATATATATATATATATATATATATATATATATATATATATGTTAAGATTAATGGGACAATCCAGAATTAAATGTTTAGGGTGGTGTTTTGTCAAATTGACACCAGTTACAAGTCTGTGCTCAAGTTTATAAAATTTTTAATGAAATCAGCACTAATGAAGCATGATGCACGATTATAATATTCCAAATTTAATTGTTAAAAGAAAAACAAACCAAGGTAATAAAAGTACAAGCATAAACAACACGTGTACACAGTTTCTCTATTCCATGTAATATTATGGCTTCAATAAGATATACGATTTGAACATACGCATACAATTATCATAAATTTGTTTTCAACAATTTCACATGCACAACAAATACTGTCATTATTTAAAAATAGTTTTGTGTATTTATTTGTCAAATATGATTATAAATAATGCATCACTTCCAACGCAGACGTTTTTGTTTCCATGTTGGTGTATGGTTTGAGATTTTTTAAAACAATCTCTCTTGAATCCTTTCATAATAATGAGATTCTGCATCTCATGTGCCCCAAGTACAACGATAAACGATTTTTCTGAAACATTTTCAGTAATTTTCTGCGTAATGTTTTACATTCCTGTGCAATGTAATACAACATTAATCAAGCGTGGGCTCATGTTTATGAGCAAATATGGTGGATAGCAACGTGTATCTACGTAGTGAAATCGATAACACTTTGATTGGTCAATGTGCCCAGTTTGATTGACAGGTCGGAACTATCCATTACTCGAGTATATGGACCTGATGCTAGGTCTGGTCTTAATACTCGACCGGTTCTTTGATGCAGCCATAATGGTCCTTTGGTTCAGTGGCATTACATATGAGTGAAATAACATATTAACGAAAGATTTAACAATAGTTTCAAGCTGTTTTCTCACTCTAAGAAATGAATAAAGTTAACACTTTAGAGTCGTGATGTTGTTACTCCATGACAACCGTAATCTGAATAATATTATCGATAGATCTTACATTCATATATTAATATAATTCATTCGATGGATAAGGCAAATACCATGCGATACAATTCAGTGCATGAAATTTTACACTTAAATCCTTCTTTGTGAATTATTTCATCTTACTGCACTCCATCACGCGAATGCTTTTAGAATTACCAAAATCCAAACTAAAATGCCATGTTCCAGGAACATGACTAGCAATAACTGCAAGTTCTAAATAAAAAAAATTCAAACATTATTAAAGCAAAGAGCACTGTTATAGTCCATAATTCACACTAATAAGATTTAGTCATTTACATAAATCCAATTGAAATTCGTGACACAAAATAATTTTAAGAGTTAGTTTACACGGAAGGACATAATCAAGTGACAGAAGGTACAGGGAGAAGTTTAAATAAACAGATCTGAATAAAGTAGTTCTTTATTTATTTTGCACATTTGTTATTTGGCATGTGGACTTGGTACTATATGGGTCTGTGATTTACACCCTTTATGCATATTTCGAGGGTATTTAAATACCATTCCGAACCTGCTGAAACATTTTCAGACTTTATATTTGACCAAACTTTCAACATTTTAAGATATAAACATTTAAAAACGGGAACTGTTTCGGTATTGTGTTATGTATATTTAATTTGTATTATTTGTTGACCTTTTTAAGGATTATATGGTATGCAAATATGAATTTTGTACTTGACATTGTCCAAACTCAAGTTCATGGTGTACCTCATCAGTAACATTTATTTTATGAACAGCATAAGACATATATGATATTTCTCTGTCATTTTGGATTAAATATTCAGATCGTGATATTTGGAGGTAAACATGTTTATTTGAATCTGAGTCCAGGAAATGATTTTTTTAAATTGAAATTTTAAACATTTTAAGAAATAATGTTTTAGAGATGAGGGTGATCGACATCTTGGCTCTATTATTGTGCATTAGCTTTTTATGTAATGTTGTTTACCTGAGACACTGCTCACTCTTGCCTTAACATCTTAAAGCAAAATTGATCTTAATATTGAGTTCAATTTTAATTTGGGTATATGTCTTAATTCATGTTATTACTCACTGGAATTACAAAGTACTCAATATTATTTTTGAACTGGAACATTAATATGGAATTATAGTGAATCAAGATATTGACATTTTTGATTTTTTTTATCGTGGTACATTAAATGATTGTCGAAACAATTGATTTTCTTCTCTTAATATACAAAATAGCATCATTACTGCTTAAAGAGACGAGATAACACAAATGCATCACTTTCACCATTTTAATTTTAAGATAATCTTGAAAAGGTGTCCCTTTCTTGATTCCAGATATTGTGAATGTCGGGTGTTATGCTCCTTAGATTTTATTCAAGAACAAATTGGGCGTAGCAATTGCAGCATCAGTTAACGTTATGGCGTACATGCACGCTTTCTTGTATCTAAGGCAATTCAAAAGAAATTGATTTTGTGCCTTATTTTCCTTCCTTTTCAGCCGAATTACATGCATTGGTGCCTATGGACAAGGAAGGAGTGGCGTTTGATTATTTAATTATCGTAAATCATTATATTCATTTAGTCATGATCCACTTTCTTCTTCGGCTATGACAAACTTTTATTCATCACTATTATAATGGCGAGCAGCAGCCAACAATAAATCGAGCCTTCACAAGCTTTCTTTCTGAGTACTTCAGCCATCCTGTCGATAGATATTGCCACAAATCGCATAACTCTTAGCAGCCATTTAAGAATACAGTACTTCACAAAATTGGTTTGTCAGATGTTCAACAGTACTTGCGATAAAACCACTTACCACAAATTCGTGTGTCAGAAAATATTTATAGAATATGTAGGCTTACGAATAGACACACACTAAATGGAGCCGTTGGACTTTTGAGTAGTTCCAATAGGTCAAGTTGATAGAATAGGGATTGTTTTCTGTCCTCCACATGTTGAGAGATGGACAGTCTAAGAGCTTAGTTCTGATCTAGTGCTTTTTGATTCAGAAGCATATTCATACGGAATCAAGTAGTTTTTCTCAAATTGGATTCCAATCGATGCCCATTTAATCCGGCGAAGTACAGACTGATATTTACCAATGTGTAACTGATTTCTGTCATGCAATACTAGCAATTCTTTACGATTTTAACTTCGAATTTTACCAGATTATCTAACTGAAAATTTCTACCTTAGGCCACTAAAGGGCAATTAATTATATACAGGTACAGTATAAAGTCATATTGTCTAATTTTTCATGCAGAAAACAGTACATTTATTGTGAGAAAGATACACCATTTTCATTTGTGATACATTTATTTGGATGTATTTTAAGAAAGAATGATAATATGTAAGTTTATAATTGCATACACATTTATGAAATTAATTGTCAAATCACCACAAAATGTTTATGTAACGTTTACAGTCGTCACCTCTCAACTGTCAGTAATGGGTTCAAAACTCACTTGATAGTCAGTATTTAGAATGCATTTTACTTAAGACAGAAGCTTAATTTTATATATGCCCATTACATTTTCACAAGTCATTTCGAAAGGACAGGATGAAGCATAAAAGTAAAAAAATGCGCTGGTGGTAGAGCTCATTTAGGCACAGATTATATAAGAAGGAGACGGACTAAAAGCAAGGGAAACTTCTGCTTACTACAACGGTTGAATTTATTTGAGATTCCTGGAGGAGACTCTTTCTACATTAACTTCGAAGTCATAGGTTACCAGTTGCTCACAAGTATCATAAGAATATTCGTATATAGATAGATATATATATATATATATATATATATATATATATATATATATATATATATATATATATATATATATATATATATATATATATATATATATATATATATATATATATATATATATATATATATATATATATATATATATATATATATTCTTGGCATCCTTCTTTCTAGCTCTCTTTTCAGTTTGTTTTATTCTTCTTTTATTCTTCTCTCTTCCTCTGCGTTTTGAACTCCCTGCCTGACAGCTAGGCGCCAGCTGGAACGGTTGTTTGCACAGCTCTCCCAAGTCGTTGACATTGATGTTTGCCGTCTTCATATCCTTCTTGCAAACATCTTTGTAGCGCAGATGTGGTCGTCCAGTTGGTCGTGCACCTTCTGCTAACTCCCCATATAACAGGTTCTTGGGGATGCGACCTGGGTCCATTCTTTTGACATGGCCAAGCTAGCGAAGGCGCCTCTCGCTGAGAATGGAGAACATGCCGTTCATGTTGGCGCGTTCTAGAACCTCTGTGTTGGGTGCTCTGTCCTGCCACTAGATGTGCAGAATGCGCCGCAGACATCTCAGGTGGAAGCTGTTGAGTTTCCTCTCGTGTCTTGCATAGGTGGTCCATGTTTCGCTGCTGTAGAGAAGTGAGCTGAGTACGCAGGCTTGGTAGACACGCAGTTTGGTCTTCTCTGTGAGGTTGGGGTTGTTCCAGACTCTCTGGTTAAGTCTGGCCATCACTGCTGCTGCCTTGGCAATCCTGCCGTTCACCTCAGAATCAATGGAGAGTGAGCTGGAGATGTTAGACCCGAGGTATGTGAAGTTCTCGACAACTTCCAAGTTGTACCCATCGATGGTGACAGAGGGAGGGGAGTCTGCGTCCTGCGCCATGACGTTCGTTTTCTTCAAACTGATGGTCAGTCCAAATTCCTTACAAGCATGGGAGAGGCGGCATACCAGCTGCTGCAGTCCATCTTCCGTGTGTGATGTCAAGGCGAAGAGCAATTCACGGATGAGTACCTCTGTGACTTTAGTCTTAGCACGGAGACGGGCGATGTTGAACAGCTTGCCGTCAGCCCTGGTATGGATGTACACTCCCTCGCTGAAGTCCTTGAATGCGTACTGGAGAAGCATGGAGAAGAAGATGGCAAAGAGCGTCGGCGCAAGGAAGAGAGCCTTGTTTGACTCCGCTGATGACTGGGAATGCTTCAGATGTTGCGCCATTGAAGCACACTGTGCTGTGCATGTTCTCGTGGAACGACATGATGACAGCAAGCAGACTTGGGGGGCAGCCGATCTTCTGCAGGAGTCTGAAGAGTCCACTCCGACTAACCAGGTCAAATGCCTTCGTCAGGTCTATGAAGGCAATGTAGAGGGGCATCTGCTGCTCGCAACACTTCTCCTGTAGCTGACATAGTGAGAAGATCATGTCTACAGTTGACCTGCCAGCTCGAAATCCACACTGGGACTCTGGGTAGACGCGGGAGGCTAGGATCTGCAAGCGCACCAAGGCAACACGGGCGAAAGCATATATATATATATATATACCGAATAAGAACGAGAAATATATTTCATTCTGCATGGACATCCACATAACTGAGCAATAGTATTAACTCGTACGAATACATGGTTTGCTTTGAAAGGTTTAATTCAGAGACTGTACCACTTAGAGAAAGGTTTTACTGATCACTTAACGTATCAAATATGTCACACGATATTCACTAGAATCTATATGATGTGTCACACCTCAGCCTTGACAACAGAGGACTATTTGGTGAAAAACGGTACAATGACTCAGTGCGACATATTTGAAGAATTTAGAATTGGCAAGGCATAATTTTGAACCTGGCCATTATTGTTGTGTACTAGCTCATATTGCATTCCAAAAATATATTAGGTGTTCAGTTAGAATTAATTTCAGACTACGTGACTCTTTTGACCATTGAAAACGGAATTCGTGATGGAATTTGTATGTTATTGCATAGGCATTCTGAAGGCCAGCAGCAAAGTATATGAAGTCAATAAAGAACAAATTAAATAATGACAGAAACCTCTACGAGACAAAACCCAATCTTATTTTATCCCCAGATAGAACAAATTGTTATACGTGGACAGTAATATGTGGTAAAGATGAACAAAGTATATGAATATTAAATTAATATGTTGGAAAGGGTGATATTGATTGGATTTTAGAAGTTGATCTAAATCCCTATAGCATATGAAAAAGATGTATGAAACTAACACGATTTCTTCCCCCAGCAACAAATATTATTTGATGATTCCAAGATTTCGAACCGACTCTACCAAAAATATTGTGTACATTATAAAACAAAAGTAATTATGCTATAAAATCTAAAATCCTTTAAAAGCTTTAAAAATGTATATCAAAATCAAATTATTGTTTTCTTGTAATAAATAACGTGGCAGAAACCTAACAAGGATCATGGTACCAGTCACAGATAGACGCTAACAATAATTTCGAAAAAGACTTTTTACATAATAAATAACGTTGTTATTCGGTAGACATATACACAATATGACAAAACAGCAATATCAAAACTAAGCACGGATGCCAATACATGAGAAAAGTTATGGATGAAGACTTGGTGTTAGTCAGCCCGATAAACAAAATCAAATCAAATTTATGAAAGTAAATTGATTTTTTTTTGTAGGGCCAAGCAATTAACTGATTTACGAACTATACGAATGAAAAGCTAAAAATGTGATACTGTGATAAAACGTGGCTCATCATGATTGATACGAGAATATCAAATGGCATCTCCTCAGCTAACTACCCAAGGGCATCGTGTTTGATTTACCATATCCCATGCGTTTTCAAAACGTACTAACCGATACATACATCAGCGTGTTTAGCTGGTTGAAATTAAAACTCTGTTATTTCAAGAAATATAAAAACAAAGATGAAAACAAGCATTTTCAAGGAACCAGAAAATATTGAACTAGAACAATTTAAGCTTTCACTTGTATATCGATTGCTTATTTATCAACAAGAAAATAATCAACAGATAAATATAGTAAGCACTACAATCAATAGATGTCTAACAATAAAAATAAGCAAGGTAGCATTGTCGGTACATGACGAAAAACGTAATTTTGTAAATAATGATTGGACAACATTAGCATATTACCTTACAGCGAAGTAGGCAATCTATATCCAAATCTAAACTCTAAAAGCATTTGAAGTTACTTCTGTTTCCTCTTTTGCGGTGGGCCTACAATTTCTGCTTTCATTTCGTCAGGAATGACATTGTTCTCTTCATGCGGTTTTTCATTGCTTTTTGTGTTCCGTGTCACATACAAGCAAAACTTTAACCACTTATTCATTCATAATTCTAAATTAACTTCTTATAAGGTTCCTTTTTGCAAACTTCTTTAAAATATAATTGATTTTAAATGACTGTTTTGAATGCTACCCTAATCAGCTGAAAATATTGATGTAAGCATATACGTTGTCTTTACTATTCATTTGAAATATGTAATCTCTTTTTGTGTGTACTTCTAAAACGAAAGTAGATGCAAAGATTGAAATTGTACAATGTGTTGACACTGACATTATTAATTTTTATATGTTTTGTGATCTTACAAGTTTCTTCTGCGAACTATGGTATTAATTGACAACCTTAGGAATAAACTATTTGGACAGAGCATCTTTTCTTTCTGAAATTTCTTATGGGTTGTTTTCCTTACTCTTGCGGTACTGTTTAAAAATTAATTTAAATTTACCTGGAAGTATTAAAGGTGAGATTCGTGAAAGTTGTTATAACTGCTACATCGATAATTTTCTCCAGTGAGCTATATTTATAGATGAAAGAACTGAATTTCTGTACTTTATATGAATGAATTGCACAGATTATTCAAAGGTATCATGCATTAGGCAAATGCTTTTTTGCTCGCAACCTTGGTTTCTGCCTTTGGTCATCATTTCACAGGCCTTTGCAACTGTAATGTTGAAAAAGAATTTCGAAGGTAAAAAGAAACAAGCTTACAGTGCACAATGGTCCATTACTAGCTGGAAATTGAGTAGTATTCTGATGTTCTTTCAAACTACATTGCTTCACTTTACTACCAATATTTTGTACATTGCCAGTTCCTATCTTAAATTTATCTCAATATTTTAAAGTTTGTAATAATTTCAGCTTTATTCAGGATGATATTCTAACTGAACTATATTACCACAAATCTGTGAATATCATGAAAATGTTGCAGTCATATAACTTTTAAAGATCATTGTTTTCCCTCTAATATGGAGGCGCACTTAGTAAGCATTCCACCCGTTTTGTTTCGCCTTGAAATCAAATAACACAAAAAACTACTCAGCACAATAAATATGCTTATAGTTGACTTTGGTAGTACTGTATGTACAATGATCGGAGTTAAATGTAGCTTGTTTCATTTATGATCCGATTAATAATAAATGAGCTTTTCCTACTAGATATTATCCATGTATTTACTTTACGATGACATTTTTACTTCGATGACCAAAAACAACTTGCAAGCAACATTAACATCAACACCTATTACATGTAATATATAGTCGCATTTTACCTGACAATCGGAATGCTGATAGAAATAATGAAGTTCACTTTGCATTATTTGTGTTTTCTTAAAGTTCTGCTTATAAGAATGGATTATTTGAGTCATACATTTCACCACCAGTGTGAACTGACATCACCCAGGTTGTTCAAATACTGTTACCACAACGTATTCTTTAATCTTTCATTCAAGTTATCCAGTATCTTAGATTTGTTTCACCTGGTTTAATGTTTTTCTCTGCTACTCCTTTGTGACGCATTGTCGAATTATTTGCTTTCTGACAATGGCTGATTGTTAGTCATTGCTTCTCCAATCATAACTTCTGCTGTGACCATAGCTGCTTTGTTGCATTGATGACTAACACGTTTTTTTTTAAAAAAATTCTGCCACAGCTAAAAAATGTACATCCTTTCTAAATTGAGATTTTAATTTTCGTACAATTATTAAAAAGATTTTTTCCATCCGGATATGTTCTAGATTCCGGTCTACCCATATACTCATACAGTGAGTTCATTTTTAAAGACCAAGCTTAATCAACACGTTTGTTGTTCACAAGGTAAAACTGATCTTAAAGATGTAATCCAAGGCTGTAAATGTTTAACATATAAATTGATATAAATTGTGTGCAAGACTGATTTATTTATTTGAACTGGATGTCGTGTAAAGTCTCATATACAGTTCCTTCTGCAAGAAACCTCACGAAACGTATTTCAAGAAATGTCAACTTACTGATTGGGGAAATGTTAATTTATAGATTAAAAACATCAAAATCCCCATTGGTAATTTACTATTAATGCTAATTTTGTCGCTGTTTTTGTAGGGCTTTTAAAAGTAACATAGTATATATGTCTGCGAATCGTGTAATGGTTTTTAATTGATCAAAATTCTGCAATATTAACTGATTCTGATTCTTTTTGCAATTGGTAACATTTTGTCTCGCAAAATACACACCCGACTGAGTATTTATGGGAATTGGCTGTATAGAGTCTTTAAATACAATTGTATACATGTTCAACTGTCGTCATTATTGCATCAACGTCAATGCGATTTTCATTGCCATTTGCGTTGTGGAAGATTTAGTTTACCAGCGTGAATCTTGTAAATTGCATTTGTTGTTTTCATATATAATTTGATTATAGTGAAAACAAAAATTAGAGTTATCAAAGTTAATGTTTTATCAGTTCTTCAGTGGTGTCGTGTATTATCGAGCTACGTTATTGTTTACATATTTTAGTCATTTAATCATCCAGCTTTTATTTTTGAACATTTTTAGATGAAGGAGGGGACTTCAACGCGATGTTTCTGAGTTTATTCTCGTTGTCACAAATAATATTAATTCGAATGTCCAATGTCGTGCAAGTGTTGACCCATTTTCCAAAGAGCTAGGATCTTCCACATCTGCATCATTCTGGAAACTCGTTTTCGTTGCAAGAAATCAAAGTTTTCGTTGATTGCTTCTATATGCACACCCTTCGTCAGTTCTTTCCAGTGGAGAGGTGTAAGTTTGGAACTTCGTTTAATTGAATTAGGTCTTCTGCTGGATCCCAACAGGTACGTACATTTAATCATATCTTCCTTAGGTCCCAAATTCTGTTCAACATGGTATATACCATCATGTTTTCTGCATGTATATAACCGTTCTTAATATACAATCCCATCTATAACCTCGCCCTTCATGTCTTCAAATTTGTAAACTCTATATGATCAAGCTTCTACACTTTTAGAGATTTCCCTGAAAGTATTGTGTCTCTGCTCGCTTTTTTCAATGGAAACATGACCTTGACGAAAATATATTTTAATACTTTAATTACATTGAAATGTGAAAATATTGTCTTTATTTTTCACTCCAAAACACAGTCAATATTTTTTTTTAAAAGTATACGATGTTACATTTTAGTATGAAAACAATTTATAGAAAATATGTTTATAATTTGAATACTTTTAGAAAAGAACATGTCCATATGCTCTGTTAGACCGCCGCAATTATGTGTTGCTAGCGTCAAATTCTTGTTTGTTTTGGTAAAGAGTTTCTTTTGATTACCTCTTGAGTAAAACAATTAAAGCTCCCTGAAGTTAGTGCTTTCTGAAGAAGAAAGAAAATCTGAGTATCTTGACACACCTTGAGTAGATTCCCAGATTGCGATGTCAAAATATTATTCAGACAAAAACTATCAATAGATGTCTTATATCTTTTTTGCTGAAACATCAGACTTGCTCTCGAGACCTAAGTAAACATGATGTCGTTTCTTTCCACGTAAAAATAATAAGACTTGCCTTGAATTGCAATCAGATTGGATGAATATTTCCTGAATAAACACTGAAAGAATTAATATTTTATTTAATAATTGTGTTGTTAAGATGATTTATTTTCTCTTTAGGTTAACATAAACCGTATGCCCGATGTAACCTAGGAAACTATACGTTCCATAGTACAGATTAACCAGACTGCCACAATATGCTGTTTAATATCTATCATCTTTTTTCAAAGCCCAAATTTAGAAGTTCCCTTGTTGTTGCAAATTGAAATCATGTCATTTAATCCCAATACCTTGCGCGCACGGACATATTATTTTCGGACAAACGGAAACGAAATAAAAACAATAGTCAATCATTCGCTAAAATCTGTCTTATATTCTTTGTATTTCCATAATCTGTGATCATATTGGAAATTGTGAAGAATTGTTCTCATCCATATCATGCTTCTGTATCATTATTCTGGTTTTACAGTAAACTGATTGTCAAAAACCAATAACAGAGCAGTACGTGAGCATTTGCTGCTTGAAAAATAGCAGTATAACTGACCTATGTATGAGCATTTACTTCTTTCCATACACCAGTATAGCAGAACATTAGGTGAGAATTTGATGCTTTCCGTACACCAGTACAACAGAACAGTACGTGAGTATTTGCTGATTCCTATATAACGCATAACAGAGCAGTACGTGGGCATTTGCTGTTTTCCATACACCAGTACAACAGCTTGATGTGAGCAGCTGCTGATTTCCATACACCAGTATAGCAGAGCATTACGTGAGAATTTGCTGATTTCTATACATCAGTATGACAGACCAGTGCTTGAGCATTTGCTGCTTTCCATACACCAGTACAACAACATTATGTGAACAGTTGCTGCTTTTTATTACTAGTACAGCAGAGCTTAAGTCAAAATAGCAACTCATATATCCATGTGAAAGTAAAAATATGTCCTAATATATAAGTGTTAAAAATCCGAACGATTTACTCTTGCAAGTTAATTTGCATTGGAATGGAAATAAGGTGGGATTGAATAACAGATAGTTTGCTTCAGTTCAGGACGCTACAGCAAAATAACAAGAAGAAGAAAAATGTCCAACTGATAATAAGCTTGTTCACCAAAAAACAGACATTGACGATCATGGGATTTTTTTTATAGCTTTTATGCACGAGTGAGAATCTTCCAAACATTTGACATGATACCGTGTTCAGTTGCATGATATTAGTGCAGATTGTAACAAATGTGAATCATAAGTACCATGAGAATTGTTACAAAATGATGTGATCATAAGATGATAGTAGCCAAATTTTATGAGCATCGGATGTACATAACTTATAGTTTAGATTTGAATTTCAAATTGTCTGGATTTATCGAGCTATTGGTAAAAGTACACTTTCATACATGCATTTTCTCCGAGACTAAAGGCACTTTATATCAAAATTGGCATGAAACATGTACACCAGTCAACAATATATATTTTGTAAGTTATATGGAAGATTTCTGAATGGCGAGAGACATATATGTATCTTATTACCGTTTTTTACTTGTAGGGTCTTCTCAATATTTAGATGTTCCAGTTATATATTTAATATTGAGACAAAGAGCCATAAAGCTGTTATTGCCTCAGAGTATTTTCAAAACAAACTTTTTCTCGCAAAGAAATAATTTGCTTTTAGCTGAGGATGAGCATTAAGGGAAACCAGAAACCAATGGAAATATAGAATAATAATAACAGTACTATAGCAGAAAACCTTATTCTGAAGTATCATCTGCAACCGTAATGCCAATATTTAAATATTGGCCTATCTTCAAAGAGCTGAATTTCCGTGACCTCGTATGCAAAATTTCCGCGCCTATTCGTTTACTTTCGGGATGTGACGTCATAGTAGCGACTCCGGCAGCCCAAGTGGGAGTTGCCAGAGTAAAAGACAATACCGTTTTGCGTTGCTTACGGGTGTAATAGAACATTAAGAAAAGCCTGTGGACAACATTTTTTCTTTTTCTTTTCCGAAAGATAAAGGCATAATGAAAGAATGGATACATTATTACAATCTAGTCGATTTCAAAGCAACACCATACAGCACTCTGTGCTCGTTACATTTCTCAAATGAATGTTACTAGAGGGATCATGAAAAAATGGCAGCTCAAGGATACGCAAATGCTAGGCCTAGACTAAAAGTTGGCGCTGTTCCAGACATACCTTTGGACATTTTAAATCCTGGGAAAAGTGTTAAACGTGTGAGTTACGAAAATAGGCAGAAGGCCGAGTAAGTGACCACAAAATACAACAATCAATTCATATATCTTTTATCTACACCAGCAGTGCTAAAAACAAATTTGGTAGCCCGACACCCTGGGCCCCTCTGGTTTTAGTTCTGGCCCATCCTGTATTCAAAGTGAGGTGCCCGTCAGGCTTGTCGAAACAAAAAATGTTTGCTTGAGGAAACTTTGACCGCGCTGGTGAAATGAGTAAATGTATTTTCAAGATGTTGACATACATGCCTTAACACGGCACAATCTAAATCAAATCACCACTGTCTAGGTGAAATTTAGATTTGATTTTAATCAAACGGAAGCTTTGCTAAAAATAAGATTCTAAACCTGTCGTGTTTCGAGAAAACACAATTTTCAGTAGTCTTATAATTTTTTTTTAAAATTTCATTGTATATATGTAGTATGTATAAACGGTAATCTGTAAAGATTGGAACTAATGTAAAACTATTCCTTGGGCAGTTTAAATAGCAGCGATTAAAAGAAAAGAGGTCAAAGTTCCACATTAACTGGCTGACAATATAAACGGGGGGGGGGGGAGACTATTGACCCAGATTCCCCTTGCCCCAATGTGCGAGCCCCCATGGGACGTGCCTTTTCTCCCTGTGATACGCCTTATTATTCCCCCAGGACAAGCTCCTTTTGCATATTCTTGTCAGCTCTGGCTAAATTGCAAAATAGCTAAAGTTTTTATTTAAGTACGCAAACAATAAAGCCGGTGTGACTAATGAACATAATCCTTATCCTTGCATTGATCTTGTGAAAAGGACTGCCTTTCGGACATACTTCAAAGAAACCATGTTCGACAGTGTGTGTATGTGTAAGCACCAGCAACTGATTTCCAAATAAACGATGCCTATTTTGTTGTTACTTACGATGCCATGGACTTCATTTTAACAGTTCAAATCTGCAGTCACAAGTTACCGTACATGTGGCAACTGTTTTTCTCACGTTTTACTCCCCACCTTATTTCCTTAGGTTTAAGTCTCAATGCATGTAATACTGTTTGCTGAATAAAATATTTATTCAGAATTAGTTCTTTAGGGCCACATATACTGCATGGTATATTTTGTTTTATTCCTTGTAATTTAATCATTGTAATTAAACTTTACATATACGGTAGAGGACTGTCAGGTGTTAACTGGCCGAGTTTCTTTGGCGGAAATGGAGACGCGATTTTGTTTGCAGAGAAAATTTCACAGTGATCATTCATTTAAGCTAATTGGTGACAATTTTATTCTTTTAATTTTATTTTACTATAGTACTCAGTGGCGTCGCTAGGGGGGTGCGGGGGGTGCGGACCGCACCGGGTGACACCATCTCAGAGGGGTGACACCAAAATGAAAAATTGCAAATTTTACAGAGCACACACTGCTCGGTCTAGTCTGATTTCATAAGCGGATAACCGATCATAGTTAAATACACGACTATCAGGCACAGCAGTGGCGTCGCTAGGGGGATGCGGGGGGGGGGGGGGGGGTGCGGACTGCACCGCGTGACACCAAAATGACATTACTAAGGATTCTGTATGGTCTGTTACGGAACAGACCATACAGAATCCGAGTGACGCCACTGATAGTACTGTTGTAGTTGTTTAAAAACATCTGAAATTTAGTTGAATAATCTTTAATCTTCGCGTTCTATTTACTGAAGAAGAAAAAATGAAAAAATAAAATAAAAATAAAACACTGTTGTGTGATATTAATTATCTCTTCCAGTGCCGGATTTAGACGTGTGTGCGTGTGATTTGAATTTTTAACGTAGCTTTAACAATTTTTCAGTCATATCGCTACGATGTCTGCAGTGTGGCAGTTTAGACTGTGGATTGCATACGTTATATTTATAAATGGTTTAGGGTTGGGGTTTTTTCTTCTGACAAATGAAAATTGACAGACATAATGTAATAATCGGGACTTCGCTGCGAAAAATTGAGAGATATTACGAGATCGGGAGGTAGATGAGAAAATACCCCCAAAATCGGGAGGTTTTTCTCCCGGCTTGAGAGTTGCCAGGTATGAACTGTCCGGGCTTGTGGAATTTCAGTCAGGGCTTGAGTTTATTTAAGTCACCAGCCCGGGGTCTGTGCCTAAAAAAATTATTTTAGCACTGACCAGTACAGTACATAAACTATTATATCAGACTGCAGATTCAACTTTTGAATGTGCAACCCAAATGTGGTCTCCTCCTGTCTGCCTCGCTCGCCAATGTTTATGTTTGGATTCGAGGACTGGCTAGTATTGCGTCACGGTACCACGTGATCTGTCGTCTCATCAAAACTCGGAAAAACTCGGCAATTTACGGAATTGTGGTATCTTCCAGGCAATATAACCACTTCCCGCTTACGATATTTAATTTATAAACATTGCAGTCGAATTACAATCTGTAGAGAATTACATACGTAAAAGGAAAAGTTTGATTTCTAGTCTCCTTTAAGCATGTTGTATTTATTAATAAATTGTCAGAGACATAAAATATGCAGATACATGTTATATTCTTGTCGATCCCGGGGAAAATTACCTTGTTTGATGTCATCATAAAGTCCATAATGTATTACTAGATTCAAACAACTGTACATAATGTCTGACAGTTATTCTCTAAAAGGTGTATTGTGCTCCAAAATGATGACCTTTTTTTATCTATTATTGTATTATGGGCCGGTAGGCTGTCAATAAAATAATGAAGCGTTAATCTTAAAAATGTTTTTTAATTTATTCCAAAGTCTGCTGGTAGGGACTTTGATAATCTTCAGGTATGATGTAATTATGTGATGCGGTACATCTTCCTAGATCGTAACCACTCCTGTTAGGTCTATGACCTTGATATAAATTGTTCTTTGTGCTACTAAAATGACACGTATTTTATGTGTTCCTTGTTACCATGAACAGTCATACTATGTGATAGAACGTTTTACAGTTGCTTGTCTGTTAATTCACAAGCTCAGGCTTTTAACAGTTGTTAAACTTTTTGTACCAATAAATATCCTTTAATAGGTCTGCTTTTCATATCTTTGTAGAGTGCAGGTAGTATTTTATTTGCAAGTGGTTTATGTGTTCTTTTCTGGCTTTGTTACGAAGCTTCTTAGGGAAATACAGTGAACGACAACATATTACGAACAATGGTTTTAATATTCCACATTTTTGTATCTCTGCTTCTGCAAGCTAAAGATACGACTGAATGAAAAGTAAATAAATGAATAAATAAATGAGCAAATAAATACAAAAAAAAAAAAATAAAAAAAAAAAAAATAAGAATGTGGCTGGAAATGAGGCGAAGGAAAGAGATTAATACTTTTCCAGCACGAGTCTTTGCTCATTATGAAACATATTTAGACGAATTTTAATGATTTTCTTATTTAGGTTTATTGAATTGAATTGACTAAAAACACATTATATTAATGTAAAAACTGTTTCGAAATATTATGAGCCAGATATCAATATCACACTGTTTCGAAATATTATGAGCCAGATATCAATATCACACTGAAATGCAGTTAAATCCATATTTTAACTGACATAACAGCGATTAATGAGTAATGGTTAGATGGGCTGTAACAGTTACCGAAGTGTCCCAGTTGCCACAGAAGAGAATTCTTACCCTAGAACTATGACAGTATCAACATTTTTCTGATATCGGCAAAAAAATGATGTAACGAAGAAGTGCTTCTAAGGAGCATAGTGCGATCTTGGGTTTTTATAAATATTTTTTTTTGTGTAGCAGCTTCTAGATTAGCTCTTCGTTATCATCTTTGCATAATTTGACAATGTAGAATAGTCTTGTTTCTATACAGTTCACACATTGCTGGATTACATTTAGCAGTTCTATCGGAATGTTCAGGGTAAGAAACATACGGGCCTATCCTAGATCTTGTTCAAGCAGAATGTTTCTTTTTATAATCGGCCTTACTATAATATATCCCCTTACTGGTTGTGACCCCGGGTATATCTTCCCCGTTGCCTCCCTCACTTGTCGGCCCTGGGACTGATAGTTAAACCTGCTTTTGCGAAAATACATTGGAGTTTATGCCACCCCGAAAACTTAGTACTTGTTATTACTATTATGTTTACTGTAGTCTTCGATGTCTGTAATGGTGTTGGAAAAGTTACGTTTCTGCTTTTAAGTCCATAAATACCGTCCAGTACCCGTGTCTTTGAGAACAATGAAGATTAATTTCATGCTTTTATCATACCTTTGTTGCTGCATGCATTCTATCAAAAGTTCTATGTGGAAATTCTTTACAAATATGCAAACAAACACTTCAAACATTTGTATCAAAATGAATATAAATAGAAACTAATAAATCAATTAAAGAAATACCTTATGGAATGCGTTTATAAAAAAAAATGAAGCGGAAGTTTTATTAAACATTTTAAGGCTAATAATGCTACTTGAAAACTGATCCATGGTAAGGAGGTTGAGTTGAAAAAGAAATGTGTTGGGTGGGGGTGGGGGTGTGAACGAACATGATTTGTATTAAATATTGCTTTGAGACGATTTATTGCTTTGAGACGATATATACGTTGAAGTCGCCCAGTGATATCAAGTTCTCTTCCTTGGGAATTTCGTCGATGAGCGAATCTAACTCGCCGTAGAACTCATCCTTGGCATCTGCGGTGACGCTTGGTGTGGGAGTGTAAACGCTGATCAGGTTGACAGATCCGGTTGTGGTGTGGAAGCTGAGGGATATCAGTCTTCCGTTTCCTTGTTGGCAGGGTTCTATCATCCCCAGCAGAGAGTTCCTGACGGCGTTTCTCTTTCCTTGCCAGAAGAACATGTAGTGTTTTCCCTGAGGAACGCGGAATCTGGTAGCCGTGTCTCCTGTATTGGTAGTGAGGTGATGTCGACCTGGAGTCTTGCAAGTTCGTCGTTGATGACTGAAGTCTTTCGAACATCGCCGATTGCCTGGAGATCATCTGAGAGCCGGTCAGCATGGTCTGGACATTCCAGCTACATAGCTTAAGGATTCGAGGTTTCCTAGTTGGTTTTCGTTTGTTATTTCTTGGTGCAGTTCGCTTGTCAGGTACTCGCGTACCTAAATCCCTAGGCACCCAGCAAGGCAGGCGAACTGTAGCGGGACGGCACCTTATTGGCTGGGGTTACACAGCTTGAGGTGGGAGGTAGCTGTACAGTGAGACCTGTTTGTCTCTCCCACCGTCGGGAGCATCCCTTTGTGTCTGACTCTACGCCAATCGAGCGGTGATTTATAACCGGTAAACTGATGCTTCCCGTGTTGTGTCGAAGCTGCCAAGCCTGGGCAGAGTGACATATAGAATCAGATGTTGCCCATGCAGCTGATTCCCCCTCTCCACGCAGCTGATGGATCAAAAGGATGGGACATGCCGATACGTCATGACACCAGTTACGTCGCAGGAGTTGCCGAGATGACACTGTAAGCAATGCCAAGTCGCCTTAGGGACTCCGTCTCCGGATTCTCTGTTGAAGTTTACTTCCTTAGCCTTTCCCATGAGATGGTATAGTCGCAAGGCAGCGAAGGCTTTGAGTCGGAGTTTACCTTCTCTTAGATGGGCGACCACCCAAGGACAACGAGTCCCATTTGACCGAAGCAGCTTGTTTTGAGGCGTCAGAAACTCGCCTATCATGCCTTCTCCAGTCAGCTTAAACACGTTCCGCCGGGCTTAGTTAAGCCACTTGTGAAGGTCTGGAGCTGGATTTAGTTGTAAGAGGCTCTATCACACGAAAGCCATTGGAGAGATTTCCAAGGGAAGTGGGTCTTGATCTCCCACATCCGGCTCGGCGATACAGTTTAAATGACGGTTACTTAATCAAATGTACACGACAGATATGAAATCATTCCATCATTCAGAGGAAAACAAATCCTGAATTTAATAATGTGTGATCGAGGTACACTAAAAAAGTAAATGTCGTGTTACAGTCTTGAGCTGTTTGGAAAATATAACAGTTATTTACGCTAACTGAAGAATAGACGACAGGGAAATCAGAAGTTCCTTTAAATTGTGAAGTATTTTATAAAACAGTTGTATTTGTATCAGTTATTTTTTTCTCGGTTATTCTGAAAAGAAGCTGAGAAAATATTTGCTGCACACGTACTCTCCCTAAGAAACCACATACCATCATTATCAAGAATGCAAAAACCTTGGGGGTGTTTATCGCTTGATTTCATTTTTCCTACAGTTTGGAAGAAAAAATGGATGAATAAAGAATTTTGCCTATTATATCGTCGCACACAACATTTCCTTCTCATCAACTGACTACGGTACAAAAGCACTGGTTTTTCGGTAAACCGACAACATTTTTATATCTTTGTTATAATTGAATTCTAATTTGTTTTCTTGTCCTATCACGAACGTGGATGGAGCACACAGCGTTATCTTTGTCCGTCCGACAGCCCATACTGTTGTGGTATCTTGTTTGAGTTAGGTCAGTTTTTTATGCCCGTTTGACCGCAGTTAGACATAAATAGGGTAGGGAATTGTTATGTCCAATAAACACATATCTGTAAACCATAACTTTTGGAGATATGAACCACAGTGCTAGATAAATAACATATATCGGTTTTTTTTTTGTTTTACCGGCATTGCACAGAAGGTTTCATAATATTTTATACAGTGTTCTTAGTCCAAATCACAGGATTGCCTTATACAACATCATTTTGGAGTAATTACTTTAAATTTAATTTACTAAGGCTGAATATGCTAGGACTATTGTGTCCACAACAATATCAATAATAAATACAGCGAATACTATTGCTCCGTTCACATCTACTGTTTCCTCCTCCTCGAACAGCTACCACTACCATTGATATTTCTATGACTCAGTCAGTTACTAAAGAGTATAAAAACAGCTACCACTACCATTGATACTTCTGCTGCTACTACTACTACATGACTCAGTCAGTTACTAAAGAGTCTTAACTTTTTGTTTTTAATTTTTCTTGCAACATGATGACAGAATAGAATGTTAGTGTATGCAACGGAAAGCAGCACAAGAACCTAAATAGAAAATAAAATGCTTTAGAATTTTGTTTAGGATGACTAAACGTATATGAGATTTCGGTACTCCCAGTAAATCTCACTTTCACTTATTATTTATTCAAATGCAACTAAATTTTAAATATTGAACTGGATGTCAGTAATATGTAGAAAATGTAAACGGAAATTAACTGGTAATAACTAGAATAGCATCTTTTATGATTCCGTCTCGTGCTGTTTTCTATTAATAATATCGTCAAATGTACCAACATAACCTGTAGCTATATTTTAAAGCTATCAGGAAATGTATTGAGATTCCCAAGTTAATTATCAGCAAAAGCGATAGCCACAATTTTATAAATTCAGTCATTAAAGATGATTTTGCAAAGATCGATGTTGATTCCTCAAGCTCTATATTTTCCCAGGCTTATAAAAATGTCGTAATATATCCTGAAATAATGTTGATAACTCATTCTTTACAATGCCACAGCGGTACGAAGTTTTTCAAATTTGAAACTTGAGGCAAGGAATTGACTGCTAAGGCTCATTCCTCAGAAAATCCATATTTCTTTGCAATTCTAATTTCAGTCAATTTAAAGTTGACTTAGAACGATATTTTGGTATTCGAAGTTGAAATCAATTCACAAAATTTAACACTAATACTGACCCATTTAATTTGTTTCATTTCTTCCACTCATTCATAAGCTTTTAACTGTATCTACCAAAAGAAATCAGATCTATATATAAGATCAAATCTTTTTATAAATAATTGTTGGGCCCCCTCCAGCTACCAAAGAAACAAAGACGTGGACTATTTTGAGGTTGAAATTAGTACGTTGTACATTATTCACAAAAATTATGGTACGCAAATAGCTCTTTCAGTTCAACTTCTTATAGGCTAATTTGCATCCTCGTTCTTTACAAGCATGCTAAAGTGCATTAAAATGTTTTTCTACTGCATGATCTATTTAAGGTGTTTAATGTTGTTATTTTGCGTTTATTGTTGAATAACCGGTCATTTTCCGAATAACACAGGTAATGAACCCAGAAAATACAACAATGCAATATTATTACTGCAATCCTCACTAATTTAGTTTTGTCTCTCTTTCTCTCTTTTCAACCTTGAACGTTTAAACCCTGTCGCGCAAGAATATTCTCACTTTATCTGAACCGGTCATATTTTTTAATTATCTAATCAGTTCCACAGACCGCAATTGATTTCCTGAATGAAAAATAAGAGCCAGGTTGAAAATCTTCAGCACAAGTCGGAGCAAAAACAAAGCATTTGTTTACAAAGGTGAAGAAATATTCAATTATTTTGAGTTAAAAAAAGTACACGATATAAATCCACTTGAAACAAGTTCTTTCTAAAATCTATGTGGTATAGTTCACGCTAGGTCCCCATAAAATCCAAATTTTGTGAAAGGTCAGGTTTGATGAATTTCAAGGCCTAAACTTTATTGTGGATATATCCTAAGATGATGGATTTTCGTCGATGCAAATTAAAACAAGTATAAATTAAACTGGCATTATGTGGAGAGAGAGAGAGAGAGAGAGAGACAGAGAGACAGAGAGACAGAGATTGCTTTAAGATTTGCATGGACATTCCAATGGTTGTCACTGTATTGAAGCAGGGTCACGGAGTACTTACAACATAGAGATGATTTCTTCAAACAGGGGTCCATGACAGTAGTCCAACTGGTAGTGCTTTGAATATAGTTGATTATGCTGTTTGTACAATTCTAGTTAAATAATAGCTTCTTAATCCAAAATGGTTGTAACAGAATGGCTGCTCAGATCGATCGGCCAAGGGGTTGGTTGTACTAACACGTTTGGAATCGATTTGTATTTTAACTACAAAGAGAAAATGGTTGTGAAAACTGGATATACAGAAATGAATGTAAGTTTTGTCTAATTGCTTTTAACCGAATTCTTTTACTTTGCTACAAAGTAAATCTGCCCTTTTAATGTACCAATGCGCGTTTAATACGATTACTTACTAATGGGAAGCTTGCAGACATCCATGAAATTATTCATTGCAAATTTTGTATAATCTTTGCCTGGCTTCCTTTGTTTGTTCAAGTTTACAAATGACAACTGAAATAACTGTCCTTTTACTCCTGAAATAAGGCAAATATGTCGGTTAAGAAATGAATAACATATTTCCTCTTGTTCACAATTTCTAAGATTTTTTTAAATATGGAAAAGGAAATTCATGGATGGCATGGCCGTCTGTAATAGCTATCTCTTCTTACTTTGCCAGGATTATAAAGTGATTAATTTGAATCAGTTGAATTACAGTCCCCAGTTATCTCATTATTGTTCACACATTACCATTTTATATTATGAGTAGTTATTCCGTGTTTCATTTACGTTGCGCAGACTAGGATCCGTTTTGTTTAATGTTTAATGAAAAAGCCAAATATTGGTTGTTTATACAATGCAATAAAATAATTTTAGATCTTGCTGTACTGTATTTACTGTAAGTAACTTGTTTTAAGCAAATCCTGACGAAGGATTGTTGAATCCCATAAATTTATAAATTTCTCTGAAGAAATTTTAGCTGTAGAGATGTCTAGAAACCAGTCTATTTGAAGCAGTATCTAGTCCTCAGCCGTGTTTGTTTCCTTTGAGGACTTCAACTTTATATAGGAATCGCACCTGAAATAATTACATTGACATTATCTTGAATCGGCACAAAGTGAAAATAGTAGTCATTTGCATCCAGAAGTTTCATTTTGCTCTCAAACCATTTTATTTTCTATTGAATTCCTGTCAATCGTACCACTTAACGCGAGTATCTTTGTGTTTATTTCATCGTTAACTTTTGTCAATTGTACTACTTAACACGAGCTTCTTTGTGCTTATTTCACTGATAATTCTCTTAGCTGTACCAATGAACGCGAACATTTTTGTGAATATTTCAGTGTTAATTCTGTCATTGGTAGCGACTAATGTAATTGTCTTTCTGTTTATTTCAGTTTTAGCAGCTTCCATATCTGTGTTAATTTATCAATGCTGCTTTGCAAGGGAGGCTCTTTATATGCTTGAGTTTTCAATTCATCTGTAGCTATTGTAACGGTTTTCTCCAAAAATAAATTAAATCTTTTCCCATACATCTCGTTAAATCTTTGCCCAGTTTCTTCGTTCGTTTATCTATTTCTGCAATAACACCCTGCAAAACACATAGGTTAGCTTATATGTCACTTATCGATTAACATGTTATTTTGCAAGTTTTTGGATTGCTCAACCGCATCATGTAATTGGTTGCAAAACTGGATGAACAGTTTTGCTTAGCCCCTTTCTTACAGAGATGTGTACTTGATACATCGTACATAGACTTCCTTCATCTAACTGTTCTTTCTTTAGCCTTTGTTTTTTTTCCCTTCCTCTTCTCATTCATTTTCTGCACATTAGTGTTAGATGTGATCTTGTTATTCGTGCATGCAATTTGATGTTAAATTCACTCATCAATAGTCGGGTTCAATGATCTTTATATATAATGTTTTTCAAGTCTCTGTGTTGCATATCCAACTAAAATTTAAAGTCCCATAATTTCCGAGAGAATGTTTTGTATTTATTCAATTTCACTTTCCAATGCATCTCTTTCACAGTCTATCCTTTGTATAATCGATTATAAAATTATTTAACGTTAGGTAAATCGTCTGCTCCTTCTGTTACTGCTTTTAGGGTTTTTATAGTTCTGACCAACGTACAGAATCCCTGTTTCAGCAATGTCTTCAGCTTCTAAAATCATGTCTGTTCTCATTAATGTGTATACTACCTCTCAGATTTCGATAAATCTTTGATTGGAATACTTCTCAACAGCAGTTAATGTATTGAAAACAGCCATCTGTTTTTGTTACATTTTATTGGGTCAATTGCACCTCGAAGTGAAATATTTCCAAACAGCATGTACCTGCTTCATTTCCTTACTTGGAAATCACAAGCTACATGCATACAATTAAAGAGCTATTATTTTAACATATTCATTTCATATGGTGATGCTGAAACAGTTGATTGTAAACCTCTATAATTGCTGTAATAGGCGTAAACATTGAAACACATTTTTAGGTGATAAATATTACCATACACACGAATAGTAGCATTTAGTCTATTTTATCAATGTATGGATTATTGGGCATGAAAATCCCGGAAACTGTTTCTGATTCAGTAGGTGCTTGCGATGTTCTCTGGGTAGCGAATACTGACAATTTTGTATTTTAGTTGGATATTTATATTGTGTAGTTGCTACTCGGAATCATTAAACTTATGAGTTGTGCTTCAAGTATGCGACATCATTGGATCGTATTGATGTTTTCATGTACATTTGGAACTATCTGAAATTAAGGCATTTCTTTTTTCGTTCTTATCACTGACGAAGTGAATAAGAATGTGTTTAAGGTATTAGAAATGCTTTAACACTCAACAACTAAATCTGCTCTCGGCAATGAAATGGTTAGTCTTCTATTGGAAATGTAGCTTTCTTGGTTTAAGTTGTCTATTGATCTAACGATGTTCATTGTCAAGTTCTTGCCATATTGTGTTTTCATCAATAATTTTTTTATTTATTCCTTATGCATTCTGTATAGTTTTTGACAACGAAAATAAATTCGACATCGCATGTCTTGTCATCAGTGATCGATTTGGGTATCAATTCATATATACTACTCAGCTTAACGATGGCTGATGTTATTACACGATCTTGCTTCAACACCTTGCTGCTAATGGTTTTTTCATTTAAAGCCTTGTATAACAATTCCAATGACTGTTGTACCGAATAATGTAACGTTTGGTGGAACATAAGGCCAATAGCTAATCCAGATAATCACAATCCAGATGTTGAAATAACTTCACAGCTGAAACTAGTTCATACTTGCTTTGAACCTTTCAATGCTTATTGTTCTGTATTTCTTTTCCATCCTGTTTACGTGTTTAATATCTCTGGCCACATCATTCATTTTTATCTCTGTAACTTGTAAAATACTTGTGTTATCTTTTCACTCATCTCAAACCTTTTTTGCTTAACAAGAAAATCTACATATTGTGTAAAAATTTAGGTACAAATCAACTTGCTATGAGGTAGTCTATAGGGATTATTAAGCCAAAATATACATGGAATAATCAGCTTAAAAGATCTTCAGTATCCATTATTAATTGAGGCAAATCGTAAGTTTAATTGCTGTTGTTTTTTATTTCTTTCAAATGTATACTGGATAAAATAGTCAAGGTAATGTCACATATAACATCGTGCTGATGATGTTTTTTGCTTCACAAGACATGCTGTTTGCAGTGAAACGTTAGCAATGTATGTTCGGTTTTAAAATCGAGTATACACTGTCAAAAACTTTGTCATATAAAAGACCATGAGATATGAGGTAACCAGTTTTGAACTGATTGAAGGAAGATAGGAAAATTAGCTTTGCAATTGTTTTAAAGTCTATTGTTGATGGTTGAAAAAAATCAGTACATTTTTCATAAGCATACTGTGAGAACAAATTTATGTCCGACGTGTAAGTAGTCAGTTATGATGTTTGCTTCGCTAGATAAAAAACTTATCATAACCTGTCAATGATATAAAAATTAATGTTCTGCTAAAATATTTCTGGCACTTCGATGTATGAAACTGTTATGATACTGCTATCATTGGAGGTTTTCCTTGTGTTTTCGCTGATTTTTCATTATGTTCAATATGCCTTATCACTGTGCGTTGAAAAGGTGATAACAAGGTTAATTTCAATATGAATTTAAGTGACTGCTTCTAGTTGAAATACTTCTGATTATTTAACAACTTTTAACAACATATATTTAACAACTTTGGAGTCATATCACAATGATGGCTGCAGTGTGGCAGTTTATTGTGATGTTAAGCACTCTGGCATCATGAGATAGACATGTAGCATGATGTTCCACCAAGTCACATTATTCTGATACCAGTCCGAACAGTCGTAACACTAACTTCTTAACGCTGAGCGCCTAGCAAGGCAGCTGTAGTACCATTCATATAAGTCGTTGGTATAACTCGGCTGGGGTTCGAACCCACGACCTTCCACATCCGAGGCGGACGTTCTAACCACTAAACCAATGGAGCGGTTAGGAGTGTTCTGGTATTTAGTAGTAACAAGAGTAATGAAGTAATATTACCTAATGCTTTTGTTTGTATTCAGTAGTAAGAAAAGTATTCCACCAATGTTGTAATTATCACTTGCACATATTGAGGGTGATGCAGTAGTGTGTAATATGCAACAGGGTACGGTAGATGATGAGTCTGAACTAATCAGCAAATCATTTTAGGTTGTTTTGTTTTGTTTTGAGGATCAACTATTTTAAATTTAACTACTGTTTCAGAAGTCACACATATTGCGTGTGGCTGAGGCATACTTTACCAGTACACTTTCTGTCGTAGATACATGATAGTTATAACTAAAATATGACACTTAAGTATGTCTATAGGGGAAATCGAAAAGGAATACAATGATTGTGGCGCCTCTGAAACGCGATAAGTATCACCAAGAAATATGTCGTATAGTTTGGACTGAAGGAAGAAATACAGCTTTAAGATTTGGCTGCAAGATTTTTATAATCTATGCATACTCAAACCATGCTTTGACTGAGGTAATATCCATCTATATATCAGTTTAGATAACAAAATGTCGGCTAAAACAAATGCCTAAAATGTTCATATTAAGTAATTTTATTTACCAGTCAGTTTCTCTCTCGGAAGAATAGATTCTTCCTATATTCCTATTTGTGTTGACCAAATAATCAATAAATCAGCAGTGCAATGGCTTCATCGGGTTTCGCATATGCGTGATATCATTAAATATATATCGAGATGAAATTTATTTTCGAATGAATACAATTTCTTTCTTCTTGCCTTTTCTATAGTATTTTAGAATATCGAGCACATAATTCAAGCCAAATACCCAAAAGAAGAAAGGAATTTTTGTCCTCCAAGTGTGTATTTTAAAAGATTAAGAGCAGATTGGTTCTTCTCCCTCTTGGTTTAAATATTACGCAGAATTAGAAAAAGATACATTCATTGGAGTTGTTCAATAATCGTACACTAACACTCCTAAGTTTTCATGAACATTATGTAAGAAATGTTGAGTTGGATAAAGGAACTTGAAGCAGAGTTAAAAATGTTGGATCACAAGGCATTTATATCAAGTTATAAGGAAATGCCTCAATTTAAAATTAACTTTATGCTGTCGTCCTAGATTATATAAATTAGTTTAAATAACCTTATTTCCTGTACTTTTATAATTTGTTCTCACTGTTTTAATGGAAAATATGTCGAATATGTGATGCGTAATTGAGAAGTGCACTAATAGTAGTTAAGTGGGATACATTAGGGACAATGGGACTTAGCATTAAAAAGACCCCTGGGACACTTTAGGGACAATGGAAATTTAACATGGAGAAAAATCGTGGGTCACTTTAGGGACAATGGGAATTTAACATAGAGTTTGGGTCTGTCTAGGGACAAGGGAAATTAACATGGGAATAGAGTTTGGGTTTGTCTAGGGACAAGGGGAATTGAATATGGGATTTTTTTTTTTTTTTTAAAGTTTTTTTTAAATTTAAATTTAAATTTAAATTTAGAAAAGGGGTAGGCAATGGAAAGGCTATCTCTTTTCGAGAAATATGGCTGGCCCTGAAAAGGGCCTTTGGGTTTATGTTAATATTAATATTAACATAGATGGCATCTGTCACATCTTCTTCTTCTTCTTCTTCTTAAACTCCTTCTAACTACCGGTCCATACACAAGTACCCTCTTGAGACATCCTTGTCTTTCTATGTAAACTCTCCTCATCCATTGACTAGTATCTGTCCTATCAACAACAGTCCACTTTGACCTGACATACATGAGCATGTCCGTCCTAAACATCATGGAAGACACAAGGGTGGATGACTCAACTGTGGTCCACATCTTGAAGCGACGAGAATAGGTGAATCAATGCAGTGAACTGTGCTTATTTATAGGTACAGGAAGGATTGAAACGGATTGAATTCATTCACCAATCCGAACACGCGTTACAAAATTCAGTCAGCTCGCATCCAATCCGAAGAGAGCAGTCTGTGACGTCACGTGGTCTATATAGATTCGTTAGCGCTTGTGTGCAGTCAATCTATGCGACAGTGATTCAACATGACGGAAACTCAGAAAACGATCCATTGGGGTGCACCAGCAGGGGAGACTGCCCAAGGGAACCCGGACTTACTTTCAGAAGAGGTACACTGGGATTTTGTGGATTTTCTTACCTCGCAAGAATTTGTTCCAGAACCTTCGTTACCTTCTTCATTACCGCAAGTGGAGAATTTTAGACAGAGACAGAAAGAAGAATTGGAGAAATTTATGCAACGACAAAAGGAAGCGGAACAAGCTTTTCTCCTACAGCAACAGCAACAGCAACAAGAAGAGGTAAGAAAAAAACAACAGCAACAACAGCAAGAAGAAGTAGCAGCAAAGAAACAAGAGGGTGAAAATCAAACGGCTACGGTACTGTTGGACATTTTAGCGGAGTTAAGAAGTCTGAAACAAATGTATCAGACTTCTTTATCACGACCGAAGAGAATACGACCTTCCCGAGCTAAACACGCCAACCCTGTGACTAAGCCTGTCGTACCACCCTTAGTGATTTCAACCCAATCATCAGAAGTAGGCCTTGGCCGTGGCAAAGGCTTAAGGCAGTTAAAGTTGATTGGTTAAACTCACCCCTACACCAAAATAAAAAGGCCCTTTTCAGGGCCACCCACATTTCTCGAAAAGAAATACAATTTCAATTTGCCAATAACTCAAAAATAAACCCCACTCATTTTACCCTTATAGTACGTGTCTGTGTATGAGTGCGCGAGTGTAGCTTCTTATTTTAAAATCAAAACTCAAAGACACTTACCTTATATCATTAATGTATTCTTTTCTCCATTCTTTTACAATCCAATTCACAATTCACCACAGAACACTTTAATTAAAAGTTCATTGACTTCTTCTTTCTCCTTGTTTAGTCTCTCTGTTTTTTGAATTTCTTCACCGTTTTTACCTCATTTTCTTCCCTTCTTCTTTTCTTCTCCTGTTTCTTTGCTTCTTTTAAATAGAATTGTCTTCTTTCTTCCTCTTCTTCCTCTGAAGAATCCCTCTCTTCTTCCGAAGAATCCCTCTCTTCTTCTGAAGAATCCTTCTTTTCTTCTGACTCCTCTTGTTTCTTTTTTGGGCAATCTGGAGACCAATGTCCTTTTTCTTTACAATAATAACAGGTATCTTGACTTTTGTCTCTTTTAGTCCCTGTTTTTGTTCTTTTTTGACGGTCTGGACACTCTGAAGACCAATGCCCTTTCTTCTGACAGATATAGCAAGTATCTTGACTTTTATCTCGAAAGGAAGGAGAGTAGTCCGTCGGCTGGTCTGAAGAGAATTTTCTAATGACCCCTCGCAAAGCTCTGACGAAACGTTCCATCTGGGTAGTCTCTTCCATCGTTGTGCTCGGCTTGAGAGTGAAATGAATAGTGAAAGGACAAGACACACACCCTTTTTATATACGCTTGTTTGCCAAGACTATAAATTAGTCTGTGGTGTTTAAACTTGAGTCATTTGACGTTTTGCACTCAAGATGAAACGATCCCATTCATTCGAGAAGAAAGAAGAAGAAGAAAGTAAGAGGCAGAAACGTGATCTATCGCCTCGTACGAGGGCTGAAATCTTGGCACAAATTCATGCCAGTGATTTTGAAGAGGACATGAGTGAACCAGAATCCGAACCCTCTAAACCAAGTTCACCACCCTTAGTCAACCCTGAAAAGTACTATTCCATTCGAGAGACGGAAAAGCGCTCCTCTAGAAAATTTAGAACCACGGCTTACACCTACACGGTGAAGTTTAAAGATTTCAAGGCCGACCTACCCTTGGAGAAAGCAGAAGGGTTTATCACCGAGATGTGGGATTCTTTGCTCACCTCACTCAAGCGACAATGTCAACCCAAAGAAGACGATCGCTTGACACTATCCATAGATCACGACGGTTTGAAATCCCCTGTTTGGATCGAGTTTAGCAGACCCGCAGAACTAACCCATTCCAAAGTCATGGACAAGATTCAACACGTACAACAATCTAATGACCAGTTTGACATCACCGATGGTAAAGCCACACTGAAAATGGCTCACGTCTCTCTTCCTCAAGGGACAGGACGCAAAAAGATGTTATTGGTGGACGACCTTCGCAACACCAAAAAGAGTCTCGTCCGAATTAACAACCCTCAAGACCAGATGTGCTTAGCCCGTGCCATCGTGGTGGGACGAACCTATGCCAACAAGAACGACACGGTAGAATGGAAAAGAACCTGGGAGAACATTCGAAAATCGAACCGAACCAAACAGCGAAACGAAGCAGAACTCCTGTTGCAACAAGCTGGCCTGTCCAAAGACACACCCTGTGGCATTCCTGAGATGCAAAAATTGCAAGATGCCCTAGCTCCACGCTACACCTTGAAAGTGCACCCTCAAGAAATGCGCGGGTCTCTGTTGTTTCGAGGCCAAGACTTTAAGGACGGAAAATACATTCATGTCTATCATCACGATGACCATTTCGATACCATTACCAGTAGCACTGGATTCCTGGGATACGGTTATTATTGTGAGAAATGTGATTATGGTTATAACAATCGAGAGCAACACAAGCATTGTGGATTGAAATGCCCAGGATGTTTGGCCTCTCCACCCTG
The DNA here is from genome assembly GCA_028554795.2 of Sinohyriopsis cumingii. Classification (NCBI taxonomy): domain Eukaryota; kingdom Metazoa; phylum Mollusca; class Bivalvia; order Unionida; family Unionidae; genus Sinohyriopsis; species Sinohyriopsis cumingii. Next base: position 87,364,067 of record CM068827.1, read on the forward strand.
TCTGAGCGAAGAACCAGTGCCTTGTTCAACTTGTCTGCGTACGTTTGTCAGCCCTGCCTGTTACCAGCAACATCTGAAGACGCAAGGTTCACAGCAGAAATGTGCTTGTCAACTCTTGAGATTGTGCCCTACCTGTGGACAAGGCATACTTACCAACAATGCCAAGGCACACGTATGTCGAGGAAAGAAAAAATGTCACATTTGTCACCACATCGTGGACTTGGAACACGAATGCTACGTGCAAAAATACCAACCCCCACCAGAGAAAGAGGACGGTCACAAGAAGAAAAGCAATTTCATCTTTTTCGATTTCGAATGCATGCAAGAGACTGGCATTCACATCCCTAATTTCTGCGTGGCTCATCGAGCGTGCGAGAAGTGCATTCAAGAACCTATCTTCAGTCATTGCCCTCACTGCAGCAAGATTCCTGGAGGGCGTGAAAAAATCTTTCGGGGACCAAACACGTTAGCCGATTTTGCCCAATGGGTCTTAGACCCCATCGACAAGACGTGGAGCCAAGAGGACATCGAACGTTACGGAGATTGTCATCGTCATGCCACGGTGATGGCTCACAATTTCTCCGGATACGATGGACAGTTTCTTTTGAGGTACTATACGGAACATGGCACCGAACGTCCTAAAGTGATTTTGAACGGAGCCAAAATCATTTTCATGCAAGTGGGACAAGTACAGTTTAAAGATTCGATGAGTTACTTGGCCATGCCTTTGAGCCGAATGCCTAAAACGTTTGGAATGACAGAAATGGCTAAAGGGTACGTTCCACACTTTTTCAGTACGGAAGCCAATCAACATGCTGTTCTACCCCATTTGCCTGAGGCTCACTATTACGACCCCGACAACATGCGTACCGAACAACGAGAAGCTTTCTACGCTTGGTACCAAGCTCACGCCTCGGACCCTTTCGACTTTCAGGAAGAAATGTTAAAGTATTGTCGTTCCGACGTGGACATTTTACGGCGTTGCTGTGGAAAATTTCGAGAACTGTTCATGGAACACGGAGGGGTCGATCCTTTGAAAGAAGCTTGCACCATTGCCAAAGCGTGTTCCTTAGTGTACCGCCAACGATTCATGCCTGAAAACACCGTGGCTGTCATCAGTCCTCAAACGACCCACTATGTCAAGCGTCAATACTCGGTCAAAGCCCTACGTTGGTTACATTACTTGTGCGACAAGGAAGACAAATTGATTCAGCATGCCCGCAAAGGAGGAGGCGAAAAGACCATCGGAACGTATTCGGTAGATGGCTGGGACTTAGAAAACCCCAAGATCGTGTACGAGTTTAACGGTTGCTTATTTCACGGATGTCCCGTCTGTTACCCTGACCGTGGCACTAAAAATCAGTTTTTGCAACGAACCATGGAAGACTTGTACCAGGACACTTGTCAGCGACGCCTAAAGTTAGAACAGCAAATATACCAAGTGGTGGAAATGTGGGAACACGAGTACGATCACCGTATGAAAACCGATCCCGAGTTTAAACGCCTCGTGGAAAGTTACCACTTCATGGACCCGCTGAACCCGAGGGATAGTTTGTACGGAGGAAGGACCAATGCCACCTGTTTGCTGTACCAAGCCGACGAAGAGAAAGGAGAAGAAATCAAATACTTGGACGTGTGTTCGCTGTATCCCTACGTGTGCAAATATTGTCGCTTTCCTGTAGGGCACCCGCAATTGTTCACGGAACACATCGGCCTGAAAAACATTCGACAATACGAAGGCTTGATCAAGTGTAAAGTTTTGCCTCCCACGAACCTATACCATCCCGTCTTACCTCACCATTGTCAAGGCAAACTGATGTTTCCCTTGTGCCGTACTTGTGCCGAAACGTGCAACCAGGACCAACCTTGCCATCACAGCCAGGAAGAACGTGCCTTGACGGGAACCTGGGTCTTCGTGGAATTGTTCAAAGCTCTGGACATGGGATACCAACTGTTAGAAGTGTACGAAATTTGCCACTTTCCCAAGACACAACAGTACCACAAGGGTGACCCTACTCAGAAAGGCATTTTCGCCGACTACGTGGATGCCTTTTTGAAACTGAAACAAGAAGCCAGCAGCTATCCTTCCTGGTGTCACACTCCCGAAGACCAAATACAATTCAAAGAGAAATACTACGCACAAGAAGGCATCTCTTTAGACCACATCGAAAAAAACGAAGGCAGGCGATCGTTTGCCAAGGTGATGTTAAATTGCTTGTGGGGTAAAATGGCACAACGACCGTGTTTACCCAAGACGGAATATTTGACAGAACCTTCCCGCTACTTCCAGATGATTCACGACAAAACCAAATACATGAAACACGTGGACGTCGTTCGAGAGGATTTGATCTTGGTCAATTACGAAGAAGATCTGGACTTTGTACAAGACGACCCTTTTGGAAACGTCATCATTGCGGCTTACGTGACAGCTCATGCTCGCTTAAAATTGTACGAAGCTTTAGAACTGTTAGAAGAACGCGTCCTGTACTTTGACACGGACAGTTGCATTTACATCCATCACCCGATTCAACAGCACCCTGACATCGAAGGAGACCGTTTAGGAGCCTGGACAGACGAGCATCCCGACGACAAGATTCTAAGTTTCGTCAGTGGTGGTCCCAAAAATTACGGCTACGAATACCGGGACAAACAAGGAGAAGTGCACACGACGTGCAAAGTGAAAGGACTGACTCTGAATCATCGTACCAGTCGAGTGGTCAACTTTGGGGTATTGAAAGAAGCCTTGCAATCGGGAGAGGATGGAAACTTTAAAGTGACCACCTATCAACCGAACAAGATTGTACGTTTACCCACTCACCACATCGTCAGTCGACCCTTGGAAAAAGTCTATCAAATTGTATACCAGAAGCGAGTGCGACTTCCCAATCACTTCACCTTACCGTACGGTCACGTTGGTATTGGTCTGTATATGAAAAGGAACCCTAGGCAAGATCGATAGTTCATTGTTCATTGAAGTAACTTACCATGTCATTGACGAAGAAGAAACCAGATTGGTTAGGAGTCAAATGTTGGACATGACCGAGACCAGGGTTTTGAGGCTTGGACACAAGAGGTGGCCCAGTATGCACGAGAGTTATTCAAGGAAAAAAGTTACTTTTCAACCTGTGTTAGTGACGGTGCCAGAAGAACCCGTCACCCAGGACAGGACTGTCGTGGACAGGCCTGAAAGACCCTTTCGGGAGGACACTTGTGTGACCTTACCCCTACTATAGAACTGGTTAGAACTTTACCCAAAACATGTTGTACAGACACTTGTGTTTATTCCACGTTCATGGTTATCATGTGCCTTTTATTCTTGTACTTAAGCCTTTGGCTTTTATGTATTTTTGTCTTTCGTATTCATGTTTGAAACATTCAATAAACGTGTTCTGAAAAAGTATATAAACTCTTGTCTTGTTTGTTTTTCGTGTCACAAGTGACATTTCTCACACCATGGCTACCTCTGCTGTCTCTGCTCCCTCTTCCTCTACTGTCAAAGTCATCGACGAACACTTAGATCGTGCCAGTTGGGAGGTTTTGTATCTTCGCCATCCTTTTAACATGCTCATTGCTGGACCTAGCGGTTCAGGCAAAACCGAATTCGTCAAACGTTTGATCGAACATAAACATCATTTGATCGATCGACCCCCTCAACGAATCGTGTGGTGTTACAAAGAGTGGCAATCGGCGTACAGCCTCTTGCGAGAAAGTCAAGGCGATTCCATCGTGTTTGTGGAAGGCATTCCTAAAGAAGACGATGGCATCGTCTCTGACTCCCGTCTAACCCATTTGGTCATTTTCGACGACATGTTAGGAGAAGACGAAGAAGAAATTAAACTGTGGTTCACGCGCAAAGGGCATCACCGTAATGCCAGTGTCGTTTACATCACCCAAAATTTGTTTCAACAAAGTAAAGCCCATCGCACCATCAGTCTCAATGCGCATTACGTGGTCTTGTTTAAAAGCCCTCGAGATAAATCGCAAGTGCAAGTCTTAGCCAAACAGTTAGGAACGCCTTGGCTGACTCAGGCGTACGACGATGCCACTCAAACGCCACACGCCTATTTACTCGTCGATTTGAAACCTACGACTCCTGAGGATTTGCGATTTCGTACCCACTTGTTTCACCACTGGTGCCAAGACGGAGGGCCTGTCCTGTACACGTCTCCGTCCTCGACTTCATTTCACTCCACATAAAAAAATCTATAAAAACCTCAGACCCTTTTTCGTCTGTCTCACTCTCAGTGCGAACATGACGTCCCTTCAGTCGCATCTTCCCGTCAAATTGATTCGTGCCTTGTATGGCATCAGTCGAGAAAAAGATCCACAAACACGAGCTCGTGTCTTAGAAGCTAGTCTCAAAGAAGTCTTACGATGGTTCACGGTGACGGCACGTCAATTACTCCAAGGAATCATTCAGATTCCTCATCAAACCAAACGCTTTTTCGATCGAAACAAAGTCGCTTTGGTCCAACTGGCCGATCCCCGCATCGACACTCAAACCAAAAAACAAATCATTTTGAAACCTGGAGGGAGCGGTACTCTAGGAGGGGTTATCATTCGCTCACTCTTAAGATGGGATCCTAATGCCCCCAAAGTTATCCCCAAGACAAAAGTCCAACGAAGCCCCAAGAAGAAAAAGACCAGGTCCCCAAGGAGAACTTCTCCAGTGGCAGGACCCTCCTCTGACCAGACACCACCACCACCCCGGAAAAAGAAAAGAAGCCCCCAGAAAAAGAAAAGTCCACAGAAAACTAGTCGCAAGAGAGACACTTCGGCCAGGACGCAACCTTACACTCGCAAACCACGACCTGCCACGGCGGTGACTGCGTCTCCGGCAGCTTCACGTTTGTCCACTTCTCCGTTAATGACACCCAGAACTGAAGAGTACTTGGAGACGTTGATCACACCAAGAACTTCTCCGTTGATGACCCCCAAAAGAACTTCCCCAGTGGCAGGACCTTCCAATTTAGTGGCAGTGGCTGCTGCTCACAAAGTACCTTCTCCCAAAATCAAAGTTCAAGAAAGATCGGGCATGTTACAAAGTTTACTGGATTTGTCCAAGCAAGAACTGGCTCGATTTAGTCCGTTACGTACCCCTGCACGACGTGTCATGCCTGTCCTCAAACTAATACGACGTAAAGACAATCAGTGGCGACGCGTTCCAGTATAAAAAAGGCCTGTGACCAAGTCGGGTATCAGTGTTTTTTTGGTGCTCCTGAAGACTCAAAGATGTCACCCTCCAGAAAACCCCAAGGAAAGAAAAGGAAAGGACTGCCGCCACGTTTAGCCAAACATGGGGACATGTTATCTGTCCTGTCCAAAGCTTCTCCACCCCTACGAAAAAAACTCATTCAAACAGCCTCCAAAGAGGTCATCGATACCGTGTGCGAATGTTGTTTGAACGTTTTGAAAGGCACGATCCCTTTGTCCAAACACCAGAAACAATGCTTAGGCAAACATCGTCACGTTCTTTGCCAAATGGTTCAAAAGAAAATTCCCATTCGTCAGAAAAAGAAGATGTTGGTCCAACGTGGAGGCATTTTACCTCTCTTGTTAGGCCTCATACTGAAAGGAGTCTTGGGAACCATGTTGGGAGGCCTGGTGGGAGCAAGATAAAAAGACCCTCGGAAGTCCCAAGATCTCAGAATCGACCCCTGACAACCCCATGGAAGGACGAAAACTAGCTTTAGTGCCTTACAAACGATGGATGGAATACCATCGGTGGCAAGAACAACGCACCCCGCATTTACCTCCCAATCCCAATTTGAGCGAAATGTCCCAGTTACAACACGAATTGCAGTCCTTGATGGATCGCCAAGATTTGTCCGAAACAGAAAAATCACAAAAGTACGGTCAACTCTTGCAACGACTGCAACTCTTTCACCAGAAAGCTTTAGACGAAACAGCTCTACCCACTCTGAAAGATTTTAAGACCTTGATGAAAAGTCCAGCACCATCACCAGTACCAGTACCAGTACCAGTACCACCAGTACCCGTGACCAAGACAGAAAAAGGAGAAGAAGAGGAAGGGTTTCAAACTCCACCAGAAAAAGTACGCAAGTTAACAACACCACCTACCTCCAGAATTGGATGGATTAAAAAGATGATGGCCACCCCTTCTTCATCACAAGAGAAAAAGAAAGTGAAAACAGAAGTGAAGACAGAAGTGAAACAAGAACCGATATCCCCCGCTCAGACATCCTTCTCCTCTTCGACACCTATTGCTGGCCGCACACGCAAAGCATTGCAATCCAAGAAAATACCCCAAGAGAAAAAGAGTAGCATCCTCCAAGAGTGGGTGTCTTATTAACACACCAACCAACACAAAAAAATGGAAAAAGTCTTAGCCAGTATTTACTACGATCCCTCCCATCCTGCAGGTTACGCAGGAGTTCAAAAATTGTATCGTGCTGCCAAAACGCGACTGAAAAGTCTCCGTTTACCTCAAGTGCAACGATGGTTACAAGAACAAGCTACCTACACTTTACACAAACCCATTCGACGCAAGTTTGCCAGAAGTCGCACCCGAGTGGAAGGCATCGATCATCAATGGCAAGCCGATTTAGCCGATGTCTCTCATTTGGCCGGCTACAATCGTGGCTACAAATATTTGTTTTGTGTCATCGAAGTCTTTTACAAATTTGCCTGGGTCGTGCCCATGACTTCCAAATCGAGCAGCGAGTTAGTGCGAGCCCTGCAACGGGTGTTGAAACAAAGCGGTCGTCACCCTCTTCGATGGCAAACGGACAAAGGCACCGAATTTCTGAACCAAGCTTTCCAAAAAGAATTAAAGAAACGTGACATTCATTTTTTTACCACCGAGAATCCCGAAACCAAAGCCAGCATCGTGGAACGTTTTCAACGCACTTTGAAAGAACGCATGTGGAAATATTTTACGCATCACCACACTCTGAAGTACATCGACATCTTACCGCACCTGGTGCAAGCGTACAACCAATCTTACCATCGAAGCATCGGACGTGCCCCGCAAGACGTGACTCCCGACAACGAAGTGTTGGTGTTTGAGCGTCTGTTTGGTACGTCCCCGACGAGGGCTGTCCCCGAGAAAAGTGGAATGTTGGTCGTAGGAGATTGGGTGCGCATTGGCAAAACCAAACGCACTTTCGACAAAGGTTACTTACCTAACTGGACGACCGAATTGTTTCGCGTCACTGGACGAGTGCATGGCCGTCATCCTACCGTCTATAAATTGGAAGACATGAACGGAGAAGTGCTCAAAGGAACGTTTTATTTGCCCGAGTTACAACGTGTCACCAAAAAAGAAGACGACGTGTACGACATCGAATGCATTCTCGAACGCAGAACCCGTAACGTGGGCAAACGACGTGTCAAAGAAGTCAAAGTACGTTGGAAAGGATATCCACCCAGTTTCGATTCTTGGATCGACGCTTCGCAAATCATCGACTATAAAAAGAAGTGACCATCATGCCCTTTCACACAGCAGACGCAGCTACGTCGACCACTCCTCCTTCACCTAGTTCTTCTGTGCAAGATTTACAAAAACAACCCTTGTGGGTGTGGTGTGGAGAACGTGTGCCTAAAACGCAAATCGTCTTTTTCTGCCAAATCTTCCTGGTGTATTGTGTCATCGGGGCAGCCATCGCCAATTTGAGTTTGCAACAAGGAGACAAACAATTGTGGACCATTTTATTGAGCAGTTGCATCGGTTACCTGCTTCCTAATCCCTCCCTGAGATTCACCTCGAACGGGAACCACGGGAACCTTGTGTCCAGTGCCAGTGCCAGTCACCACTTCAATCACAACCAGAACCCCATTTTAGACGGAGACACGCCTCTGACGTCCAGTAACCCCTCGGACAGCCACAGAACTCTGGAATTATGAGTCACCAAAACCAATTTTACTTAACTTTACCCAGTGACAGTTCCATGGAGGTGTTTCCCAAGAACACGTTGTGCTGTTACACAGCCAAATTACCTCAGGCCATCCAGTTAGATCACGAAGCCCATTGGGAAGTGGCTTTAGTAGAAATGATTCACCCGACCCAAGTCCTCAATGTCCTTCCCAATCAAAATTTTTTTGATGTGGAAGTTCATGACGAGCAAATGCAACAGTGGATGGATAGCAATGTCAAATATGACAAGAAAACCCGTACACAAAAGTACACCACCTATCACTTGTTCATTCCCCCAGGCTATTATTTTAGTGGTCAACATTTGGTCAGCACCATAACCTCCAGGTTTAATGTCGTGTTTCTGAAAGCTTCGGAGCATGTCAACAAAAATGTCACCATGGAGTACCACAAAGCAGCTCGTCGCTTCTTGATGAAATTTGAACGGAGTAAAATCCTGTCCATTTTATTTTGTCCTGAATTGTATGACATGTTGGGCGGAGACATGGACATGAGAAAGACCATGATCAAGAAAAACGAATTACCCATCGTTTACGACAACGAGTCTTTTAGCAAGTTATTTCGTGCCCCGGTAGAACTGAACCAAGGACTGAATTTGATGTTCGTGTATTCCGATGTGGTGGAGTACAACGTGGTGGGACACACCTCCGTACCGTTACTGCGTGTCATTCCTTTCAAAGTTGATTCTGCCACGAACACTGACGAGGAAGGTGGAAACACTTACCACGTCCACCGCGAATTTGTCCATCCTCACTATTTGCCGGTCAGCAAGTCGTATTTGGACACGGTCAACATTGGTATAAAAGGAGATTTGGGACAAAATATTCCATTCACCAAAGGAAAAGTCACGGTGAAACTCCATTTTCGAAAACGGTTCTCTCACGACTCTTAAGTCATGTATCCAGTGTACCGAGGGGTTGCTCGACAGCGAGGACACGGCTTAGGAGACATGTTAAAATCGGCCTTTCGTTCGGTGGCTATGGTGTTGAAACCGATGGTGACACGCGGATTGCACGCCTTGAAAGATGCGGCACTGACGCAAGGCAAAGAATTTCTCCAAAATGTCATCATCGACAAACAAAACCCTAAAGAAGCCTTCATGAGGGCAGGCAAAAATGTCTTGCTGCAAACGGGCAAAGACATTTTAGGCCAACGAGAAACACCTCTAAATGCCCTGCACGCTACCGAGTCAGGCATTCAGCAAGGACAAGGCAGAAAGAGACGACGAAGAAAACACCCTTTCACCAGACTTCAAGCGAGAAAGGCCAAGAAAAGAAGAACCGTTCGAGACTTAGACGTTTTCGATTATTGAGAAAAGAGACAAAAAAAATGATGCACCGAGAATCTTGCGCTTGTTCCAAGACGGAACTGGATCTGTTTGCCATGCACCCTACCATGATGACCATGCAAGAATCCCAGTGGGTGGAATTTCACCCCGTCTCCTCACTGACCGATTCCACTCCCATCGAGTTTGAAATCAAAGGACAGCCCGAAGATTACATCGATCTGAATAGCAGTTACTTGTACCTGAAAGTCAAAATTCTAGATAAGACTGGAGGTGCTATAGACGATGAAGCAGTAGCTCCCGTCAACAATTTCATGCATTCCTTGTTCAGTGGAGTGGACTTGTACTTGAATAACAAACTGGTCAGTAGCAGCATGGATACTTACCCTTATCGTGCCTACCTGGAAAATCTCTTGACGTACGGAATAGATGCCAAGAACACTCATCTCAATGCCTGTGTGGTATGGGAAGCTGACGAACCTACCAAGTTTGAAATATTGGAAACTGATGAAAAGAAAGACAACAATGATGGATTTGTAGAACGAAGAAAGAGAATCACGGGAGCCGACACAAGTTTAGAACTGATGGATCGTTTGCATTTGGACATGTGGTTGCAAGAAAAGTATTTGCTGAACGGGGTGGATGTCCGCCTGAGACTGAATCGTAGCAGTGCCGCTTTCCATTTGATGGCTGATAGTGACGGTTACAAAACCAAAATCCTAGAAGCCAGACTCTACGTACGCCGTGTGGAAGTGTTACCTAAAGTGGGAAACGACATCAGTCAGACGTTGAGCAGAACGACCGCCAAGTATCCCATACGACGCGTGGAAGTGAAAACCTTCACCATTTCCAAGGGACAGCGATCCATGATCGAAGATCATCTGTTCCAAGGACAGTTACCCAAACGTTTGATCGTTGGTATCGTCGAGAATACAGCCTTCAACGGAGCTGCCGAAAAAAATCCTTTCTACTTTCAACACTTTGGCGTGTCCAAAATCGAAGTCAGTCGCGATGGCAAGACCTTGTGTACCCGACCTTTCGAACCTGACTTTACCAAGAAGAATTACTTGAGATCGTACTTGTCCCTGTACGAAGCCACCGGACAGTTAGGAACCAATACCAGTCACGGCATTACGTACGAGGATTATGCAGGAGGCTACGCTTTGTGGGCTTTCGATTTCACTCCAGACCAAGGCAGCGACGAGGGACATTTCCACCCTATAAAATCCGGCCAGATTCGTGTGGAAATTCAGTTTAAAGACCGAGACCCTGATGAAACGGTGAACGTCATCCTGTATGCAGAATTCGATAATACCATAGAAATCAACAGTTTGAGAGAAGTCATCCTAGATTACTAGAAACCATGGAAGACTGTTATCCCTCTTTACCTAGTGGAGAAACTTTAAAGATGGAATGTGATGAGCCTGTGGAAAAAAATGTTGTGTTTTGAAAAAAATTGTTTGATGTTATGATGTTGGATTATTGTTAAAAATGTTAGAGTTGTTGTTTAGTGTTAAGTGATTTTTGAATAAAAAATGTTGTGTTTTGAAAAAAAATGCCTTTGTCTTTTGTTTAGCTATAAGAATGTTGGATTGATGCTCTTTCATTTCTTACTATCCCTCTCATGACACTCACTAAACGTTGCGACTCAAAAACCGTGTGGGGGATGTTTTCCTTCACGTCCGCGCTTTGACTTTAAGAACCGGGTTGTTTCCAGTCTAACCATCCATTGTCGACTCATCCTCCTAAGAAGATGTGCTCCAAACTAGCTAAACTCAACGAAGCCTACGTGAATTTGCATAGGGTCAGACACAGTCTGATACCGAAGCCAGAAGAAATAGAGAATGTGAGAATGTTAAAAGTCACTGAAGACCTGATAGAAGAGCTCTTCAGAGAAGAAATGAACAGGGAGAAAGAAGAATGGACAGAGAAGTACAGACTTCAGAGACAGCAGCAACAGCAGCAGCAACAACAACAACAACAGCAGCAGCAGCAGCAACCTGAACCTGACAGAGGCTTTGTCGATTGCCGTATCGACACCAAAGAGTTCTTCTTTTCTTTCCGAAGAAGCAGACCTATCGCCAGAAAGTCTATCCTCAGAGGACATCGCATTCTTAGAAACTAAAAAAAGAATGCCATAGCAAACAAAAAAACCAACCCTTTTCAGGGCTACCCCAATACTCTAGAAAAGAAATAACGATCGATTTGCCAATGTGTGTAGGTAGAGTAGTGTGAAAATAAACACTAACTCTTTTTTAAAAAATGTGAGGGTATGTGTTTGTGTGTTAGTAAGTGCTTAAGTAAGTTGGTATGAATAGTAGATTAAAATCATGTTTTTTTGGTGTTTGAGGTGTATATTTGGAGTTAGATTGGATTGCTTTGCGTATGTGGATAGTCTAATGAAGTGATTTATAAAAAATTTTAAAATAGTGATGGGTAGCATAAAAAAGTGAGTGAGTGTTTCTTTTAGGTCCGCGCGTTGTTGTTTTTGGTCATGATGTAGGTAACATCAATTTTATGTTTTTTTAGGGGGATGTTTTCCTTCACGTCCGCGCTTTCACTATAAATTGAAACTCGCTGGGCAGTCTAGCTACCCTTGTTGATTGATCAACACCAAAAATGAACACGAGACTGTCTAAACTGTTGGAACTTCATGTGCATCTGGAATATGCCAGGCGCCTGTTGAATGAACTGGCCGCGGAAGCCATTGTGGAGGAGGGAAGGATAAGAGAGGAGGAGGAAAGAAGAAAAAAAGAAGAGGAGGAGAGAAGATATAAAGAAGAAGAAGAAGAGGAAAGAAGATACAAAGAGGAGGAGAGAAGAAACAAAGAAGAGGAGGAGGAGAAGGAAAAGAAGAGAAGAAGAATAAATTTCAGAATCCCAGAGAGCGAAAATTGGGATTCTGAAGCGACATATCCTGCCTCTGCTCTCTCCCCCAAAAAAGTAAAAAGTAACTGGGGGATAAGATGTGTATGTGGCGCCAGGCCTGGAAGGTGCCACCATTAACCAGGTGTCCATGAAGTTCCAAAAAAACAGCCCTTTTCAGGGCTACCCAATACTCTAGAAAAGAAATAACCATCAATTTGCCAATGTGTAGGTAGAGTAGTGTGAATATAAACACTAACTCTTTTTTAAGATAGTGTGAGGGTATGTGTTTGTGTGTTTGTGTTTGTGTGTTTGTGTTTGTACCCGCTCACGTACGATTGTGTGGATAGTAGATTATGGATTTGTTTATTGTTTCTTAGCGTATGTGTTTGTGTGTTTGTGTTTGTACCCGCTCACGTACGATTGTGTGGATAGTAGATTATGGATTTGTTTATTGTTTCTTAGCGTATGTGTTTGTGTGTTTGTGTTTGTGTGTTTGTGTTTGTACCCGCTCACGTACGATTGTGTGGATAGTAGATTATGGATTTGTTTATTGTTTCTTAGCGTATGTGGAGAGTATAGTTTGGGTTTTATTATATGAAATGAAAAAGTAGGGGGATGTTTTCCTTCACGTCCGCGCTTTTCGTATAAGAACCCACAGTATTCGTCGTTCAAACCATTCTACAAAGAATAATCTAGACAAGATGACGCAAGTGACTGATTTATTTAATCAATTGAGGCATATCTATTTCTGGATAATAGATGCAGAATATGCTATAGAAAGGATACAAAAGGAATGGGAGCATGAAGATAAAGAACACTTGGTAACCAGTCAAATCGAACGTATAAAGGCCGCCAGACATATAATAGAAGGAATGATAGAAGATGAAGTCAACAAATCAAGAGGATTTATTGACCCACCTTATGTAAGAGTGGGGAGTTTGAAGGAAGCACTGGATTATGTCATCCAAGTCCGGTGCTTCCTAGAACATATAGTGTATTGGACGGAGTTGTCATATATGAAGAGGGGACTGAACAGGTTGAAAAAAGGAGAAGAAATAATGAAACAAGTGATGACCCAAGAAGTAGAAAACATAAAGGAAAGGTGGACTAAAGAAAGAAAGGAAGAACAGAATAAGAAGAAGAAATTAGAATTCGACCAACTGAATAACATCTGGATGAAAATACAGGCCAAGTTCCGAGCCATGGGTCACGCGGACTGGATACCAGAAACAGAAAAGAAAAAGAAGAAAGGAATGATGGACAAAATAAGAGGATGGTGGAAAAAGTTAAGAAGTTAAAAGAAGAAGAAGAAAAAACCCAAAGGCCCTTTTCAGGGCCAGCCATATTTCTCGAAAAGAGATAGCCTTTCCATTGCCTACCCCTTTTCTAAATTTAAATTTAAATTTAAATTTAAAAAAAACTTTTTAAAAAAAAAAAAAATCCCATATTCAATTCCCCTTGTCCCTAGACAAACCCAAACTCTATTCCCATGTTAATTTCCCTTGTCCCTAGACAGACCCAAACTCTATGTTAAATTCCCATTGTCCCTAAAGTGACCCACGATTTTTCTCCATGTTAAATTTCCATTGTCCCTAAAGTGTCCCAGGGGTCTTTTTAATGCTAAGTCCCATTGTCCCTAATGTATCCCACTTAACTACTACTAATCAAATGATGAATGTTCCTTCACGTTCACCATGTCTGTAACAAATGATTTTATTTGCACGACTTTTTTAAGGCTTTACGACATTTTTCTTCTAAATTATGTTAGATATTTCTTCAGTAAATATTTTCAAATCAAATATTAAGAATCACAGAAGAGTGCTGCTGTGCGGATTACAGAATTTTGGCTCACTAGTACCCGAATGCAATGGCAATAGTACGCGACTGCATAGGATCTAGCACCAGACTGCAATGGCACAATGAGATTTTTTTTTTTATATAGAAATGTTGAAAATAAAACATTCAATTTTATGCGTCACGCTTCTTGATTATAGTTGCTGTCCAGTTAGTTATTATCCTTGAACACCATTTCAAATTGATATTAAAGGTTCATTTTGTATTGTACTGAAACAATTCAAATTTTACAAAACTCGTTGGTTATTGCTCTTTTTTGTGCTTATTTTAAAACCACACAGTCGTAACAGAAGATATGCGTAGGTGCGGAAAAAACGGAATAGAATTATCTGTTAAGATGATCTGAGTAACAAAAAATCAGCCATTATTGACGCTTTCTTTTAAGGATGCTGAAATATATCAGAAAAGTTTGCTTTAAACTCATTTTGTTCAAAATGAATTTCACAGCCTACTATGGCCGCCTTAAAGTTCTAAATAAACAACCTTCCCCCTTTAATATATAAATAATCTGCCGCTCAAGAAAAGCAACAAAATTTATTCTATGCAGTATTGACAACGAATAGTTTAAGGTTATTTCAATATGTAAGTTTACTAAGTTCGTATATTATTACAATGTTAGAATTTACGGCTATATTGTTTTTACAGTAACATAATCACATTATGTATGTAGATGGCGACTGTAGTTGACGCAAGCCGATATTGGTCCAGTTTATACTTCAGAAGGCATTTCATTTTGATTAAATGGTATCTACCTGATTATGAAAATTAATAAATCGTCATTGGAAATAAACGGAAGCTTACCAACATTCAAGTATTGCATGCTTGCTGCACAAAATCTCAAGCGCATGAAAATATTGATTATTTTGGTGTTATTTGCTCACCTGAGGTTACCAAGGTGCTTGCGGTATCTTTTAATGGAGACAAACATTCGACATTTATCTCATACTGTGATCTGTGTTTCTGCCATTCGAGTTTACTTTGATGCTTTGCCTATGAGATCAAATTTCTTAAATAAAACAATTTTCTCTAACCATTCTGGTGTTTAGGTTTGATGACTTTGATCCACTATTTGAAGTTTGAGAAGGGCTAAGGTAACAAATGATTACCTTTTACATTTTTGCCATTGTAAAATTTTGCAAGGTGCACGAATCATGGCTGTAACTATCTGATACAGTAAGTGAGGCTATAGTTGTGTGATAGAAGTTTGAATAGTGAGTTCTTGTGTTTTTCTTAAATGATGAGGAGGCAAGAGTCATGTATACCCCGTGATGCTACCATACAATATTCATGTTGTGAAATACTCCTAGCTCTGCATTAAAGGAACATGTAGTTTTAGACACGGGGTGTTTAATACAAGAAGGGTAACTTAACAAGTGTTCAGCATATTTCTGAACCAGCCGGTGTACATTACTCTTGAAAAGCGGTAAGCAATAAAAATGAAATGTGTTCAAAATAAGTTTGTCACAGCACTGCACATAAGTTTCAGCCACGATTAACTCTTGCATCGTTTTTCGAATGGAGGACATATTCGTATATTCATGGTTATCATAGTTATTCAGAAATACAATCGTTGAAAACCCTAATAAAACTTTGCATTTATTGTAATTGTTTCACACTAATATGTACAAATAATATGATTTTTGTGCCAAGAGAGCATTAGCTGCAACCTAAGAGTGGCGCTTAGCTACTTATACGCAGATAGGCCGCTGTGAAAACAAATCACCCTGAGCCATAGTCACTAAATAAGCGACTCTGCTATTTACTATTTACTATTTTGGATATTATTCCTAATCCGACCAATTCGGAGGCGATTTACAATTCTATTTTGGATATTATTCCTAATCCGACCAATTCGGAGGCGATTTACTATTCTATTTTGGATATTATTCCTAATCCGACCAATTCGGAGGCGATTTACTATACTATTTTGGATATTATTCCTAATCCGACCAATTCGGAGGCGATTTACTATACTATTTTGGATATTATTCCTAATCCGACCAATTCGGAGGCGATTTACTATTCTATTTTGGATATTATTCCTAATCCGACCAATTCGGAGGTCACGTCTGTATCGTAAGAGCTACAAATAAGTTCCAAACAAGTGGCCTCACTATTTTGTTAATTTTCATGACTTATTGTAGTCAATGTAATTCAGTGTTCTGGAAGTAATTTTAAACTAAGCCGAATACGTTCGGAACAAGCGTGTTAATATGTGTTTTTGCAAAGTGTAAAATTGCCGATGCGTACTGAAATACTTCTGTTGCCAGATCCTAAATTTCGGAGGTTCGAAGTTGCAAAGCTATTTCATTTCGAAGGTAATAAGTCTTGATTGTAGTTCGCAATCACATAATGTCTAAATAGAGGTGATCGGTTTTAAACTGTTCTGGTAAACCCATCACACACTCTCCCATATTGGTCCTTACGCTACGAAGGAAATGTTTTCGCCATTCTATACTTGCGTATGGCGAAAAAATGTCTGTGCAACTCTAAAGTACGATGGGCAGGTAAACTTGTTTAATACATATGTTCTTCGCTGAAACATTTGAAGTCTAAATTTTTTTAATGACTGGACTTTGAACTTTTGCAAAATGAAATCCACGAATACCTGCGACATTAATCTATTTTGCCCATTGTACTGTACGGGGCAATATTCAGATATGATGAACTTACGAGAAAAGGACAAGTGTAAGTTGTTTGCATTTTCAACATGCACATGGGGAGAATATTGGGATACCTCGATGTTAAGTTCATGTAATGAGGCTGAACTTGTGTTTTTTATATTTTACTTATGGAAATTGTACACGATCTCAACACACAACTAACAAAAATGGCTGCTTCCCTGTGCTCAGCAAATCAGCCTGAATTAGTGTAAACCATACTACCTTGAGGGGTAACTATTATCAAAATAGGAAAAATGAATTTTGCCAGACTAGACAGTACCAGCTTCCGAATGTAAAGTGGATGAGCTACCAAATATATAAAATGTAAGAAAATTGTCGATCGGATCTTTATCTCAACAATGTGACATTTAAGTCCAGGAAGTGAAAATGACCAAGCGGAACTAGTATTTTTTTATATTTACAAATCTTAAGTAAGGCCTAGCTGTATACTCTTTAACCAATTCTACACCAATTAATCATAAACCGAAATAAAGGGAATTAAAAGTTCTTTTAATAATACCTAAGATATTCAAGGTCTTTTTAAATAGCCAGTATAACCAGTGAGGAGAATCGGGGAAATTGTTTCTTTAAAAATCTAGCCTACGCAAAATTCGAAACTGTGGAGCGCCACCTTATCATATGACTAAATTAACTTCCTTTTTATGGCAGTTTCCCATTTTTGCGCTATATCATTCCACTTTAGTGTTTCCGGAATAGATTTATTTTAGAAAATCCACGTTCGGTACCGATTGTATGGCGATGTCTTTCAATGCGACTTGTCAGCTTTCCCATATTCAGTAAACGACACCATACTCTATTACAAGCTATATGGTTTGATTTGTAATTTGTTATTTGAGATTGCTTTCAATCTTAGTATGTACTATTTCTTTGTACAAAATAGGTGTTATTTCAAACAATTCCCTTGCGTTTGGTTAC
The DNA here is from genome assembly GCA_028554795.2 of Sinohyriopsis cumingii. Lineage (NCBI taxonomy): Eukaryota > Metazoa > Mollusca > Bivalvia > Unionida > Unionidae > Sinohyriopsis > Sinohyriopsis cumingii. Next base: position 87,381,567 of record CM068827.1, read on the forward strand.
AGGAAAACAAGCAACCAATCATTTAGGACGTCACAGACTGACTTTACAGTGTAAAAGAAACATATGTATATTGACCGGCACAAAACATTTACTCTGTTGTTCAAATTAAAAGCTGGACTATTCATAAAAGCTAAAATAAACACTGAAAGCGGTATAAACATTTTCTATACCCAGCTTCAGCACAATAAAAAATGGTGTATGTTTTACCTTTGGTAGAAAATACTTTTCAGAAAAACAATTGGTTCAGCAGCAGTAATGATTGGAGGTAAAATGGCAAACGCATTATCATTTACAAGAGGCAATTAGCTGTTCTATTTATTTTATCTTAATGGTGCTGATGAGAAAAACTGTAGACTTCAGTGAAAACAGGGTCAAGACGCTTGACTACTTGCACGAAAGATTAGGAGAGCAAGGCGAGCAAGGCTTCGTCATTCAGTATTTGAACAACATGGATGATGCGTTTTCTCTTTCTGTGTTCTCTAGCAATGATGATGCGTTTGGTTTCAACGATAAACCAAAACTTGAAAAACAAAGATAACCTGCAAATAATAATTATTTTTAATACCATGGTTATATGAACAAGTAAATATGAAAAGATTAAAACTGAGGTGAGTTTTGATATGTAAGTCACTAAGGTGATTTAGTAGAATATTTAGGACAATAAATAGTAGAGATATGGAGAAGATACCTAGGGGGAGTTAAATACCACAGCCCCCCCGCAACATTTACCCACCCCACTCAAGAGATAAAAGTGGATCATACAGTATAAGTTTGTACACCAAAGCTCAGCCCATACTTTATGATTGTCTCTTTAAGAAGTGTGTGTGTGCGCGAGAGTGAGAGAGAGAGAATAAGAGAGAGAGAGCTGTGAAGAGCGCCCGTGACGGACACCACCATATAATACAGAAGCGATGCCATTTTCACGATATACAGTTAATGTGGTTACCTATATCAGTTAGGACATACAGAATGAAAAACTGAAGAGACTGACATAGTCTGCTGCATCCATCATTAAAGCTGAGAGTTAACATTGGTAAAAGGATCTTAACCTCTGAATCAAGTTACAGTAAGTGAATGCCAAAAACAGACACATAATTATCTTTTTCTACAACTACAACACGATAGAAAATCATGGTTTTAACAGTTACTATCCCTTTTTATTTTATGCTACTCTATTAATTATTAAATTTTCCAAGTAAAATAATTGCGATAATTCACTGGAGTGAATTACGATAAATAATTTCACTGCCGCGTCGATAATAAGATAGCTGTGAAATTCGATGATGTTCATAAATATTTACTTGGTCAAATGTTAAATATGGCCCTTTCCGTTATGAGCTCAAATCGAACAAAGCGCGAATTATTATTTTTTCTTAATGTGCTATATTACTTTGAATTGGGAGGGAGAGTTATGTAACTGTTTATACTTTATGTGTCAATAATTACAAAAACAGCAAAATGTAAACGGTAAACAGCGATTTACTAAGAAATATGCTACTTCAGTCTGTTAAACAGTATAATTTTCTAGCTAGTACGCTTGTTAAAATAGAAAAATTGCTTCTTTTGAGCTAATAACGAATATATTATTTTCACTCGATGCAATTTATCGTTTATTTAATCATTTCAGGCAAATACCCTCTTTAACTTATTTCACTCTTGATTCTCCCAGAATGTGCTTTAATTGTGTTTTAATATTGTGCAAACATTTATGTACTGGATTATACACTGCAGGTTTTAAACATTTAACATTTGCTGTGATTACAGTACAGGTAATATTTTAAAAGCAATTTATAAGGTTAATCAATTTTTAATTATATTTCCTGTATACCAGCTATATTATATAGCATGAATTGTGCGGAAGGCACCGTAAAATCATACATTTCCCATCAATTCCACATATATTAATTGAATGCATGTCTTTTTTATAGCTACAAATATTATTTTATAATTTTCTATCTTCCTTTATAATGGGAATGACATTGCAATTCCTCTTTTCTTCTTGAAAGAGCTCTCGAAATATTTGTCACTGGTTTGCTAAACATGACTCAGGCTGATTTCGCTGTTCTAGCGAGAATTTGTTCTTCCTAATATTTGCTTATATGTCTTTATTATTTTTAATTATAACTTCTCTCACTGACAAACAAAACTTGTATTACTGTTTTGTTATGACTTAACATATAACATAATTGGAACAGTATCATATTTTCTCTAATGTACAAATGCAATCAAATAAGCCTCGTGCTTAGTCAGCCTCCACTACCACACACACGCACGCACGCATGCGCAAACACACTTGCATACATGAATACTGCTAACGTCTCAACAATTCCTTACTTCCTGTGCTACAGTATCGAACATATTGCAAAATATTGAAAACAAATACTTCTAAAATTCTTGCTCCGTTTCAATTTCTTGTCTATAAGCATACTCATCGATCTTGCAAAGGGTAAAATCTTGGTCCATTCCAATTTGTAGTCTATCAACACAATCTTCAATCAAACAAAGGTCGAATCTTGATCCATTCCAATTTCTTGTCTATAAACATAACCTTTAATCCAAACAAAGTTCGAATCTAGTTCCATTGCAATTTTCAGTCTTTAAGCATAATCTTCGATCCATACAAAGGTTGAATCTTGGTCCATTTCAGTTTATTTGTCTATAACCACAAACTTCAATCTAAACAAAGGTTTTACATTGGTCCATTCCATTTTATTTTCTACAAGCATAACCTTCAATCCAAATAATGGTTTAATCTTCGTTCATTCTAATTTCTTGTCTATAAGCCTAAACTTCAAGCCTACCTAAGGTCTCATCTTGATCGATTCCAATGTCTTTTATGAAAGCATAATTTTCAACCCAAACAAAAGTTAAATCTGGGTCCATTCTAATTTCTTAACGACATAATATTAACGACAATAATGATAAGTTACACTCACTGTTGGGTCCCAGAGAAGATGTCCGATTCAGATAGAAATTTGACTAGTAAGTTTTAGCCCGTCTTAAACAAAATGTGGTTGTTTACAAACTGTGTAAGCTGTATGGTATGATACGAGATGTATAAATATTTATTAAAAAGTAAACGAGACTTGCCGTGTTTCCTTTTATGAAATATTTATATCCTTTTAATGAAATATTTATACAACAATTTTGTTTATATCACATAAAAATACATATATTTGCCTTTGAAACGGAGTTCAGATTTACTACAGACAGCTATGTATTGACCGAGTGAATGAACTCCTCACATCACATGAGTGTGTCCGCTACAAAATGTAGTTATATACAATCACCTTTGCATATTGATAAGTTGATTGTTTTCTTTTTTGTTTATCGTTTTCTTGACAGTGATTAAATCAGTATAGCACACACTTATGACTTGATGATGTAAGAAAAGCACTACAAAGGCTTGGTTAGCTAAGCCATTCACATGAACACTTAGCCATCACGTACCGGGGCATGGAAATTAATGTTGAACAGAAACTAAGCAAAATAACGAACCAAGAAGAGGCCATTTAAATATTTTAATATATTTACAGTTGATCTAAGTCATTATTCTGCTTCAGTAACAGTATCACTGACCATAAAACTCTCCGTTCTCTCTCTCTCTCTCTCTCTCTCTCTCATACTTTGGTCAGTTTGACTTAACTTTTATCATCACTCTTAAGTCCGGAGACATCATGGGGTGACACAAACGAAAATACTCTATGCTCGTCATTTCATAGATTTTAGCTCGTGTTTTGCTTCGATATTCCAGAGAGAGAGAGAGAGAGAGAGAGAGAGAGAGAGAGAGTAAGCGGCTTTTGGACATTTTCATATTTAATTAATATTAATCGATTTTTAGAACATTATATATGTTTAAGAAACAACAACAATAACAAAACATTAAATACATCACAGCATATGCACAACGTTACCTAGAAATTTACCGTATAATGTCGACATGGTTTGCAACTTTGTATCATTGATAAACACTGTTGTGGGTTACTTGGTACAACTTCTATTTCAAGGTTTTAATCCAGCCCAAATTTCTTTTCTCTCTTACTCCAAATTTATGCGTAGTTGTCCGTTATGCATGCGAGGGTAGGGGGAACAGAGAGCAGAAAGGATTGCGAAGAAAATGTGTACTATATTAAATTCATTTAGAAAATGTGAATTAATACTTTTTATTGTTATTTTCATTCGTCACTAATGATTAATGTGTGGAAATTCATTATCGATCTCGAGTCTACTGCAGTCGGTCGCGAGAATGTTTATATATGCGTATTACTGCACACACACACACACACACACACACACACACACACACACACACATATATATATATATATATATATATATATATATATATATATATATATATATATATATATATATATATATATATATATATATATATATATATATATATATATATATATATATATATATATATATATATATATATATATATATATATATATATATAAAGAGACAGAGAGAGGGAAGGACTATGTATGGGTTGGATCGAGATTTATTTGTTTCCTTTTAGTTCTCTATCTTGTAATCACTGAAAACACATATAATACTGTACAGGAAAAAATGTATATGGACTGTGTTTTTAAAAATAACATTGTCGACCTTTCGGAAAAGCAAAAATATATATAGCTTGTTATTTATATCTATATTGTGTACTTAAAATTTGTCCGTGATTGCAACTTGTGCCTACCTGACATTTATCATATTTGTTAGGTGATTATTTTTATATTTCAGTTAACACTGATTACCAACTTAGAATGTTCTGGAAGCGAACTTGTTTACAATTTAATATATAATCTTCGAATAGAAATGACTCAATTCCTGGACAGTCTAGTATGTTGTAGATCAAGTGACATATGTACATAAAGAGATTTTGTAATCAATACGTAATTCATATTTTATAATCAGTCTGTTGAATCACTTACAGTTGTGTTCGTGTGTAATTTGAGAGGACTTGTTTATTTAAATTATTCATTGGAATCATAAAATGCAATTGGTTATTTTCGACTAAAACGCTACTTTGGGACTATTGATAACCTATTCAAATACATTCTGGATTGTATGACTGCATTTCGTAATGGCATTCAAGACTATTTAAATTCATACGGAAGATTATATACCTTGGACTTGTAGTACGACATTTAGGATTATTTGGGATTTAATTCACATTACGTTAAATATCCTCCTAAATTGCACTTTTTAACTTAGAAAATCGATGGTTTGTTGAATTTATCAAACTCGTTGGTTTCGTTTCTTTCTCTTACACAGTTAAATACTATAAAGTCGTAACTTGAAATAAATATTTTATAGGACATATGTCAGAGTATTTCCACTTATTTTTCTCTTTTTTGTTGGCTCGTAGCCTTTATCTCTTTGGCGATAGATGGTAACCAGAAATGTTTGCTTGATATTTTGTAACCAAACCGATTCCCCTGTTGATAAATTCTAGGTCTCACTCGTTATTAACCAGTGTATCATTTGGTTGTTTTAGGACTGTAAGAATGAATATGGCTGATATTATTGCAGAAAGAAAGGTACATCAGAATTATAAATCAAGTGAATTTCATCACAATCTTTAATGGATATTTTGTAGTTTGTTGCTACGAGACGGAGAGCGCATGCTTTACCAAGTATGTTACAATATAGAATATTTCTTCTTTTGGAGCCAAAAGTAAAGTCCAAATTGATTCACCAAGAAGTACATGCTCATTGTTAGCAGGCTGACATAAACCTAACGACGCATGCCTATACCAACCGCAGCTGCTGCTTTGCGTCTATCTTTCTACAATACCTAAATAATAGTTTACCATAAAATATAATGACATTTTGTGTTTAGCACAACCTTACAATGCAACGCTTAATTACAAACATTCGTTGCATTAATTTCATCAACCGCTAAGGCATACTTTAGAAATGAACCTTTACTACGTAGTAATAATTATCTTTAGCTCCTTTACTTCGTAGTAATAATTATCTTTAGCTCCTTAGCTCCTTTACTACGTAGAAATAATTATCTTTCGCTCCTTTACTACGTAGTAATAATTATCTTTAGCTCCTTAGCTCCTTTACTACGTAGTAATAATTATCTTTAGCTCCTTAGCTCATTTACTACGTAGTAATAATTATCTTTAGCTCCTTTACTACGTAGTAATACTTATCTTTACCTCCTTTACTACGTAGTAATAATTATCTTTAGCTCCTTTCCTGGAATGCACTTTAAAGTACGATCACTAACTTCATTACAATCCGACAACTCTCAAGAGTTCAATGTAACACTAACTTAGACAAATAATTAAACATGTAGACAAATTAAAGGACAGACTGCAAGAAAAAAACCCCAATTTTCAGATGCAATGGCACATAAATTTGTCATACATAATGGGCCAAATTAGTAGAATTTAGTAATATATGCTTCTGTAATCAGTGTTAAACATACATAGCGCTATAAACGACCAATTATAGGCTTATCAAAAGGCTCTCTAAACATGACACCATCAATCCTCTTGTATAAATCATACAGAACTTAGACTTTCCAGCATCCTTCTACCGTGATAGAGTGCAATATTTTATCGACAACTGTCATTCTTATAAACCACTTATTACAATTCAGAAAATCAAAGTTAAGAAAGCATTCTTCGCCAGAGTTAACTTAGATACAGGTTCCCTATAATATGCACAAATCTTAAATTAGTTCTGCTTTTACCAACATATACATCAGTATAACTGAGATATAATTTTCCGATTTGCAATGTTTTATTTCACCAAGCGATAGTTAGAGCCGGGCTTCTTCGACGAGAGTCAATATAAACGGAAAAGCAACAGAGAGGAGTTGTGCGTGCAAAATATCACAAGCAAAATATAAAGTAAGCATACAGTGGGACTATCGTGACATATCTGTCTAAGCTATAAAACATAATACTAGACTTAAAAATGCTTACATTAAAGCCTAATTATATTTGTCCATAATCTAGTAGTAAATTGTAAATACTATATATGTTTAAGAAAGCTGCACACTACTTGAAAAAGTGTGCAAAATTGGGCACGCACTTAATTGTTTGTTTGGGTTCTTTTGTCATTTTCAACCACTGTGAAGAAGAATCTCCAGTTGTATCTCATTTTCTGTATTAAATAACATGGTTATTTTCTGTATTAGAAATGTAGCTCATTTTCTGTATTAAATAAAGTAGCTTAGTGGGAAGTTATCAGTCAGGAAATCCCCAAAATGAATTTTAAACAAGGACAAAGTCACATATTAAGATGTGTTTGAGACTGTAGCACACATTGCAGGTACATAGGTAAACACCTTACGTGCTGAATTTACTTTAACCAATTTATTTTTAAAGTAGAGGAAAAAGCAAAACACAGAAAATAATTCTAACGAAATGTGTGCTGACTTCTTGCAACCGATACAAGTTTCCATTGACCACAATGGTAAAACTAAAACTGATTGTTGTTACTTGAAAGCTTGTCTATTGTGCATTTAAATCCTTATCAACAAAAAAAGAGAGACGGCCAAACAGACTACAGCATATAAAGAAGCTCTCATTAATGAAGATCTGGAAGCTTTGAAGGATTCGACTTTTCTGTTTTGTTCACCTGTCTTTTCTTCAGCTGGAAGTTAAAAATTAACCTGTTTATATTAGCTATCACATTTATTGTCTTTATCCAGCGAAATAATTTTTTATGTTGTTCCGGATCGTGATATTCTGCTAAACCATCATTACTAACCCATTCTTTCCTCTACGGTAGATGTCAGTAGATGAAATGCAAATGATAAGCAACGTTGCAAATGATAAGCATGTTTTATAGGACATATGTCAGAGTATTTCCACTTATTTTTCTCTTTTTTGTTGACTCGTAGTCTTTATCTCTTTGGCGATAGATGGTAACCAGAAATGTTTGCTTGATATTTTGTAACCAAACCGATTCCCCTGTTGATAAATTCTAGGTCTCACTCGTTATTAACCAGTGTATCATTTGGTTGTTTTAGGACTGTAAGAATGAATATGACTGATATTATTGCAGAAAGAAAGGTACATCAGAATTATAAATCAAGTGAATTTCATCACAATCTTTAATGGATATTTTGTAGTTTGTTGCTACGAGACGGAGAGCGCATGCTTTACCAAGTATGTTACAATATAGAATATTTCTTCTTTTGGAGCCAAAAGTAAAGTCCAAATTGATTCACCAAGAAGTACATTCTCATTGTTAGCAGGCTGACATAAACCTAACGACGCATGCCTATACCAACCGCAGCTGCTGCTTTGCGTCTATCTTTCTACAATACCTAAATAATAGTTTACCATAAAATATAATGACATTTTGTGTTTAGCACAACCTTACAATGCAACGCTTAATTACAAACATTCGTTGCATTAATTTCATCAACCGCTAAGGCATACTTTAGAAATGAACCTTTATTACGTAGTAATAATTATCTTTAGCTCCTTTACTACGTAGTAATAATTATCTTTAGCTCCTTAGCTCCTTTACTACGTAGAAATAATTATCTTTCGCTCCTTTACTACGTAGTAATAATTATCTTTAGCTCCTTAGCTCCTTTACTACGTAGTAATAATTATCTTTAGCTCCTTAGCTCCTTTACTACGTAGTAATAATTATCTTTAGCTCCTTAGCTCATTTACTACGTAGTAATAATTATCTTTAGCTCCTTTACTACGTAGTAATACTTATCTTTACCTCCTTTACTACGTAGTAATAATTATCTTTAGCTCCTTTCCTGGAATGCACTTTAAAGTACGATCACTAACTTCATTACAATCCGACAACTCTCAAGAGTTCAATGTAACACTAACTTAGACAAATAATTAAACATGTAGACAAATTAAAGGACAGACTGCAAGAAAAAAAAACCAAAGTAGCTTAGTGGGAAGTTATCAGTCAGGAAATCCCCAAAATGAATTTTAAACAAGGACAAAGTCACATATTAAGATGTGTTTGAGACTGTAGCACACATTGCAGGTACATAGGTAAACACCTTACGTGCTGAATTTACTTTAACCAATTTATTTTTAAAGTAGAGGAAAAAGCAAAACACAGAAAATAATTCTAACGAAATGTGTGCTGACTTCTTGCAACCGATACAAGTTTCCGTTGACCGCAATGGTAAAACTAAAACTGATTGTTGTTACTTGAAAGCTTGTCTATTGTGCATTTAAATCCTTATCAACAAAAAAAGAGAGACGGCCAAACAGACTACAGCATATAAAGAAGCTCTCATTAATGAAGATCTGGAAGCTTTGAAGGATTCGACTTTTCTGTTTTGTTCACCTGTCTTTTCTTCAGCTGGAATTTAAAAATTAACCTGTTTATATTAACTATCACATTTATTGTCTTTATCCAGCGAAATAATTTTTTATGTTGTTCCGGATCGTGATATTCTGCTAAACCATCATTACTAACCCATTCTTTCCTCTACGGTAGATGTCAGTAGATGAAATGCAAATGATAAGCAACGTTGCAAATGATAAGCATGTTTTATAGGACATATGTCAGAGTATTTCCACTTATTTTTCTCTTTTTTGTTGACTCGTAGTCTTTATCTCTTTGGCGATAGATGGTAACCAGAAATGTTTGCTTGATATTTTGTAACCAAACCGATTCCCCTGTTGATAAATTCTAGGTCTCACTCGTTATTAACCAGTGTATCATTTGGTTGTTTTAGGACTGTAAGAATGAATATGACTGATATTATTGCAGAAAGAAAGGTACATCAGAATTATAAATCAAGTGAATTTCATCACAATCTTTAATGGATATTTTGTAGTTTGTTGCTACGAGACGGAGAGCGCATGCTTTACCAAGTATGTTACAATATAGAATATTTCTTCTTTTGGAGCCAAAAGTAAAGTCCAAATTGATTCACCAAGAAGTACATTCTCATTGTTAGCAGGCTGACATAAACCTAACGACGCATGCCTATACCAACCGCAGCTGCTGCTTTGCGTCTATCTTTCTACAATACCTAAATAATAGTTTACCATAAAATATAATGACATTTTGTGTTTAGCACAACCTTACAATGCAACGCTTAATTACAAACATTCGTTGCATTAATTTCATCAACCGCTAAGGCATACTTTAGAAATGAACCTTTATTACGTAGTAATAATTATCTTTAGCTCCTTTACTACGTAGTAATAATTATCTTTAGCTCCTTAGCTCCTTTACTACGTAGAAATAATTATCTTTCGCTCCTTTACTACGTAGTAATAATTATCTTTAGCTCCTTAGCTCCTTTACTACGTAGTAATAATTATCTTTAGCTCCTTAGCTCCTTTACTACGTAGTAATAATTATCTTTAGCTCCTTAGCTCATTTACTACGTAGTAATAATTATCTTTAGCTCCTTTACTACGTAGTAATACTTATCTTTACCTCCTTTACTACGTAGTAATAATTATCTTTAGCTCCTTTCCTGGAATGCACTTTAAAGTACGATCACTAACTTCATTACAATCCGACAACTCTCAAGAGTTCAATGTAACACTAACTTAGACAAATAATTAAACATGTAGACAAATTAAAGGACAGACTGCAAGAAAAAAAAACCAAAGTAGCTTAGTGGGAAGTTATCAGTCAGGAAATCCCCAAAATGAATTTTAAACAAGGACAAAGTCACATATTAAGATGTGTTTGAGACTGTAGCACACATTGCAGGTACATAGGTAAACACCTTACGTGCTGAATTTACTTTAACCAATTTATTTTTAAAGTAGAGGAAAAAGCAAAACACAGAAAATAATTCTAACGAAATGTGTGCTGACTTCTTGCAACCGATACAAGTTTCCGTTGACCGCAATGGTAAAACTAAAACTGATTGTTGTTACTTGAAAGCTTGTCTATTGTGCATTTAAATCCTTATCAACAAAAAAAGAGAGACGGCCAAACAGACTACAGCATATAAAGAAGCTCTCATTAATGAAGATCTGGAAGCTTTGAAGGATTCGACTTTTCTGTTTTGTTCACCTGTCTTTTCTTCAGCTGGAATTTAAAAATTAACCTGTTTATATTAGCTATCACATTTATTGTCTTTATCCAGCGAAATAATTTTTTATGTTGTTCCGGATCGTGATATTCTGCTAAACCATCATTACTAACCCATTCTTTCCTCTACGGTAGATGTCAGTAGATGAAATGCAAATGATAAGCAACGTTACAAATGATAAGCAACGATAAGCAATATTATTTTTTAATGCAGTCACGATTATAGCCAAGTGAAATAATCAGATAGTTTAATAAGTTTTCTCGTTGTTTAGTGCATTTATTCATCTACTTATTCATGTATTTTAATCCGTCCAATATTGAGGTAGAGGCAGCAACGGTTTAACTGGTTTAATATAACTTAATGGGGTTTTAAAACCTTCCAGGAAAGCTAGATACATGGGGAAACTGAATAATATTGATTATATGAAAAGCAAGCAATAAGCAAATTGTGATTCACTTGTTATGGTGCGTGAATATGGGAAGTTGTTTTTATTATGATCGTTATGTTTTGATATATGTATTATGAACTATATGTGAAGGTGTTTGGATTCTAATTTATATGTTTTGGTGTGTGGGATTGTGATTAATACGTTTTGGTGTTCGGATTCTGACTATTATCCTTAGTTTTGGTGTTTGGGTTTTCTAATCCTCTAATTAACTAGGAATGAAAAGAAATCTTGTAGATGAAAGTATCCTGTGGATGGAGACTGTTCTAATTCAGAATTGATGTCAATGAGTGTCCATTTCTTTTAATAATTCCCATCCACTGGACACATACATCCTGGAAGCTAACCCTGGCTAGATAGAACAAATCTACAACAGCACTAAAAAAAAAACAAAAAAAAAAAAAACTCAGGGATCAGAGGGTGGGTGTCTGTGTGTAGCAAAAGTAGTAGAGGGTATTTAGGGCCGATGACTTTTGGCAATTTTGAAAATTAAATTCAGTGGTAGGTGGTGAGGTTGCAGTCAGTCGAATTTACTTGTACCTGCTATTTATCAAAAGAGCGGAAGAACACTTGTAATGTTTTAAAAAATATGTTGATCAAAAAGTGCATAGATAGAAGGTTTGTATAACACTGGTGGGGAGAGGGCAAATAGAGTCTGCAGTACTGACAATGCATATGAGAATATGATTGCATATATTTCTATTAAACAAAATATACTAGCTGATTTAAGTAAATAGAGAAATCTGTATTCCAATCAATCTACGGAATATCTCAGAGATCTTGTAAACTTCAAAATGATAATTTACATGGATCTTCAATTCAGAGACGGCATATATATATATATATATATATATATATATATATATATATATATATATATATATATATATATATATATATATATATATATATATATATATATATATATATATATATGTGTGTGTGTGTGTGTGTGTGTGTGTGTGTGTGTGTGTGTGATTTTTTATATCTTTTCCTTTAAAATCCAAAATAGCGATGCAGTATACGAATTAGTTGTCATTGAATGACCCATATGATTGTTAATATTTGACAGCGGTCTGAATTGGTTATCACCTTTAAACCTCGGGATGAGCAGTGGTAGGCAAACAGATGAAAAACTAACAGCGATAAATACAAATACATTTTGACAGTGATGTCTTCTCAAAATACTCTTCTTTTGCGAAAGTAACAAAAAGAAAGTGACGCCATATACACGATACTTTTAAAGAACTTTCAAAAAGAGATATAGAAACTTTCGATGAAAGAAACGAGTTTTACTGCAAAAAGGTCAAGGGTTTGCTGTAAAAAGAAAAACACTAAGTACATTTGAGCTATGGCTTACGTGGTGGGAAAAGCTAAATAGAACTAAAAAGACTAGTTTGTGGAAGTATATCATTCAAAATGTATAAAGAAAATGGATTGAAATTTCAACTAATTATGTTATCGATACAACAAGGCTCATTACTCGTCAGTATACATAACATCGGTTAAGGCAAGAACGGAAGAAAACAGGTCAAAGATATAAATGAATATTTCTGATATTTGACATCACAGACAATTTTGAAAGTCCTCATTCAAAAATGTGTGACACATCCAGCTTTTCAAAATATAAAACAAGTTTTGTAAATGAATACCTTCCTAAAGACGTTAGGCTAGACATATTAGGTGACCATCTCGTTTACAAACTTGCAGTGGATATTGATTTTGTGTTTAGAGACGAAATGTAAAATGTTAACGAAGTTTTCATTTGTGACAAAGGATCAGCGTATTAGAAAATTAAGGTCTTAAAAGATCAAAGTCATGTGAACTTGCATTGATCCCAAAACCTGATCTAAAAGAGACTGGACGTCACAGAATATCACAGTTAAATAATGCAAACGGTATGCTTTCGGAAGATTTAATGTAATGTAAATGGCATCATAGAAGACATGCAACGAGATAATTAAAATGATCTATCCAATTCAAGCTAACGTTGCAACAAATCGAAAACAAATACGGTGTAAAAGATTTGTATGTCTTAACAATATTAATAGTAGTTCAAATCACATTTATGCAATTATCACGAAATTTAAACTGATTTTAACATTCATTTTAAGATAGTACAGAAATGTTAAGTTGCATTTTAATGTCAAGAAAATTTTAACTCGTCCATACAAACTTAGATCGAATATAATTACCACAAAAAATAACCACAATCAGTTGATATAGGAATAAATTTTGCATATACGTCAAATACAAAGAATAACCACAATCAATTGATGAAGAAAATAATTTTGCATATAAGACGAATACAAATATTACAAATATTAAACTTTCACCCAAATTTCATTTGAGAGCAATTAAAATAGTACTAATGGAGTAAATGATGTAATTATATTCAGAGGAGTTGCGCGAAGGGAGTACGTCTCCTCATGAGTGGGTGTATCTTCCTAAAGTTACAAATGTATCAGAAAGGTACTGATATAGAAACGGGAAAAAATACCAAAGAAGCAAAGTTTGTGAACACGAAACTTAATTAATTTGATATTAGAATGGAAAAGTGAACATAATATAGACAAAAATCAGCATATAATTATGCGCGTGAGTGGATAAAATAATAAAGGAAAGTACTGGAGATGCAGAATTAAATCCTTTTTTTATATAGGAAGTATAAGCGAACACTGTTCAGATTAATTATAGTATAGACTTTAAATCGAAGACTTTATGTTAGATACAAGGTGTCAGTATGCTTTTTGAAGAAATTAATAGCCAATGCAGAACACTAAACTGATATTGCAAATTTGTTATACTAAAACTCAGAGTTTCACATGCAAACCATGAGATTAACATTTACCAGTGATCACGATATGAAAAGATGCAGATTAATACATGGCTTGGAATTCTGGCAAAAATCAACTAAACTGGATAGAAACCATCTGATTGTGGGACTTTTTCAATGCATTTGACAGACAGAAATGTACCAGGTACCGTATCAATTATTTTTGTACTGATAAATACATGACCACAACATCATTTATGGTTGAGGATTAGTACTAGCTGTCTTGTATTCACTGGAAGTAATTTCTTGTTCAAATTAATTTGCTATAATGGAGTCTATGAACACATAATTAGACCGAAGATTGAAAACAGGAGTTCAATAAAAACAGATCAAATCAGTACTTGAATCAAAGAATTAAGAACACTTTTTGGCTAGCATATTCTTAAACTACATGGACAATGCTTTTTCAATACATGCGTCTACCCACACAGAAAATCGATTAACTGAATGATATTTACTAAATCTCTTATGATCAAGTAAAGTTCGAATACATATTCACAACACTTGTGATGGGTTTTAGTCGATACGTTGCTTTCAAGTTTTTTTTACTACCATATAACTAGCTACGATATTGTGTCCCAAAGTCACATATTTTTATTACTGACCGCAATGCAGTTTTACAGCTTCGATAGATTGTTTGTGGAACACATCGCTATTTCATACCGTATCATTGATTTGTTTACATTCGATATGTGGTTTCATGTATTAGTAAAACAATCATGGCTGAACAAGGTAAAGCTAATGTTAAAATCGAGAAAGTTGCTGTGATGGGTAGCTATTGCCGAGATTCATAGTCCAGACGACATACATCTTGACGAGATTCTCGAATGGACTTAAGAATACTACGAGACTTTCACATACGATTATTGCATATTCAAAAGCAACTGAAGTGGTATAATTCGGAAACCAAATATATTAAATGGGAATTTTTTTAGATCCATTTGCGCAGTCTGGTAATGATAAGAACGTCAGTGGAATTGTTACTGTGGATAAAATAATCGATACGGAATTCAATACAATTTTAACGAAGCCCACGCTTATTTCTAACATGAGTGAGTTTAAATTGGTTTTTGATATTATATAAAAACTGCGGAGAATGTAATCTATAAAGGCCTTCTTAGGTTAGCAATAAAAACAATCTTAACGACCAATCGCTGCCCAAAACAATGTTTATTAACAGTGTTTCCAGTGGAGCAGGGTACCGCGAAATATTTTGTACCGCGGAATTTATGAACGTATCGCGATCCATACCATTGTATACCGCAATTGTATTAGGGACCAATTCAATGTTTTGGGACAGGGGCCTGGCATTTTTTAAAAGAAGTTTCCTTCTGTCAATATTTAGAAAAATATTTGTTTTACAGAAAAATAACACCATATCATTCCATGATATTATTTGGAGAAAATATTAATTGTCTTGGGATAAAAGAAAAGGAAATATTTCAACTCAAAAGAAAATTACGGTCATACCCGCACTCATTTTGTAAAGATTTTAATTGAATTTCAGTTCAAGACCTAGCCCTAAGAAGATTATCAGTTTGCTGTTTTTTCTCGATTAAAATCACTTAGTATTTTAGAAAATGTTGTGTGTCAAAGGTCAAGTAGGGATGTATATAAGAATGAAGTAAATAAAATTATTCATTTATATTTTAATGTCAGTCTAATGAAATCACTTTTATTTTGTGTTTATTTTTAACTTTGGAATTATTCATTCAACGACATTTTGGGTGATGTTGTGACATATTAAGGCTGTCGTTACATCAAGCTATTCAAGATTATTGATGCATCAGATCATTCAAGATTAGAACTCGTTCGGAACACTCTATGCTTTTGGACTTGTGATGAAACCTTTTTGAATTATTTGGGATTTAATTCACAATACTATATGTTCCTTTTAAATTTTCACTTTATATTACAGGCAATTAACTTATTGTTGAATTTTACTGATTGTATATAATGGTGTCCATGCCCAATTTCCTACGCTCACAAACCTCACACTCTCTGTTAACTATAAGTACACTGTGTACATAGAAAGACTGATAGACAGATGCGTCAGCACCCTAACTAATCACTACTAATTTGGAGTACGTATTAAATGTAGACACGTAACACTGGAACGTTCTAGTGAATCCGTAGTGAATGGCTTGCCAAGGATTGACGGATTCCCTAGAGCCAAGGGGGATATCATTTGTGCTTGCATAACTGAAAATCCGTCTTATTATATTGAGTCTTTTTCTTTCTCTTCTCGCCTCTACAACCTTCACCTTCAAATGCACGTGCATGCTAGATATGTTTTAATCCTACTGATCACCAATACCGAGAAACAATTTCTCTCTTAGGCTGGTACGTGCAAATAAAACTAAGTTTACATTAGATAAGAAAATATAGTTAGACCGACAGACAAGCAAAGCATCGCTAGAGGAGTTATTAAAAAAATATATAAATTTAAAAAATCTAATCCGTATATTCTCTTAGACTGAATTTATGTATTGTAAAAGGACCACAAACTGAGAGCAATGAAGATTCAAATTCTGCTGAGACGTAAAAACAGTGTTTAAAACATATTAAAAGTGAAATCTTTATATCGACCGAGACATTGAAATGGAAAAACTGAACCTATAATATTTTGCCTAAGACCAGAGTAGTGAATGGGGATACCCTAGGGACAATGGGACTTGAATGTTAAACTGGGAGGGGGGCTGTACTATGGGGACAATGAGAATTTAGCATGGAGAATTTTAACATGGGTGGGACTATAGAGGAACAAAAAGTATTGGGACTGTCTGGGGACAATATGAATGGAACGGGTAAGGTGACATCGCGGTACTGACGATTAGCAACAATGTAACAAGGGGCTGACCTCAATCGGAGCAAACAGTGGGGAAAATAACCTAGAACGCTTGGTTGGAACGGGACTGGCGGGACAGAGACAGAGATAACACAGACAATAGACATTATACAAACAACTATACAACTAACAAAACATTTTTAGGCAATAAAGCAAATCTTTTCGAGGCATATGAGTGGCCCTGAAAAGGGTCTTTGGGTTCTTCTATTTTCTCCATTTTTCCGCCTCTATTTCCTCACTTTGTCAAACATTCCTTTCTTCTTCTTTTTTTCTTTCTCTGGCATCCAGTCAGGATGGCCCATCGATTTAAATTTTTCCTGCACCTTCATCCAGTTTTGATTTAGTCTGTCAAACTCCTCTTTATTCTTTCTGTTTTCTTTGTCCTATCTTTCTTTAGACCACCTTTCTTTTATCTTCTTCACTTCTTCTTCCAGCACTTTTTTCATTAGTTCTTCTGTTTTCTTTAGCTGGTTCAGTCCCCACTTCAGAAAGGACCACTATGTCCAATTTAATATCGCTTCGAACAAAAAACAAACTTACTTTCATTACATTATCAAGGGTCTCCTTCAAGGTGCCCCCTCTCACGTATCTTGGTTGAATGTTGAATGAAGCGTCGTAACCTTTCTACTTCCTCTTCGATCATGCCTTGTACCAGATCCCTGGCTACTTTCAGGCTGATCACTTGACTTGTCACAAAGTCTTTGGTAACTGGATACCTCTATTCATGTTGTAGCCTTTCCACCACATTGGCGAACGCTTTGACCTTATACTTGTCAAGCACGGACGTGAAGGAAAAGATCCCATACACTCACTTCACATATCTACTATCCATACACACGAGAAGAAGAAAAAAAACGAATTATGCTATCAAAAACCCAATATCTACTATCCACACAGGAAGGAGCTAACACAAACCAAAATAGACTATCCGCACATGCGAATGAGGAAAACAAATCCAAAATATACTATCGAAAACCCAATTATACTATCCACACACGGGAAGGAGACTGAAAACAAACCCTAGTATACTTTAAACTTCAGATGCACCTCTTAATGTGTGCACCTTCCAGGTAGGGCCCCATGCACACATCTACTCCAGTCCTGCTCGCCGTTCTTGGGAGCACAGAGGCTGCTTGATTGTCTTCAGCATCCCAGTCTTACGTGTGTGGGAATTCTGATTAGTTCTTCTTGCGTCCTTCTCTTATTCCGTACCCGTGGATGATGTGGTCTATTTACGTCCTGCTGACGCAATTCCTCCTCCCAGTTTTCGGTCTGGGGATCATGTGTCTCTGTGCTGGTGGTAGTGTTTGTGGATGAAGTAGTGACTGTGTTGGTTGTATTAATGGTGTTACCAGACGTAACATCACATACAGGCCTAGTCATCAGGTTAGGTAAGACTCTTCTTCTTCTCTATCTTTTTTCTCTTCTCCTCTTCCTTAAGTCTGGCTTCCTCCTCTATTGCCTCCATGGCCAGCTCATCCAGGAGCCACCAGGAGCCGCCTGGCATGCTCCTGGTGCATCTGAAGTTCTATCAATTTTGCAATTCTGCTCATGTTAACGAGTGAACGCTGGGTATCCAGACTGACAGACTGTCAAGGAAAACATCCCCTGTCACCAAAACTTACATTGCCCATATCATTACCCCAACAAACATGGATCGCACGGACTTAAAAGAAACACTCACTCTTTTTTTACTTACAAACACTAATTAAAATCACAAACTCACTTACTATTTGACATGCTGCGAAAAACGAAGTGCTTATAGACACACTTCTAACAAAGTTAAAGAAACGAAGTGCTTATAGACACGCTTCTATTTTGTCTAACTTACTAACATACCATTGGCAATTGAATTAGTATCTCTTTTCTACAGTATTGGGTAAGATTGGTTGTACGCTTGAACCAAGAGTGGTAAGACGTCGATGTACTTGAGAGTGTGTTGATGAGTAAAATATTTCAACACGCGTTCTTTCAAAGTGTGTTGAAAACATTCCACGATGTTGGCTTTGGCTTCGTGATTCTTGTTGGTGAAAAAATGAATGTTTTGTTTCTTTAATTCTTTTTGGAATGCTTGATTCAGAAATTCGGTGCCTTTGTCAGTTTGCCATCGAAGAGGGTGACGACCACTTTGTTTTAACACCAGTTGGAGAGCTCACTGCTCGATTTGGAAGTCAATGGCACAGCCCAGGCAAATTTGGAAAACACGTCGATGACACAAATACATAAAAGCCAAATGTTTAAGTAAAACGATAAAAGAAAAAACATCAAAACGATCAAAGTGGAATATAAACAAGTCGCTGTACAACAAGATTTTGGTAACCAAGGTGTCCTAGGAACAGTGTGTAATGTTCTTAGAGTCTCTACATTGGGTAATGTCACACAGGTGTCCTCCTGGAATGGTCTTTCGGGAATGTCTGTGACAGTTCTGTCCTGAAGGGAGTGGTTGTCCTTGGTGATGGGTTCGTATTCTAGGAATGTCACTAACACAGTTTTAAGAGTTACTTTTTTCCCTGGACGTTTGAATTGAGGATCACACCTATTGGGCATAATTAGCCACTTCTTTGGTCCAAACCTCAAAACCCCAATTTTTCAGTCACGTACATCTGTCCAATGAGGGTGTAAGTCACAAGCTACACACACATCGTCATAAAGTATCTAAAAGTTGACGAATCTTTTTTTCCGTAGAGGTCGAGAAGTATCAAGATGAAAACGCAAGGCTTTGAACAAAATGAGTCTCTCGTGGACATTTAAAGGGACCACTTTCATGTTTTATTTGGTGGTAAGTAATGTTCGTAAAGAGTCCACAAGGACTCGGCTGGTAAACGAAATCCCAGAAAGGAAGATACTAAGACACACCCCACACACCCTAATTCAATGGACACAGTTCATGTAATAAGTGTTGGTAATCCTGCAATGTCTGAATAGTGTCATTGATTTCCTTCTAAGAAATTTGTTGAATCACGAGTGATAAAGGTTGCGACATGGTAGCCCCTTTTATACCCTCTTTTCTCGGAAGCAATAAGTGTAATTTAAGCACAGAGATGATCGTATGCTCAGAGATGATCTAGTCACGAATGTAAATGATTTAATCACTAACTTGCACGTCACTCTTCGTTCAGAAGTTTCCTCTTCAGCTAAATTTACGTTATGTGAAAGATCTTGATAACCCTCTAACTATTCTTCTGGAATTCGTTGCTGTAAGTCTACGTTGTAGCGAATAAAATCAGTAGTCACAACCCAATCATATGTGCTAATGGGTAGTTGATCTATGTCTGACCGCTGGAACACTTTCTTCTGAATCAGTCCTTATATAGCATTCGGATACCAGTGGTTTAAACATCGGTAACGTAACGGATGTAATTGTTCTTTGCCTTTCACTTGTATTTTGACCAACTCTCGGTAAATGCGTTCTCTCAAATCCACAGGCAAACCCCGAATGTTCTCTAGTAAAGTATCAATGATCATGTCAGTCAGTATTATTTTATACATAGTGAGTAATTTTTTTACCACTGCCATTCGGGGTAACAGTCAAGAATGTCAATAAAATCTTTTGATGTAAACGGTCTAAAGCGGAATAATATGATGAACGCACACTTGATCCAGAGAAATCTGACCCGTTTGTTGACTTCTTTCACTTTCCTCTTGTGAATTTCTCGACACAAAAGTTTTACAGTCACCCATTGAGATTTTGATCTGGCAAGTCCCTGCCAAACTTCTTTGTAGACCTTCTCTTGCAGTTCGTTTAGTAATCCTTGAATATTATTTTTAAATGGGGTTTAAATACTTATCTAGGTGTTGTCCAACGTTTGACTCCTAGTCAAGCTTGTTTCTTAAACGACATGGTAGGTCACTTCAATGACTCGGTCCCACTAAAGGTACGTAGGTAGTGACAATCTGGAGACCATCGAGCATGTTTCAGGTAAGCCGAATCTTTCTGCTCCCACTGGTGTAGTGACACACCACAACTAAAGCACTTGACCTTATCCCCTTAGCCCAAGTAGAAAAGTCCGGCTTTGGCTAATTCTTCGGGGATAGGTCCTCCTAGATATTTAGGCCATCTTACTTGGATGGTTTGGAACCAACTTTCAAAGTTGCAGTATTCAGGCAAACGCATAGGGAACGAATGGTCGTCTTTCACAGGTTCATTTCGATGAGGGTAGGGTGAAATCCGCAGGAGTTTGGTCAGTTTTGGATGACATCCGGAGGGTGGTAGCTGCATGGTGTCAGGTTAAGGTTGACATCCACAATGAAAACCAGTAAAAAGTCCACGATAACGAGTGATATCGCTTTCGCATCCGTCAGGTTTGACACGAACATCATCCATTTCAAGGGTAGATATGGTAGTAGTAGTAGTTATAGCAAAGTTCCCTTGATGTTTTATTGCATCGCTGAGGTCACAGCGTACTGCATCGCTCTCATCGCACGGCACAGCATCGCACTCCACTTGAGAATCACCGAACTTAAATGATGTCTGTTTAAAAGGACTCATCTTTTTTGGTAGTCACAATGAACACGATTTGATACAGCTTTTCTAGGGTCGATTGACGATTTGGTGAGTGGGTAAACGTACAATATTGTGCGGTTCGAAGGTGGTCGCTTTAAAGTTTCCATCCTCTCCAGACTGCAAGGCTTCTTTCAATACGCAAAGGTTCACCTCTCGACTAGTACGATAATTGAGAGTCAATCCTTTCACTTTACACTCCGTGTGCACTTCTCCTTGTTTGTCCCGTTATTCGTATCCGTAATGTTTAGGACCGCCACTAGCGAAACTTACAATCTTGTCGTCGGGTATGTTCGTATGTCCAGGCTCCTAAACGGTCTCCTTCGATGTCAGGGTGACGTTGACCCGGGCGATCGATGTAGATGCTGCTGTCCGTGTCAAAGTACAGGACGCGATCACCTAACAGTTCTAAAGTTTCGTTGAATTTTAAGCGAGCATGGGCTCTCACGTAAGTCGCAATGATGACATTTCCAAATTCGTCGACTTGTACAAATTTCAGTTCTTCTTAGTAATTGCCTAAGATCAAACCCTCATGAACGACGTTAACGTGTTTCATGTATTTGGTTTTGTCGTGAATCATCTGGAAGTACCGGGAAGGTTCTTTCAAATACTCCGTCTTAGGTAAACACGGTTCTTGTGCCATTTCGTCCCACAAGCAATTTAACATCACTTTGGCAAACGATCACCTTTCTTCGTTTTTCTCGATGTGGCCTAAAGTGATGACTTTCTGCTCCCAGTATTTCTCTTTGAATTTTTTTTGGTCTTCGGGAGTGTGGCACCAGGAAGAATAGCCGCTGGATTCTTGTTTCAGTTTCAAAAAGGCATCAACGAAGTCTGCGAAAATGCCTTTCTGAGTCTCGTCGCCCTTGTGGTACTGTTCTGTCTTGGGAAAATGGTAAATTTTGTACACTTCTAACAGTTTGTATCCCATGTCCAGAGCTTTAAACAATTCCACGTTGACCCACGTTCCCGTCAAGGCGCGTTCTTCCTGAGTGTGCTGATAAGGCTGGTCCTGGGTGCAGGTTTCGGCACAAGTACGGCACAAGGGAAACATCGGTTTTCCTTGGCAATGGTGAGGTAACACGGGATGGTACAAGTCCGTGGGAGGCAAGACTTCCTGATACCACACTCCCGAAGACCAAAAGAAATTCTTCTACAGCAAACAGATGAAATTCGTCCATCCTCCGTACAAACTATCTCGTGGGTTCATTGGATCCACCAGCTTGTAACTTTCCACGATGCGTTTAAACTCGGGATCGGTTTTCAAACGGTGTGTTCCCACATTTCCACCACTTGGTATCCTTGCTGTTCTAACTTCAAACGCCGCGGACAAGTGGCCTCGTACAAGTATTCCATGGTCCGTTGTAAAAACTGACTTTTAGTGCCGCGTTGAGGGTAACAGAAGCGACATCTGTGAAATAAGCATCCGTTAAACTCGTACACGATCTTGGAGTTTTTTAATTCCCAGCCATCCACTGAATATGTTCCGATGGTCTTTGCGCCACCTCCATTGCCGGCATGTTGATCCATTTGTCTTCCTTGTCGCACAAGTAATGTAGCCAGCGTAGGGTTTTGACGGATTATTGACGTTTGACAAAGTTCGTCGTTTGAGGGCTGATGACAGCCAGGGTGTTATCGGGCATGCATCGTTGACGGTACACTAAGGAGCACGCTATGGAAATGGTGCAGGTTTCTTTCAAAGGATAGATCCATCTGTGTTTCATGAACAGTTCTCGAAATTTTCCACAGCAACGCCGTAAAATATCCACGTCGGAACGACTATACTTTAACATTTCTTCCTGAAAGTCGAAGGGGTCCTTGGCTAGAGCCTGGTACCAAGCGTAAAATGCTTCTCGTTGTTCGGTACGCATGTTGTCGGGGTAGAACGGCATGTTGATTGGCTTCTGTATTGAAAAAGTGTGGAAAGTAGCATTTGGCCTTTTCTGTCATTCAAAACGTTTTAGGCATTCTACTCAAAGGCATGGTCATGCAGCTCATCGAATCTTTAAACTGTACTTGTCACACTTGCATGGAAATGATTTTTCCTCTGTTCAATATCACTTTATGACGTTCGGTGCCTTGTTCTGTATAGTATCTCAAAAGAAACTGTCCATCGTATCCCGAGACATTGTGAGCATGGCGATGTCCTCTTGGCTCCACGTCTCGTCGATGAGGTCTAAGATCCATTGGGTAAAATCGGCTAGCGTGTTCGGTCCTCGAAAGATTTTTTCACGTTCTCGAGAAATTTCGTTGCAGTTGAGGCAATGACTAACGATAGGCTCTTGGATGCACTTCTCGCACGCTCGGTGAGCCACACAGAAATTAGGAATGTGCATGCATTCGAAATCGAAAAAGATGAATTTCCCTTTCTTCTGGTGATCTTTCTCCTCTTGTTTGGAATGATATTTTTGAATCCAGCATTCGTGTTCTAAACCCACGATTTGGTGAGAAATGTGACGTCGTTTCTTTCCTGAACATACGTGTACCTTGGCACTATTAGTACGTATACCTTGTCCACAAGTAGGGTGCAAATTCAGGAGTTGTCAAGCACTTTTATGCTGTGAACCTTGCATCGTCAAATGGTAACAGGCTGACTCACAAACGTGCGCTGACAAGCAGGGCAATGCTCATGTTCTTGTCCTTTGTCCAGACAGGGTTTAGAGGCCAAACATGAGTCACATTTTGATCCACAATGCTTGTCTTGCTCTCGATTTGTTGTAGCCATAGTCACATTTCTCACAGTAATAACCATATGCCAGGAAGCCGGTGATACTGGTGATGGCATCGAAATGTTCATCGTGATAATGGACATGAATGTATTTCCCGTCTTCGAAATCTTTGCATCGAAACAACAAAGGTTCGCGCACTTTTTGCATTTCAGGAATACCAAAGGGTGTGTCTTTGGATAGCCCCACTTGCTGTAACAGGAGTTCTGCGTCACTTTGTTGTTTGGCTCGGTTCGATTTTCGAATGTTCTCCTAGGTTCTTTTCCATTCTTGCGTATCGTTCGTGTTGGCACACGTTCGTCTCACCACGATGGCCCTGTCTAAATATATTTTGTCTTGAGGGTTGTTAATTCGGACTAGACTCATTTTGGTGCTACGATGGTCGTCGATCAATAACACCATTTTGCGTTCGTTTCCTTGGGGAAGAGACACGTGGTCATAAACAGTGTGGCTTTTCCATCGGTGATATGAAACTTGTCGTTGGATTGTTGCACGTTTTGAATCTTATCGATGACTTTGGAAGGTGTTCATTCTGCTGGGCTGCTAAACTCGATCTAAAAGAAGGATTTTAAATTGTCGTGATGAATGGAAGGTCTCAAGCGATCGTCATCATTGGCTTGCCATTATCGTTTCAGAGTGGTTATTAAAGAATCCCACACCTCGGCGATGAAGCCCTCCGCTTTCTCCAACGGTACATCGGACTTGAAATCTTTAAACTTCACCTTGTAAGGGTAATCCGTCGTTCTAAATTTTCTAGAATAGCGCTTTTCCGTCTCTCAAATGTGGTAGTAGTTTTCAGGTTTTACTGATGGGGGTGAACTTTGGTTGCGTGTAGACTCTCTGGGTCTGGCTTTTGGTTCACTCATGTCATCTTCAACATCACTAACATGAATGTGTGCCATGACTTCAGCTACTCTCCGAGACGATAAATCACGTTTCTGCCTCTTACTTTCTTCTCCTTTCTCCGTGGCATGATGAGATTGTTTCATCTTGACTAAAAACAGTCAAATGACTACATTTTAAACACTGTGAGTCACTTTATATCCATGTCAAACCAGCGTATATATAAAGGGTGTGTGTCTTACCTTCCAATATTCATTTCACTCTCAAACCGAACAAAATGATGGAAGAGCCCACACAGATCGAACTTCTGATCAGAGCTTTACGAGGTGTCAAAAGAAAAATTTCTTCAGAAAGCCGACTAACTACTCACCCTCCTTTCGAGATAAAAGTCAAGATACTTGCTATATATGTAAGAAGAAAGGGTATTGGACTACAGGGTTTCCAGACCGTCAAAAAGAACTGGACAGGTGTCGGGTGAGACAAGAGTCGAGTTACATGTTATCATTGTCAAGAAAAAGGACATTGGTCATCAGAATGCCCTAAGAAACAACAAGAGAAAGAGCAAGAGAGGGGTTTTCAACAGAAAGAAGATGTAACCTCTCCAAATGAAGAACTCAGACACATGCAGAAAGAGAACAAAGAGAAGAAAAGAAAACGAGGAGAAAGTGAGGACGAAAAAGAGGAAAAAACTGTACAAGTGAAGATATTTAAAAAAAAAAAACAGAGGGTGATCAAAGACATAGAAGAAGTCTTTGAACTTTTTAAAGTGTTGTGTTGTGTTGTGTTGTGAATTGGATTATAAAATTTGTAACAGAATAGACCAGGTAGAAAACGTAAGTGTCTCTTGGTTTTGATTTTTTATAATATGGACCTACACTCAAACACTCACTCACTCACACACGCACATCAGGGGTAAAAAAGGACTTTCGAGTTTTAATTGAATTTGGCAATTGAAATACTATCTGTTTTCGAGAGATGTGGGTAGCCCTGAAAAGGACCGTTGGGTATTTGTTTGTTTAAAAAATTAAACTCAGGAACGGGACGTAATCATCGTTAACTGCCTTAAGCCTTTGCCACGCCCAAGGTCTACTTCTGGATTGGCTTCTGTCGATGAAGATTTGGTAGAAATCAATAGGGGTGGTATCGCAGGCGTAGTAACAGGGCTGGGTTGTTTGGCTTGGGAAAGTCGTTTTCTCTTGGGTCGTTAGAAATAAGTCGGATACATTTGTTTCAGACTCCTTAACTCTGCTAAAATGTCTAAGAGTACCGTCACCGTTTGGTTTTCAATATTCTCCTTCTCTCCTAGACCTTGTTTCTTCTCTGCTGCTTCTGCCTGTCGTTTCCTTATTGCCCTCCTCTTCTTCTCGCTGTTGTTGTTGAAGGAGAAAAGCTTGTTCTGCTTCTTTCTGCTGTTGTAGAAATTTCTCCAATTGTTCTTTCTGTCTCTGTTTAAAATCATTGGCATGTGGTAAAGAAGGAGAAGGTGGCGAAGGTACTAGTACCGGAACAAACTCTAGCGAAGAAGGAAGTAAATCGACTAAATCCCAATTAAAATGGACCTCTTCTGGAAGTAGGCCTGTGTTGACTTTGGTAGCCGTTACTATACCATCGCTTCTCGTCTCCACGGCCGGTGCACCCCAATTCATTGTCTTCTAAGTTTCCGTCATGTTTGAAAACTGTGTCGCATGGACTGGCTGCGCACAGACGCTAGTGCATCTATATAGGGAATGTCACGTCACAGACCACCCTTTTCGGATTGGAAGACCAACTCCGTGTTGTGACTGAATTTCGTAATGCGTGTTTGGATTGGTGAATAAACTCAATCCGTTTCGATCCGCTCTTCGACTATAAATAACTCCGTTCACTGCATTCCCTTCACCTGTTCTCGTCACAAGATGTGGACAAACGTAGAATCATCTACTCTCGTATCGTCAATGTTGTTCCGTACGGACTTACCCATGTATATGAAATCATCGTGTACAATTATCAGGATCAACGATACGAGCGTTTGGAAAAGAAGAATTTATGTGGAGAGACAAGGCTGTTTGAAGCGAGTTCTCATCTACGAATTAGCAGTCAGAAGAAGTTTGAGGAAGAGAAGAAGACCTATGCGATGCTAAGGTTTGCTCTCTTACCTAATTTTTTTTAGCTAGCTGTATAGTTGTTTGATTGTTGTATGTTGTAGATATGCATCGAAAAGATTTGCTTTCTTGCATAAGTTCTTTTTGGTTAGTTGTATAGTTGTTTGTATAATGTATATTGTCTGTGTTATCTCTGTCTCTGTCCCGCCAGTCCCGTTCCCGCCAAGCGTTCTATGGTTTTTACCCCGCTGTTTGCTCCGATTGAGGTCAGCCCCTTGCTACATTGTTGCTAATCGTCAGTACCGTGACATCACCTTACCTGTTCCATTCCTATTGTCCCTAGACAGTCCCAATACTTTTTGTCCCTCTATAGTCCCACCCATGTTAAAATTCCCCATGTTAAATTCCCATTGTCCCCAGGGTACAACCTCCCTAGTTTAACATTGAAGTCCCATTGTCCCCTGGGTATCCCCATTCACTACTGACAAGGTTATTCATGTTTTTATTTTCCACCTCTGGGGAAATCAACATGAGTCTCCATTTGCTGTTGAAAATTGTTTTTTTTATATTGAAATAAATGTAATTATCTTATAGCCTCAGACGTCCAAATTTTATAACGGAATCATATATCGGTCAATGAAGAATGAAAATTAGAAAATCAGTTTTGTACGAAAGCTAATACAGAAACTGCAACGCATAATTATGGTTTCTTACATATACAGATGACAGCTATACGAGTTTTCAGCAGCTGGATTGCTGTATGATTTTGCAATAAAAGGGATGAGACAATCTGAGAGATAAAAATCAATACATTCATATTAGCAATTAACTTATCGCCGTATTTCAGTCAAACCCTAACAGATGCCGGTACCTATGGACCAGCCTGTGTTATCCATCCTTGGTGTGTGTGTGTGTGTGTGTGTGTGTGTGTGTGTGTGTGTGTGTGCCATAATGTCCTTGTTAATCTTTAATTACAATGCACTTTATCAATCCAGTTAGGTACATACATAACAATAGAGTAGAATGCATATCTAATTGCATCAGTCGCAACATACCCCATCTCATGTTCTTCTACAATACTTCTTTCTAAGAAAAATATATGAGGATATAGAATAAAAGAACATTATCGTCGAATACAAAATGAACATGACTGAGGATTGGAAATTGCGAAGACAGCTAGGTTAGTTGCGATTAGACGAGCGTGCTTCATGTTTCCTCTCCGATACTAAACACACATTGCATTCGATGAGACTAATCTTATTAGATATCCAGAAGAGCCATATTGTACACAAATTATTTTAGCGAGACCTCTTTTTTCTCTTACTTTGCTAAGACACGTGTGGGCCGCTTTATCTGTGGAGAAATCTGCAGGATTCTGTCATCTCTCACATCATAATAAGGTTCAGTCGCCCTATTTTCCCCAAGCAATATAGTCTTTAAGAACAAAACTTGAAAACTCAAGAAGTGTTTTAAAAAAAAAATACATGTGACTAAAATATTACAAAAATGGCATTGTTTTGGTAAACGAATATCTTACTCCGAAAAATTAACAATTACGGTTATGAGTGACAGTAGTTATTGCTGGGTCAAACTCATCTACCCATGTCGTGGTACGTTTCGACTCATGTCACAGGGGAATAGTAAAGTCTGCATTTAGATTGTGTGCATCGATAAGGTCTCACTGGACATTTTTTCTGGTGAATTTTCATCCAACAATGCAGAAAAAAATGAGAATAATTTTACACTGAAAATACAAATAAAAACAAACTAATGATTTTTGTACAAAGCATACATGTGAGATTTTGACTGCAGCAATCAGGTTAATTCCTGATGCAACTGGTGGTTTTAATACTAAACCAACACTGCCACCAACCCCTAAATTTTACATTCATTTTTGACAGGAAATAGCTATGTTGAATATTTTCCTGTGATAAGGCAGCTAAAAGAATCAGTATGTGCCTTATGCATGAATAAAGTTCACTAGTACTATAACAAATTAGCATAATTTTCATCACCCCTCAACCATCTAGATTTTTAGATATTTACCTCTGTAGCAGACACACGTAAATACGTTAGCCAAGTCGGCTGCTCATTTGCAGCCTAAGTTACGCATTTGATCTCCAATGCTCGTCCAGCTGTGACAGGCAGTCACCAACAAGCCAACCCATTTCCAAGCCTAACTCAAAGTAAATCTAAACCACATTACAGATTTAGCTTATGTGTAAATTTATAAATGCTAGGCTTGTGATATTTAGGTTCATGCCTTCTACCTTAAAAATTAGGGGTGTCAAAATATGAAACTATCCAGTGAGACCTAATGTCATAAATCCACATCTTCGCTCTTAGAGATAATCGAACTCCGGACAGAATATCCGTGCCGAAAATATTAGAATTCACTGAGGGAAAGTACGGATCGGTATTGCTAGCTCAAAGAAGGATTTCTAGTTTTTCTTTCAACAATATTTTCAGAATCTGCCTTATATCTGGTCGCTGTTTGTTTCTTAGATTCCGAATTGAATCTGAATCTGCGAACATGTTTTCGAAAGCCCCGTCTGGCTTCAGTATATACTGACAGATGGGAGAACTCGTGGGGATTTCCTTGCATTGTTTTGTAGATTTTATTGATATCATAAAAGGGTCAAAATACGACCCCTTGACTGCGTGTTATAAGTAACTACAAGGGAAATACCTACTAAAAGTAATGACACAATTCTTGTCATATTGTCCATATAATTTGATGTCAATCCGAATGAAAAACTTTCTAATATTTGATAGAGTTACACCTAACTAGAATAAACTAAACGTTCCCGACAGTAGAATTTAATGGGAAAACGAGCAAATCTAAAAATATACTAAGCATTGATTCCACATCCTCTGGATTATGTATCTATTTGTTTGATCTATAAAAAGACAAAGAGAAAGAAAGGAATTCATCAGAATGTGACAAATTCATATGCGCAAATATTTCTTGGAATTCTCGCAATTATTTCGAAAAGAATATTTAAAACAATTATCGCAATTTATTTTGTATCCAAATATCTACATAAATATACTGAATATACTTTAGTATATATATCTCACTTCATAAGTATGTCAAACTACCCAGAAACGCTATCCCGTCGTGTAATCGTATGGCACAAAGGCGCTAATCCTCCCGAACAAACGAGTAGCGTACTGCAGACACACATACCCAATAAACTACATAAAAAAAAGACCCTAGTCGGAGCAGAGCTAAACCTGTCAACGTATGATTCAGACTAACACAATCTCTTGCACAGCGACCAGGATCCAATTGAACACATATGGTCTAGGCAGAACGTGCAAAACTTAGTGTTATGTATATCATCACATGTAAGATCTACGGCCATCAGTATATCAGAGAAACCGAAAAGCTACAGAAGAGAGTCAAGCTTCGCATATCTGATTGTTGCAGAATACTTCTTTTCCCCTGGCCATA
Source organism: Sinohyriopsis cumingii (assembly GCA_028554795.2). NCBI lineage: Eukaryota > Metazoa > Mollusca > Bivalvia > Unionida > Unionidae > Sinohyriopsis > Sinohyriopsis cumingii. Next base: position 87,412,330 of record CM068827.1, read on the forward strand.
CTTTCAGCCCCCTGTCCGTATTTCTAGTTTCCTAGCCATACAGTCCTCTGACCATACATTCAGTGCACTGGCCATACATTCAGTCTCCTGGCCATATTTTCAGACTCCTAGCCATATATTCAGTTACCTGGCCATACTTTCAGTCACCTGGCCATACTTTCAGTTTCTTAGCCATACATGCAGTGATATAATACTAACTAGATCTGCCCACAACCAAAACTAGAATTCCGAGGCTGGGAAGAAAAATGAATTTTACATTGCTGAAACCAAGCGAATTAAATCAAGAATGCTCCAAATGGGCAACCACACAAATAAAATCATCATATGTTCCCATTATCCTTTGTATCAATTGTAAAATTCATCTTTATTCATTACTCACTCACCCATAATTACAGCTGTTTTCTATAAGTTCTGTCGGTATTATTATTGGTATGGTAATTACTGTAATTCCCCAAAATACATTATCTGGGATATATTATTTGGTTAAGAAATTGGCTGTGTTATTACCTTTCCTTTTGTCATTTTTACATCAGTATTCAAACTAATTAGGCGCAACATCTATAATGTTCATACAATACTTCCATTAGATGCAGCCAAGTAAGTTTTGTTTGTAAATTCCACGCATTCTAACGTTTGTATTGTGTGTCTCGATTGCCTCGCTTTTATCATTACCTTTGAGAAAGACTCAATGAGAGTCGAAAACGCCAGCTAAAAACTGGACTTGAACTGTTCGTTGTCTATATGAAAACAAATGTGGCACACACACACACACACACACACACATATATATATATATATATATATATATATATATATATATATATATATATATATATATATATATATATATATATATATATATATATATATATATATATATATATATATATATATATATATATATATATATATATATATATATATATATATATATATATATATGTGTGTGTGTGTGTGTGTGTGTGTGTGTGCGCGCGCGCGCTATGTATTTGAAAGTTTTACATTAAACACCTTAATTTCCCTGGGTTTCAGAACTAAAGAACATTTTTTATCTTATGTAGATATAACGTTTTCATTGCTGAAAATTTCTTACTTTCTATAAAAAGACTTTTCTTTAAAAATCGATATGTTAATACAGAGTAACTGGAAAATTTCTCTTGCCTTTTTATATCAATAAATATCTATGAGACTTTTTAAGTTCAAGTTCTTCATTGGCACAGTGCATACAGTCGGCTTCTAGCCATAACGTGACATATATACAGTATGTGTACAAGTAGAATAACAAACACACGCACGGTAAAAACTTGCAAAAATGTATCAAGGATCTATGAAGTATCTCTTTATTATTCCCATACTAATGAATAGAGAAATTGAGCCAATGCTTTAATTAATCCTGACTAAATCTACACATCAAAATCTGATCAAGACCTGGCGGTATTTATCAATGACCGTTTTAATTTCCTTAAAGTGTGATTAATGTGGTAACATCATGGCAAAGGATTTTTCTAAAGTGTGTTTAATATCATACCATCGTGGCAACGAATTTCTTTGCTGACTCTGATCAGTGCATACAAGAAAAAAGTGATATTCGTCTTCGATCTGATTTAGATTACAAAATTTATTCCATGTTCCATTTCTAACTGTTTTCAAATCTTCCGAACTCAGTTTCAAGTCAATACGATAAACATTTAAGACTGATCGGGGCCAGCATGCATTCCTCCAACAGAAATAAAGTTAAATATTTTCAAACTTAAAACCCTTTTTGGAAACTCTAGACGTATTAAGATTTGATGATACTGTTAAGTCAGAAAACCAGTCAGAAGGTATTTATTCTCTCTTGTTATAAGAAATTCTTCTTATGGGAATTACATAATCATAAATCTAACTTTCCTAAACGTGTGGAAAACCAAGATAAAACTAACCTGTTGAGATTCGGTAGCCCAAATCCTATCTTGTACTTGTCAAATGTGCAATACAGATACAATGACTCTTTTTATAATGTTATGCCAGTATTTAAAAATTCTATGATGTCTTGTCACCTTTAAAGGATAGCGTCCAAATGAATCATATATGGCTACATTTTGAACTATGCGGAATTAAATCTAACACATTTTGGGAAAGTTTTACATGGACATTAACACGACTAGTAAGTGAAATAAATATAACATTGGCTAAATTTGTATAAACACATTATCAAATGACTTGCAGAGTATATGAATTGCCTACGTGGCTTGGTGTGTCATTTGTTTTGTCGTGCGACATTGCATTGGCCTTCCTAACTCAGAGTAACCTCAACGTCTCTAACTGATTTTCCGATGATAAAGGTGCATTGCCAATACAACTGGCGCATCTGGACATTGGTGTCCAAATGGAAAAGTCTTTTGTTTTATTGGTATTCACCTCGGTACTCCAGTTTTCAGAATAGTGCTTCAACTTATTAAACAAAATCTGTAATCCTTCAGGTGACTTTGGAGCCAGTACAGTATTCTCATTATTAACAAAATGAAAACTAGTAATGTAGTGCCCTTATGTTGTGCCAGTAGTGTCATTCTTTCAAAATGTAGCTAAAACATTGACAAATTGTTTTAACTGCACGGGCCAATATATCCCGACTGTATCAGAGAAGAAGCGGCTTCTACCTTCAACATTGTATGCTAAGTATAACATGTTTCCTAGATTCTAAATATACGCAAAAGTCGTACACAGTAAAATGTACGCGGAGATTGCATTTTTATAGTGTTTTTGGCTAATCTCAAAGTAAAAACTACCATAGCTGCTGAATTTGAATTAACACAGAGAACTACCACATGCATTAAATTCATGATTGAAGTTATATTAACAGTCAGAAATTTGTATTTTCTTCATATATTTAACAATAATTATTAAAACAATGTACCTTAACACTGCTATTTTTATTAAACAGTGTAAACCTTTGCTGTGATGGTCTATGCTAGCACTTGATTAAATCAGTCACGCCACAGACTTAAAAAATGTACACTTCTAATAGACACACAAACGTTTAGGCATCAATACATTTAAGCATATCTTCAAAATTAAATCAACTACCAGACAAACGTAAAAATTATGAAAAATGAGGTTGAATACAATAGGGGAAGGGGGTACATGTGATAGAATTTGTTTGAAAGATCTTCACTTTCCAGACAGTTTGATTTCATGGGGTTTCTTCCCTGGGGCTTGCACCGTGAACATTGTAACCATACCTGTATGATTCTAAATATGTTGACACGCAGACTGTTTTGAACTTGAAGCACAATAATTAATTTGTACACGTAAAACGAACCTCCCAATTACTTAAAAGTAATGCCTATTTCCATCAGGATTGGTATATGTTATGTTAAAAAAATCTCTGTTCAGACAGGTCAAACTCCATCATCGGTACCATTATAGTTAAACCAACATACAATTTCATTGCCTTTCCGAGCATTTTGAGCCCAAACTCTGTACACTTATCTTTTAGACTTCATAAATAATGATCTACTTATCTAATATTTGGTACAGAAATACATCCAACTCATATATTCTCTGTATAGACTTGTCTTCGAGTCCGGTAACATAGAAGTCATCATGGTACATCGAGTAAACAGGGATTAGTTAGGCTGTTAAACACAAATAAGCACACCATCCAAAGCAACTCAAACTAAACGTCTGCGTACAAGGACCAAAACACATAAAATTAACTCTGCTAGCTTCTACTTGCTATGATGCCAACCCAAACCAATAATGTTTTAAAGAAATGCTCTTGGCGGCTCCTATACATGCAATATGAGAGAGATTTTCTATACCTGCCATTGGGACGCCAGCTCCTGAAATTGAAACCATACATCACCCTGGCTATGCTGCATACTTATGGTTATTATATGCATGTGAAGGACGCCTGGCACGCATGGCATTTATCCTGGGCTACATACTTATGAACACATGCACATACCCTTTACATGTCCCTGTAATGTTCATGAACACGTGCACATACACTTTACATGTCCGTATAAAATTCATGCAAGGAAGATATAGAACTGAACAGACATGCCATATAATTATATCAGAGAAGGACACATGGCATTTTACAATGGTAATTAGAAAATAGCAATATATAACTACATTAGTGGATTTAGTGACAGTGATGTACCATAGGAAAATTCAAGTTTAATCTTTCTTTTTCCTTTTCTCGTGGGCTTCCAAAAAAATAAACCTATCGAAAAACAGAAATGTCTATGAATTAAAAATCTAGTTGACTTATTGTATACACTACTTTAGATTGACTTGACCGGTCAGACTCGAGGTTAGAATGAAACAAATTAACAGCATGAGTTGAACTTCTTTACGTATGATAAATAATGGTACAAAGCGATATTATATATTGTTATGTATATTTGATTTAATTATATCTGATTTAATATATATTTATTTCAATTTAATTGTTTGTCAGTTTTTTTTAAAAAAAATATTTTTAATTACATGATATTGTAATGTAAATTTATTCACTAGAGATGATATTTTTTTAGAAAATAGTTTGACTTTGACTTAGTTTATAAACACCAGGTGTTGATCTAAATCCTGACCTTGTTTCAGAATTTGTAGCAACCTTCGTAAACAAGTTCTATTTTATTTTAAAATGATTGGTTGTTTCCAAGGTCATGATGGGGCCTTATCTTTAAGATATAAACAATTTTTTATTTTTTTATTTCTTAGAGTAAAAATGATTGGTTTTCTTCAGGGTCGCACTGGGTAAACGTGAGCTGTAACAAGTACTTGCTTTTATCAAATTCTAGATGATCACGTGACCCTTGTTTATGTTTTGGAAAGCCCATACAACCCATATTTTGGAGAATTAATCAGTAGAAGTTGGGCCGTTAAAGTGTTCGTTATATGTTGTGCTGTTTAGAGTTATTTCAAATTACTTGGTTTGGAGTTGTTTCAAATTACTTGGATTCAAAAGGATTAATTCTGTTATTTTTCTGGAAAATACGTGAGCTCATGTAATATTGTGGAACAAGGACAGTTTTTTTAATTTAAATAATTCAGCTATCAGAAACCGGAGTGATAATTCTTATTTCTACAAGGAACTGTTGACTTCAACACTACAGATTGTAGCATACGTCATCGTCTTCCATCTTGGATTCTTCGTCGGGATTCGAACGTAAAATCAGTAGAACATTTTGTTATCAGGACTACTAAAATTTTATTCTCGGATTATTTTGGGATTATTTTTGGATTTGATTCTATAAAACAGTAAGTTCATATTTTTTTTATTTTTGCATAATTTTTCCAGGAAAATAAATTATTGTATTTTCAAAAGCTTGTTGTTTTCACTCTTTCTTGTGTTACTGTTTATTCGAGCCTAAACAAGTGACATAATAATATAATTCAATATTTTTCTGATAGTTTACATAAATATTTTACAAGTCTAACACGAAGGCAACAAATCGTTATCTAGAGTTAATTCATAGTGGTCAACGGGTTTCTACTGGATAAAAGTGTACCCAAAGCACGTTGTGTTTAATAATAACGAGAACTTGTTGATTTCCACGACTTAAAAAATGTATCCTCCAACGTTTCCAAAAAGATACATATATCCAGATTAAACGTACATTCAATTAATATACCATATAAATATGTACTACTATCTTTGAGAGCAGGATTCATAACACAGGACCGTATAAGAGAGAATAAACTGCGTTATTAAATGTTGGTAAATGCATGCATTGGTATTCCGCTAATCGTGAAGAAACAACATTTTAAGATCTCGTAAAATTCGCGATGCCAGTTTGCAATGATCTGATGAAAACAGATCTATAATTTAAAATATTATTGATACATGCTAGTCACGTGGTTGACCAGTGGCAACCAAACAGTTTTGCCAGGTAGGTAGATGAATAATATAGTAGTCGAGACAAATGTAATTTAAGTATATATATATATAAAAATTTATTAATACACTTCACCTTAAAGAGCAACAATAAAAATGGAATCTTATATGCAAAATAATTTTAGAGAAAAAGTTAAAGTTCTAAATGTCTAATAAAACACAATTTGATAAGAGTGAAGGAGTTCCGCATATGAAATGTTAAAGAATATGCTAGGAAAGATAAGCGTCGAATAATTTCAAGAGTTTTGTTCTCTTTCTCTCTCTCTCTCTCTCTCTCTCTCTCTCTCTCTCTCTCTCTCTCTGAAATAATGTGAGCATTATAACTTTACAAAACGTTTGTATCACTACTTGCGTCTGAAAAATATTTGTATACTGGCATTGGACTATTGATACAACACTTGAATATTCTGTAAAATGTGTTGCCCTCTTAATTTCGTACATTGTACTTATCTCATATATGACGGCCACTGATTCATGGGGGTATGGAACCGAAATGTTACGTGAGTTTTTGAAGAAAAAGACCAGTGATGATGTCGATTGTACAAACAGACTAGGAATGTCATACCGAAGTCTTTCTTCTTACAATTTTCAGATGAAAATATGACCGACGGAAAATATATTATTGTTTAATTTACAATAATAATAATAATAATAATAATAATAATAATAATAATAATCTCTTTGTGCGTGTGTGCGTATGGGAGTGTTCGAGTGTGTGCGCGTGTGAGCTTGTGGGGGTATACTCATCCATGTCCTGATTTAGACATACATAGTCGCAATGCCCTAATAGTAGGTCGTTTGGACATGTACAATATTTAAAACAGACATCCAGCTGTGAAGAGCGCAGATGTATATATGCCTTAGTCAAGTTATAAATTACAACTAGCGTTGATTCGCGTTTGACAGAGTTCAGCCATAATCAATAATCAATCGACTGCAGTGTGTCACCCGTCTTGTGCCCGTAAATCGACCATATATTTATATGTTACTTCCGTTCCGTAAAACGTTATTACCCGGTGAAATATTGATACTTTGGTACATTTGTGTGTGTGTGTGTGTGTGTGTGTGTGTGTTTTAAAGCAGTAATTACAAGAAACGAAGAACAAATATAAAGAACACAGATAACGCGAACAAAACCTCATTTCAGTCAGTTGAAATACGTTTTTGCTGTTTATATCTTCCATAGATCTTACTCATAATTTTGTATGTCTAAGTGCTTTGATTTGTTTTCATTACAACTATTTTGCATGTTGAGACAAATTTTATTTTAGTACGATAACATGAAAGAATGACATTTCTTTGCATGCTGAAAGCTTTGCAAGCTGGAGTTCTATCAGACAATTGGGACATAGTGTTACTCACTTGGTTGAGTGACTTGTGGCATATACAAACTGCAGGCAGTGGAACTGTCTAACCTTGTGTTTTCTATCTTTTGTTGCTGGTACGTGCAAGTATATAGAGTACTAATTTTCTGCATGTAGTAACATTGTATAGATTAGTTGTTATGAAGCGGTCGTTCTCACCATTGCAATCGTTCATGTGCAGAGGTATGCAATGGTTGTGGACTTTTGTCTTTACTTTCTATCCCGTGTGATTATTTTTCTTGTAGATTTATTTATGTATGAATGGTGTGATGTTAGTCAATTTAGTCGTTCGTAAAATATAACAGTTTTAATACTGAGCTATGCCTTTTCTTGTGTACGCATACATAATATGTAAAGTGATGTTTTTGAACTAAAACACACAAGAGTGTATGGCTAGGGTATTATCGAACTCAGTTAATTATGATCTAGTTGATTCTGGTAAGTTGGTAGAGCCATTCGTGTTGGCCCTGTCCAGCGTCAAAGGGTTAAGGGAAATACGCAGGTTTATACACATATTTAGATAGTGTATCGTCATGTTTCATATTTGTCCTACGAATAACGTGGCGTTACAACTTCAAACCTGTTGACGGAAAGTATGTTCTCACGTATTCATATATTCGTGTGTTTCTTTTAAGTTACAATTTCATAGATTCGTGATTCGTTTATATGATTATCGTAGCTTCATAATTTCGTGATGTGAGCAAAGTTTCACTATTTCATTAAATGGTCAGAACAGTTTCACATATGTCAAAGTAAACAAAACAATTAAATTCATGTTTTCGAAACGGTGGTAGAATCGTGAATAGCGAAAGGTGATGGAGCCGTGATTAACGAAAGTTACTTTTACGATGGAACTAAAATTTGAAATTATTGGTACATTGGTACATTCAAGAATTGTTTTACTACGGGTGGCATAGTTGCTGAAGCTTCAAAAGACTTTAGCAGACACAATGAAGTCCATGCTTACGTTGAATATGCACTCGTGTAAAATCTCTGATACACTGCAAATACTTCTATTGTTCCAGCTTAGTCATTTATTTGCAAAGTGTGGGGATTTATAGAAAGTAATGTTGTTGAAAGAGTTAATTCGTGTCTCTGTAAAAAAAAGCTGAACAGACATTACAGAATAATATTGTTTGGCAAATTGAGAAGAATTCCTCTTAAGATAGTTATACATTTTAGAATTTTTGGATATTAGTTATAAATTGTACATTTTAGCAGCTGGAAATATGTAACAAAGTGGGCAATACATTTCACGTCCACTATTTAGAGTAAAACCAAATAAAATTTCAAGGGTAGTAAGAATTAAAAAAAAAACAACATTTAGAAACACTTGGCTGCAGACACGCATGACTTCATTTCGAAACACTTGGTTGCAGACAGGCATGACTTCATTTCGAAACACTTGGCTGCAGACACGCATGACTTCATTTCGAAACACTTGGTTGCAGAACAGCATGACTTCATTTCGAAACACGTGGCTGCAGACACGCATGATTTCATTTCGAAACACTTGGTTGCAGACATGCATGACTACATTTCGAAACACTTGGCTGCAGACATGCATGACTTCATTTCGGAACACTTGGCTGCAGACACGCATGACTTAATTTCGAAACACTTGGTTGCAGAACGGCATGACTTCATTTCGAAACACTTGGCTGCAGACAGGCATGACTTCATTTCGAAACAACGGGCTGCAGATAGGCATAACTTCATTTCGGAACACATGGTTGCAGACACGCATGACTTCATTTGGAAACACTTGGTTACAGACACGCATGACTTCAACAAAGTGTAAATAATGCTGATCTGATCCTACAAGTTATAAAGCACCACTTGACAGCTATTTTTCTTCAAAATGTGGAATTTTAGGTTTGAATCTTCTTGTAGAGCGAAACTTCATATTCATCTTGCAAATTGTTTTTCATAAGAATAATTTCTTACTGTCCTAACACTAGTACTAACTGAATTATGAACATCGTTTCCTAATGCAATCGATAAGTGGGGGTAGGGCACAAGAGTTATCACATAAAAATATAACAATTTTTGCAATGTGATAGAGGAAAAACTTCCTTTGGTATTACAATCTCATTGTTACAAAGAATATATATATATATTATTGGAGATATCCAAATTAGGCAAATCTTTTTCATTATACGAAATGTAAGTAATTTTATTTTCAATATAACTTTACAACGAATTATTGAAATCTGCACAAATGTCTTCTCCATAATGTTTGTTAATTAGTTTATTTGTAGCAATTAACAAATTAAAAAAATCACAACGATTCATATTTTGACGCGTAGTCCTCAGTTTTGATTTTGATTCATACCATTGCATCTATATGTGCACTGTGTAATTTGAAGATATCGATTTCTACTGCATGATTTTTAAGATATGTCTGCCACTGCTTCACCCTGGTACTAATTAATCTTGTGCATTTATATGTTTGCCTAATGCTGATCGGGTATTACCCAAATAAGGATTCTTCGACAAATATGTTTAAAAAACCTATTATAATCAAAATGTATTATATGTACAAACTAATGTATATAGGTAAATGGGGAACATGTGGGGCACATTCTACTTTCTTCACTATGCATTCTGCATGCTGTTCAAATAACAGCAATTAGTGTATGTTTAAACAAATTAAAGTGAGTATTTGTTTAATCCAGGTTTTAGTACTAGATCGAAATTTATTTAGTTAAGGGTATCAGAACTGAATATGTAAGGGTCAGACTTAATTAATTTCTGTAATACACATTGTAAATAAGTATAATAATTAATTTCTGTAATACACATTGTAAATAAGTATATTAATTAATTTCTGTAATACACATTGTAAATAAGTATATCATTTTCAAAACGAGTCTTAGTCTTTTAACTAAACCCAAACTCGCTCGGTCCATCCTGTAACACTGTCACAAACAACGTTTTAAGTATCACATCCCAAAGGTGATTCCGATCTCGTGTAGGCAAGAGTTTTAAGCAAACGTCACTAGTCATGTCCCCATGTGACAATCGATGCGAAGACCTTGATCTGGAAGAAAATTTTATTAAACCCGACCTTGTTCTCGTCAGAATCATCCACATCATGTATGAAACACAGCCTGTTGTGAAAAGATATCCTTCGAACTGTGTGGTTCGAAACAAGGAGACGAATCTGTCAACCTTCCTATATAGATTTTCATTACTTGGGCCCCACAACCAATGTTAGAAATTAGGGCTGATTCCTATTACTCGACAGCAGAGCAATAAGAATCTTACGCAATGTCCAAGAAAAAGGATTTTGCTGATATCTCACTAGATCTCTTTGGACGCTACCGCTGGTAAGATGCAGATGGCAAAACATAACGTCCTCCGCTACAAAACAAAAGACCTTATGACACACTAGGTCTTCCCTATGCGCCTCGAAACAAATGCCCTATGACACACTAGGTCTTCCCTATGCGCCTTGAAACAAATGCCCTATGACACACTAGGTCTTCCCTATGCGCCTCGAAACAAAGACCTTATGACCCACTAGGTCTTCCCTATGCGCCTCGAAACAAATGCCCTATGACACACTAGGTCTTCCCTATGCGCCTTGAAACAAATGCCCTATGACACACTAGGTCTTCCCTATGCGCCTTGAAACAAATGCCCTATGACACACTAGGTCTTCCCTATGCGCCTCGAAACAAAGACCTTATGACCCACTAGGTCTTCCCTATGCGCCTCGAAACAAATGCCCTATGACACACTAGGTCTTCCCTATGCGCCTTGAAACAAATGCCCTATGACACACTAGGTCTTCCCTATGCGCCTTGAAACAAATGCCCTATGACACACTAGGTCTTCCCTATGCGCCTCGAAACAAATGCCCTATGACACACTAGGTCTTCCCTATGCGCCTCGAAACCAATGCCCTATGACCCACTAGGTCTTCCCTATGCGCCTCGAAACAAATGCCCTATGACACACTAGGTCTTCCCTATGCGCCTCGAAACAAATGCCCTATGACACACTAGGTATGTGATTTTCCAAAGCATCAACTGAAACCTTGAACACAAGTTTAATTTGTTGGTGACGCCGCCGCTATTGACTATACCATAACACGAAATATATCTCTCGTTTCGGACAAGCAATGAAAAAGCTTAAGAACAGCTAAAACAATATTGTAATCAAAGAAAATTATAGGTTTCAACACCTTGTCCGTTTCGCCACATATGATGAAAGATTAGACATAAAGATAGTGTCCACAGTCGGGAGATGTTTTGATGTTCTTTTTAACCCTGAAACTTTAATACAATGACTCAACCCTTGTCAGTATGAATATAAAACTTTATTGACGTATATTCACGTTCCATTCTCCATTTAGCTAACTAAATCCTAAATCAGCAAATGAAAGTCTTAGTATATATATATATATATATATATATATATATATATATATATATATATATATATATATATATATATATATATATATATATATATATATATATATATATATATATATATATATATATATATATATATATATATATATATATATATATATAAAACATTAGGTGGGAATATAAAGTCTGTAATATGGCTAAGTTCGACATATCTAACCTATACGATGTTGGCGGTTTCAAAACGTTGATTATTACAGTGCATTTCTGAGGGATATATCTCTTCTTCATTATAGTTCAGTTCTCACATGGATATACCTATCCTTCGTTATAGTCCGATTTTCACAGGGATATACCTCTCCTTCATTATAGTCCAGTTCTCAATGGGATATACGTCTCCTTCATTATAGTTCAGTTCTCACATGGATATACCTATCCTTCGCTATAGTCCGATTTTCACAGGGATATACCTCTCCTTCATTATAGTCCAGAACTCACAGGGATATAATTCTCCTTCATTTAGTCCACTTATAAAAGGGACATTCCTCTCCTTCATTACAGTGCAGTTATCAAAGGAGATATCTTTCTTACGTTATAGTCCAGATCTCACATGGATATACATCTTCATTATTGTTCAGCTCTCACAAGGACATATCTATCTTTCATTACAGTCCAATTCTCACAACCTCCTATCTCTCCTTTATTATATCCAATTCTCATACCGCTTCGTCATTATATTCAAGTTCTCACTGGGTTATTCCTCTCCTTTATTATCGTCAATTTCTCACAGAGATATACATCTACTTCGTTATAGTCCAGTTTTCTCACGGGGACATACCTCTGCTTTTCTATAGTCCAGTTCTCATAGTGATGTGTCTCTCATTCGTTATTGTCCGCTTCTCACAGGGATATATCTCTCCTTCATTATAGTCCAGTCCTCAACGGGGATATGCCTCTCCCTTCATTATAGTCTAATTCTCACAGGGATGATCTTCTTCTCTGCCTCACCAAATATATTGGTCAGTCATGCCACGGGACACTAACTTAATATTATACTAGCTCAACACCCCCACTACATCGTTTTTTCTTTATAACGATTCTATAAGTATCCTTATATATTGTTAAAAAATTACGGAGAAGTATTGATTTAATTTATTTTTACTTAATAGTAATGAAAATCTGCGATGAAAGTGCAACCTTTGCGTTGATCGAAAGGTTTACTCATCAACGGTATGCACCTTCTTCTTTATGTTGCTTTTTATATCTGTAATTCAGGAATGAAATATTTACTAATACATTCTATATGGATTGAAAAATTTAATGTTACTGTTTTAATATTTTTTTCATCTTATCAATTTTCACATGTAAAAATAAGTAACAAGTCAGAATTTGGGATATTTTTGATACCATGTTACATCATTTTGTACATTTACTTTCAATAAGCGATGTCTTAATACGTCTATGATACACTTTTAGTAAGTGGTATAAATTAGAATATCCAAGGAAAGTTACGGCTTAATGCGTTTAATTAAACTGAATATTTTATAGTTTTAGGGTCCTTAGGTAATACACTTATTCGATTTCCATCTGCTACGCTTCATACATAGATGTTTCAAATTAATTCTTTAATGGGCAGAGAAACACCATATCCCGCGGGGTGCGGTACAGAAACATCGTATCCTGATGGGTACGGTAGACAAGTGTGTGAATGCATGGGTACCATGATCATTTACCGCGTTTATCAAAGCTTACGTACATGCATCGGGCTAGTAATTTTTACTGTACTGTACGCCATGTGCTTACACTCATTTTCTCTCGTTGAGATCAATATGCAGCAGTGCGGCTTCCATATACAGTCTAAGGCATTCAAGTGATTGTAACACTTTGATAGCAAGTTTCCTCTCAGCGTGTGCAGAAGAGGTTCTGTTGTGTACTTTAACTTGCTAGCGGGAGTGCAAAATTTTACGTGGACTTAAGGAAGTGTCTGGCTGAACCATATATATATATCATCACTTATTAATTATATTCTAGGCTTTACATAATAGGTAAGTAACTTTTTTTCTCTCTATATATAACACTCATACGTTCAACAAATCACTCTCTCTCTCTCTCTCTCTCTCTCTCTCTCTCCCTCACGACCACTCCGGTGGTCTAGTGGTTAGAGCGTCCGCTTCGTATGCGGGAGTTCGTGGGTTTGATCCCCAGCCGAGTCATACCAAAAACCTTTACATACGGTACTAACAGCTGCCTCGTTTGGCGTTCAGCATTCAGAGGTTAGTGTTAGGTCAGGATAATATGACTGGGTGGGACATGAAGCAACATGTCTGTGACATGATGCCTCACTATATACTGCCACACTGCAGACATCGTAGCGATATGACTGAAATTTTTGTTAAAGCTACGGTAAACATCCAAATCAAATACATACATACATACATACATACATACATACATACATACATACATACATACATACATATATTTCATGCAGACCGTTTGCAATTAAAATAAATAGCAGCTAAAGTAAATACTAAATAAAGATCCAGGGAATGTAATTGAATTTTTTTCTTGTTATATAATATTCCTATTCATAATTGCCCTGCATGTAACGGACAAAGTATACAAATGTAAACTATTTATATAAAAGGCGTATATTTTGCAGAAATATATTTTGCTTGTATATGTTCCATTGCACATATAGTTTTTTACATATGCTGATTTTTACATTTGTCAACATATATATATTTTTTAACTGACAGAAATCCATCATACTTATTTCATATGTGTGACAAACTAATCTAGACGTAAATTTTCATTAGCTCATTCTTTAAAGTGTTCAGAAAGCAAATCACATGCCTGGTCCATATTTTTCTGAGACTAAAAAGGTTTTAGAAACCGGTTATAAAGAGCAACGATTACGAAAAGGAATCTTCTATTTACTAGCTTGTGAAATTACAATTGACAAAGACTACATAATGGCTTTTTATGGAGGCGCAAGCGATTGAGTCCATACCAAACAAGAGTTGGCACAGATCAAATGTTCTTATTATTTTTCAGAGTATATTAAAAGCTAAACAATTTTTTTCTTTCTCAGAACGGTTTCTTACCACCACAATCAGTTTTTAGGACAGAACTGAGATTGTTAGATTAACATTAAACACAGCTGCAAATGAAACTACTTTTTGTTTCACTAGTTTAGGCCAACGAAATGTAAAATTGGCTTTTTCACCGGGCATTATTCAATGTGATACTGAAATAATATTTGAGATAATACATATCCTTCATGAAAGGAATTGGAACGATGAAGCTCAGACCAATACAATGTTTTCTTTCTATGAGAATCAGTCAAATTAGGCACTGGAGTGTCGTTTATATTATGTTGTATTTCCCCATACCGTGGATTTTGCCTTGGAGAATTTGAATTATTGAAGAGGCAAAATGTATTGAATTTTCCAAAATCACTTGAAATAAATTGGTTGTGTTGGTTATTTTGACAACTTGAAATTCTAACAATATTGACAAATCTGATGGATGTGTATGTATTAAATGACCTGAGCGCCGAATCTTATTATTATTTTAAATTGCAATTTATACATTATAAAATATTGTTTCCTTAATGTAGATAGAACGCAAACATAACGAATCATACAAATACACAAATATAACATTATACGAGTGCCAATTACAAACAAAATTAAATTTAAATTAATTATGCTGTTTACATATTTGGCTCTTCCTGTACATGTTTCATGACTTCTGATGATTTTCTAATTAAGGTATACAGTTACCTTTGAAATCCACGTAGATAAATGATTCTGCTTATCAGATGATGAAACTATTGTTTTTACTCAATATGTTCACATGCCGAACAGACGACTCTTGTAAAGGCCATTTAATATAAGTTATACGGTGATAATCACATTTTAACAAATCATAATCTTTTTAATCGAAAGTGAAGTTTGGTTGTATAGCTGACGGCATTAAACCAAAGATAATAGTAGAACATAGTCGAACAGGTTAATTATATATCATATGGAAAATAAGAGTTCTATAATTAGAAAGCCATTTAAAATAAGGAGATGCCAATATATGAATCACCGAGCTCACATAACTTTAGAGTTGTCCATTTCACTAATATGTTTATACAATATTGTAAGAACACAACCTTGGTAAACGATGTCCTCACTTTGATATCATGTTGAATTTATCTCTTATACTATGTCATGATAAATATTATTTCTGAAAATAAAGACATAATTCTCTTGATCATAATCAGTCATCCAAGATATTAATGACATGTACCTATTTACCATGTTGTCTAGAAATGGATAGAAATATAGACAACTTCAACCAATCATAAGCTAAGCGTGTCCATCATACATGCAGTTCCACTGATTAAAGAGCCTGTCTACGACAGTGATTATAAAACTCGTCCAACATATTTTACAATATAAGACTACAATACAAGACTACAGTATATGACTACAATATAAGACTATAAGACTACAAGATAAGACTACACTATATGACTACAGTATAAGACTACAATATAGGACTATAAGACTACAATATAAGACTACAATATAAAACTACAATATAAGACTACAATATGAGACTATAAGACTACAATATAAGACTATAACACAAGACTATAAGACTACAATATATGACTATAATATAGGACTATAAGACTACAATATAAGACTACAATATAAAACTACAATATAAGACTACAATATGAGACTATAAGACTACAGTATAAGACTATAACACAACACTATAAGACTACAATATGACTATAATATAAGACTATAAGACTACAATATAGGACTATAAGACTACAATACAAGACTACAATAAAAGACTACAATATATGACTACAATATAAGACTATAGGACTACAATACAAGACTACAATATAAGACTACAATACAAGACTACAATATAAGACTACAATATAAGACTATAAGACTACAATATACGACTACAATATATGACTAAAAGGCTACAATATAAAACGACAATATAACACTACAATATAAGACTATAAGACTACAATATAAGACTATAAGACTACAATACAAGACTACAATATAAGACTACAGTACAAGAATATAAGACTACAATGTAAGACTATATGACTACAATATAAAACTATAATATAAGAATACAATATAAGACTACAACATACGACTACAATATATGACTGCAATATAAGACTATAAGACTACAAGATAAGACTACAATATATGACTACAGTATAAGACTACAATATAAGACTTCAGTATATGACTGCAATATAAGACCATAAGACTACAATATAGGACTATAAGATTACAATATCAGACTACAACACAAGACTATAAGACTACAATATATGACTACAGTATAAGACTACAATATAAGACTTCAGTATATGACTGCAATATAAGACTATAAGACTACAATATAAGACTACAATATATGACTGCAATATAAGACTATAAGACTACAATATATGACTGCAATATAAGACTATAAGACTACAATATAGGACTATAAGACTACAATATAGGACTATAAGATTACAATATAATACTACAATAAAAAACTACAATATAAGACCACAAGATAAGACTATAAAACTACAATACAAGACAACAATACAAGACTACAATATAAGACTACAATACAATAATACAATATAACACTATAAGATAAGACCACAATATAAGACAAGTATGACCACTATCTGACAAGATGTATAGATGTTTTTTGTTAACAAGATCAGCCAATCCGATGCATGTTAACATCATTAACATACGTTAATTTCACTTGTAATCATATTCAACCATCCTTTTCATTACATAGACCTACTTGCCAAGTTTGATCAAAATCTTTTCAAAGTTATCTTGAGTGGTAAATAACAAAACTTAGCGAATCATCATTAACATACGTTAATTTCACTTGTAATCATATTCAACCATGCTTTTCATTACATAGACCTACTTGCCAAGTTTGATCAAAATCTTTTCAAAGTTATCTTGAGTGGTAAATAATAAAACTTAGCGAATCAGATGCAAAACCACTTTAAAATTATGCACAGATCTCGCGCATGATAAAAAAGTCACCCAATACCGTGACGAGTGTGTCAACAACCTAAAGTACTAAGATAAAGCATCACCTCCACACTATCACCGGATCTCGTTCATTATCAGTATTTTCAAGATCTTAACAATATAGGCATATATTTCAGTTTTGATAAAACTTTGATCAGAAATACGGCTTCCAGTTTGGTAGCAAGCTCAACAAATCAGATGCAAGATCCTTTCATTAATATTAATCCCGCTCAGCAATGTAATTATCAACGATCTTGATGATATACGCCCATATTCCAAGTTTAATCGAAATCGGAACACATCTATGGGTTTCCAGAGTGGTTTCAGCTAATGAGAAGCAAGATTACCTCATTAACCTGCGTAGATCTCGCTCATTATCCAGCCTCTGCAAGACCGTGATAATATAAACCCATATTTCACGTTTGATCAAAATCGTATTAGAAATATGGCTCCAGTATGCTAACAAGCTCATTCAAGATTGTACCATTAGTATGCGTGTGTCTCGCTGTGGAACCATGTTCGGTCTTAAAGTTAATATTTCAAGCTAGATATGAAGTTTTGCTTCAAGAGCTGCATAAAGCTGAGCCAATCAGATACAAGATCACACGGTTAGTATGTTTGGGCCTCTATCTGCATCCAACTCATCGAAGATCTTGACATAAGCATATTTTCCAAATTTAAGCAAAATCGGATCAGAAATACTGCCTATAGAGTGGCAACAAACTCAGACAGTCAGATGCATAATTGCCTCGTTAGTGACCGCAGATTATCGAAATCGACAGATATTTTTGATATAAACATATACTCCTAGTTTAATCAAAATCGTATCAGAAATCTGGTATCCGGATTGGTAGCAAGCTCGGTCAGTCAGATGCAATATCATCTCATTAGTATCCGTGGATCTCAGTCTTTATCGAACTTGCCCGATATTTTATTGATATTAGTATTTATTCAATATCTGATCAAAATCGAATAGCAAATACCACCTTCTAACCGCTCCGGTGGCCTAGTGGTTAGAGCGTCCGCCTCAGATGAGGAAGATCGTGGGTTCGATCCCCGGCCGAGTCCTACCAAAGACTTATAACAATGGTACTAACAGCTGCCTCGCTTGGCGCTCAGCATTAAGAGGTTAGTGTTAGGACTGGTCAGCCTGGTGTCAGGAAAATGTGACTGGGTGGGACATCATGCTACATGTCTGCGGCATGATGCCCCAGTGCAAGACATCACTATAAACTGCCACATTGCAGACATCGTAGCGATTTGACTGAAAAATTGTTGAAGCTACGTTAAAAATACAAATCACACACACACACACACACACACACACACACACACACACACGATTAGCCAATCCAAAGCAATATCACCTTGTTAATATGAGTGGATCTCGCTCGTTATCGAACTCGTCTGAGACAGACAAACTGATGAACAGATCGAAAAGAGAACCCATCAATGATCAGTAATGCATGCTATATACTTAATCAGAATTGCTTCATCGACATATATACACAGGTGGCGATAAGCCATCAGGTGAGTCTTTGGACCCTTCTAGCACCTTAGTGTGCGCTGATGAAGTTCATATAACGTTTAAGCAAAAACGGTACATAGGTATATTATCATAAAGACATGTGTACATTCATGATTCGCAGGATCACACAATTTTATTGGAACATACAATTTGTTTGAGTCGTCAGATTTGAAACATTTGAATTATACATCAGAACTGTTATCATATTTCACCTTCTTGCAATTAATAATTGCTTTACCGAAGTAAGCATGACATTGCGCGATATACGTGTACTTTCTCTGGTGTTTACTGCGATTGTTTCACGAACATTAAAGCTTTGTTTAGATGTTGTTTCGATCGCCTACGGGGAGAGGGGAGACATGGATGAAAGCAAGGAGAAGAGAAAGAGGATGTACATTGATCATTATACATATGAGGTAGAGGTGCCCTTCTCTGCAGAACAGTTGTTGCAGTTTGAAATTGGTTGGAAATTATAACATGGCTCATGATGGCTGCAGCGTTTTACTTGTAATATTTTACTTTCTTTTGTTTTCTTGTGAAAAAGTCATAAGTCTGTACATTATGCGCGTAAAAGCTCTCAGTTAAACCAGATTATTTTACTTTTTATTTAGATTAACTTGCAGTGTTAGTACATCTACCAGTCCGCTGTCTCTGACTCTTTTCATTATTTTGTCATGCCCATTATATAAAGAAAAAAAAAATGCAATACTGGCATGATTCGAAATTACGTGCATGCTAGTTATAAACATGCCTAATTATAATCTACCATCCGGTGGAAGAAAACAAACACTAAATTCTTGTACATTTTTAATATCTAATGGTTCAGTTATCACAGCAGTTACGGGGCATACCATAGTAATGACGCTGTTAACTTCTGATTCCAGGACTAAATACAGTGTATGATATTTGCATATACTTTGTGAGTGGAACTCAGTAAATTATATTGCGCGTTCTAAAGTGGTACTTGTTGTTGCAGATAAATACTCTATACGAAAAAAACTAAACACATTTAGAAATTGTTGTCGGATAATGAAAATTTGTTATGCCTATTGGCCGATTCCGCTGAACTTGTATAAATATAATTTTGTGATGAAGATGAAAAGAGTTTCTGAAGAAAAGAAATCGTTATTTTACGTGATCTGGACACCACGTTGTGAGACAAATGCTGCAATCTGTCTTAGAGGGGTACCGGAAATCTAGATTTATAAAAATTGCTTTATTTGTTACGGCTGACATGTACGTTTTAACAGACAACTAACTTAGATCAAACACAGTTAAATAAAAACTCGTGATAGAAACTTTAAAGAGAATTTGTTCCATGTCATATTGGAATGTAAATCCTGTCAGTGTTAAGACTACATGTGGTGGTTGTCACATGATGCAGTACACGTAGGCTATTGAAGAATTAGTTAGAGAAAAACTGCAATAAATGAATATACTAATTAAGTGACTAGAATTCCTCAGTGTCTTTATTCAGATAAATACAAATAGTGTTTGATTAATATTTCCCCCTTTAATAGTGTATGAGCGTGGAAAATAATGAGTTTAATCTTTCTTAGTTTGGTAAATTGAGTCCCGAGCTAGTTGTTATCATTTGTGTTCTATTTTCTCTACATTACAGGATTTACAGTGAATAACAGCTTTCGTCGGAGCTTATTCCCAGTGGGTACAGAAGACCTGAGGACAGTCGTAAAATTGCTGTGGAGGATTTTGTTCAGTATTGTATGGACATCAAGAACACGGTCGAAGGCTGCCGCCATCGTAATTTTTACTTCAAGAACGCAGCAACATAGGAAATCAAACCTTCAAGGATATTCAAAATGATTTCCGCACTGAGCTTTCAGTGATATAAAAGTAATTTCCCCGCTAAGCCTTCAGGGATATATAAAAAAAACAGTGATTTACATACTGAGACGAGAAGTGTCCGCTAAGGATTACTACATCATTTTCTTTTCTTCAGATTGTTTCCTTTTGACTTGTAGGACTGTGGGATTATAATACATTATGTGATTCCTGGATTATCTTTGCAGCTGATGCTCATATTCGCGTTACACGTAGCACCAAAAAAGTAGAATGAATTGGCCGTACAAAATAATGGATTTTGCACATAAAAAGCACGATTCCGCCGTTTCTGGACAATAAAGGTATGTATTCATCATATATTTTTATATACATTACTTAAAACAAACTGCGAATCATGGTAGCAAACCCTGAACATTGCTGTGCCACTATATGAGGGTTAAGTGACGATTAACCAAGACTTGTTCAGATCTCTCTCTCTCTCTCTCTCTCTCTCTCTCTCTATATATATATATATATATATATATATATATATATATATATATATATATATATATATATATATATATATATATATATATATATATATATATATATATATATATATATATATATGTAGAAATCTGGAGTGAGAGAGAAAAAGAATTTGTGGTTGATGAAAACCTTGAAAT